>QPKB01000002.1:7241411-7735131 GCA_003546025.1 Camphora micrantha
TGCATATCGGTACCCATTTCACAACGGGAATGCATCCCCAAGTCTCGGACGGATAGTCCTTAGGCGAAGCGGAACTCCCCCAAGAAGCCGAGGTCGTGATGGATCAGCCGACCTGCGTCAGGTCCCGAGCTGGTAGAATGCCCCCACACACTTTTTCTTTTTCAAAGAAACTTTCCCTGGTTTTGTTCCTTTATCACTAAGTCATGATGCAGTCAAGTGTAACATGCGCCAAAGTAAAAAGAAGAAAGAATCATGTTTGGGAGAGAGAGAGGAGAGAGATAACCTTCATCATCTACTAGAGCCCTCAATCTATTATGACTTAAGTCAAGGCTATGCAATTCTTCAAAGGGGAGCAGCGAGCTGGCATTCAGATACCAATCTCCCAAATCCAACAGATTCCAAAACCTTGAGCGGGAAAGATCAAGCTCAACCACTCGTCCTGTGCTGTTGTTGCATGTGACTCCTTTCCAAGTACAACAATCAGTCCCTGGTCTCCATGAAGAAAGATAACAGCAGCTCAGGGGATCAATGAAAGATTTTATCTCCAAAAGTGCACTCTCCTCTTTGGAAATACACCCAAAACATCCATAAATGCATGACTGAAAAGCAAATAACAAAACCCAAAGGTATAGAGCTTGTGGTCACTCCATGAGAAGAAAGACAATGCTTACTTGATGAAGCTCTCTTCACTGCCATCCGTCTTTAAATAAATGCGGTGATTCTCATTTTCTACGGTAAAATTGACTTGAGATTTTAGAGTGATCTGACCAATAGAAAAATCCTCAATTGGATTATGTCCCTCTGCTTTATTTCTTCTTTTGCTTTGGTTCTATAGCAAGGGACCAATGTTGTGATCTTCCACTTTTGTGTCACAAAGTCTTTCATGAGCTCGAAGACTATTATACGAACACTTCTAGCTTTTCATCTTTAACCAAAAAAGGACTTTGACCGTACCCCTTACTCCCTAAGACCTTACATTTCCCTTGGAACAGCCAAATTTTAAGGTGTTTTTTTTTTTTTTTTTAAAAAAAACCTGTTTGTACAATAAAGGTGTAATATCCCATGGCTCTAGGGTATCGTACAAGCAGCTATGCAGGGATAAATAAAAATTTCAAGCAGCTATGCAGGGATAAATAAAATTTCAAGTTTTAAAGGTTGTTGTACACGCAAAATCTCAAATAAAGATAAATAAATAAATAACTTATCCCTCTCTTGGGTAGGGCTGTCAACTGTGTCGTGTTAACGAATTCGGGTTAAAATCACCTCAACCCGTACCCGACCTGCTAACTTAACGAGTTAAAAAATCTAACCCGAACACGACCCGTTAATTTAACGGGTTACCCGACCCAACCCGTTAACCCGTTAAGTAATTAAGTCATTTCGAAATTTAAAAAAAAATATACAAAAATAGAAGAAGAAAACTATACAAGTCACATGAAACTATAAGTGAGGATCTCAAGTGTATCCCACCTAAAAACCCACTATAAAACAATAAATTTTAATTTCTTTTTTTTTATGAATATAAATTAATTTATTTATATTTAGGGAATAAAAAAAATTTAACGGGTCAAGCGGGTTGTTAACGGGTTACTTGTTTAATTCATACCCGACCCGTTAACTTAACGTGTTAACGGGTTTGACCCATTAACGACCCGAACCCATTAAAAGCCAACCCAAACCCGTTAATATCGTGTCGGTTCGTGTCGTGTTAGCGGGTCGTGTGACATTTTGACAGCCCTACTCTTGGGTATGTCACGGGCAAGGGAAAAAACAAGTGTCTTTTCATTCAAGAGCATCGTCAATCTGGACTCCTAGCCATCCAATAGATAACATTTGGCAATGGAATCAGGATCATATGAGGTTCTTGACCCATGATGATTGTGGGTGGAGTAATCACTGTCCGTTATGTCACTGTAGCAATTCATGCCTTGGAGGGCGTGTATCGCAGGCTGCACGTGGTGACGTGGTGGACCGTCATAGGTCCACTAACCTACAAGTTGCACGCGGTGACATGACAGACCATAATAGGTCCAATAACCATGGGGTAAAGCCTCACAGGATCTGAACTCTTAGCGATAAAATATTTGTACAACCCAATTCCATTATGCCATGTTGCATCAGATAGGGCCTTTAGTTGTTTGTGGTGGGGGAAGCACGGTCAAATATATAATATTTCAAGGGGGAACTAACTATTCAGTTGGCAGATGGGAAAGAGTTTGTATTTCGACCAGGCATTTTGAAGCCGTGGGTCTTGTGAGACAGATGCCTCCTTGTTCCAAGTCTTCCCCGTGTTTTTTAATACATTCTAAAGTCTCGGGTAAAATTACTAGACATGTGCAATCAATCAAATAGGATTGTTCTAAGCTGGGAAATTTAAGTATGGTAAGTACACAGTCTCATATCTCCCACAAAAGTCTCAAAAAAATTTAGATTTTCCATGGAGAGTCTTGCTCTATCAAAAAATAGAAATTATTATTATACGGACATGGAGACTTTTGATTGCCAGAAAAAAAAAAAATCGATCTCTGTTTCTTTACTAGAATTTTTAACAAAAATGTATGGTATTGGAGTTTTTTTAATCTTAAGTGACGGCTTACTCCATGACATTTGTAAATGTCATGTTTTTTTGAAAGAACATTAAAATTTCAGCCACCTGTCTCAAATGCCCTTGCATAATTTTGAGATTCTCATCTATTTGCTTTTTAGTGAAATTCCCAGAATGCTCAAGTTAAAAACAGAGGATTTAAAATTTCCATTGTTTTAGGGCATTCACAAATTTTGGGGACTGAAACTCTCAAGAAACAGTCCCAAAGTTTCATTGGCATGTGAGTGCATAGAAAAAGGTATCATGCTATTATTGCACTAATTTATAGCATTTTAGTATAGGACGTTGTATTGACATGTCAAGGTAAAAAGGACCGCTGGTTTGGAACACAATGCTTGATTGATTGGAAAGTAAATTCGGCAGAGTCTCTTTTAAAATGAAGGAACGAAGGACTCTCAATGTTTAAGGCTGATTGATCACAAGTTTTTTAACAATTGAAGGCATTTCAAAATAAACATAAAATATTTTCTTTTAAAGTTACCTTTTCACTTTTCAATTAAAAATATAAATATATATAAATATATTGGTCCCACAAATTAAAGTTGATTAAATCTATTTTTTACATGATGGAACTGAAAAATTCAGTTTTAATTGAATTTATCTTGATTTTAGAGAAGATCATCGTGCAAAAAAAAAAAAAAAAAAAAAAAAAAAAAAACGATGATCGAATTTGATTTGTGGGACCAACAGTGTTTTAATTTAGAATAAGATAGACTTCCACTTAGGAGAGCTGACCCATATATATATATATATATATATATATATATAATCCTTTGATAAGTTCTAAATCAGGTCTTGGAGCCAACCTCTTCTCATATTCAAACCCAGCTTTTACTTAAACTCAAACTAATTATATTCAAATACGGACATGATTTTTTAGCTTTATTTTTTTCTTCCAATTTTCATTTGGGTCAATGCAACGAATCTAGACCCAAGCTATTAATAAGACTTGATTCTTCTTCAAAAGAAAATCTGATTTTTATTCAATCTAGACCTGATTTTTTTCAAAGAAAATACATGTTATTTACATTTGCTCTAGGAAATATTTTACTTCTATCAAAGTTGGGCTTGCAATTAGATTGATTACATAAAAAATTCATGGTTAAAATAAAAGTTGAAGCAAAATTATATATTTTACTAGTGATCAAGCTTAAGGTGAGGGCAATTATGATTAGGGTACGTTAGATATGATTTAGTGCCAAGACATAGGGATGCAATGCTTTTGAGTTGCTAGTACTCAGCAAATTGAGCTGTGATCCGTTCTCAATGAATTGTTGTAGCTCGCTCAAAGGCCTCTTCATCTCCTTCCAATGCAAACAAGTTGAATCAATGATGAATAATGGTTGGATGAGTTTAAATTTGGGCTTGAACTACTCACAAAGAGGTAATAGATGTGAAGAAGGACAACTTGATCATGGTTGAATTAAATAGCTTTGAAAATAAGGTGGGCTACGCATATGAATCATGTGTGTGATTCTCATCTAGATACTGGTGTACAGATATATAGACAAACATACTTATAAGTTATAAATAGGTAAAGCAATGCATCACATAAATTTATGAGTTTGGAATGATAAGTTATGACCTCATGATATTGACGTCGAACAAGTAGCAGAACAATTACTTGGTCCAGATCGATCATAAGAAATCAAGCTAAAAGGATTGAATCTTTTAGGGCCCGTTTGTTGCTAGAATTTCAGGAGTTCGTGTTTGGAGAATTTTTGAATTCCCATGGTGGACTTACTGAATGCTCTCTTGTACCGTTGCATCGAGAAATTCCACAAAAATCCAAAGGCGTTGGAATTTTTGAATTACAAAGGTCATTTGAGACCTTTCAAATAATTGAAAATTTGAAATGTTTGACAAGATATCACATCATGTTCCAAAAAAGAGTAACATCCTAAATTTTTGACATGAATTCTATTAAAGAAACACGCCCAAACGTCAATTTCAAACATCTATAACATTTTGATGTGGTTATATCGCCTCATTATGCAAGTACTAGTTTTGAAGCTATCCGCATGCTCTACAATATATTCAACCAGACTGAATCTCAACCCAACCTGAATTTAGGATCTAAATTCATGTCAGAATTTGGGTTTTAATTGAGTTAGGCGACTCTGATTTGAGTTGGGCCTGTTCCATTTTGCACCCTATCATGGAAAACCTGGATCCTCCATCCACGTAGCCGACCCAAATAGATAGGGCTGTCAACAGTCTACCCCTGAGTTCAATCAGCCCCCAATTTCGAGCTGGTCAGTCGGTGCCCATTCAAATTGTAATTTATCACAACAGGCCCAGTTCAATGGCAACCTTATAAACGCTTTTGCTGGGCAATTGCCCTCTACAGTTGGCTCAGAGTAGTCCTCATGGGCAGTAATTAATATTAATGGTTGGAAATGGATGAGTTTGGTCTCTAGCATTTGCAGAGGAATGTCATCTAGATCTCTTTTGCGAGTGGAGATCCTTCACCAAGGTTTAAGGCCTTCTTGTCAGGTCCCTGGGCTTTACCAGTCACCATATGGTTCCGGCTAGACTACCGTAATAGAGCAGTAAAGACTATAAAAAACTGTTGCCTACTTGGTCTGGATAGGCCCTGATACATCTTAAGCAGGTTGGTCTTTGGTTTTATGTTCAGGTCATTTCTACTTCCATTGGCCTAAGTTAATGCGATTCCTGTTTAAGGCCCTTCCTCTTGACGTTCTCATTTGCGTGCCTAGCACCTATGGATCAGGAGGCCCTTTCTTAATAGAATTGAAACTTTGAACAGGCCTGGCCCAACCAGCTGAAAGTGGTCCTTGACATTGGAGGCCCAGCCCATTAATAACCTTGAGAACGGCCTGCTCTGAACTTGGGATCTTTGATGCGTGGATTTGACAGAATTTTAGAATGTTTGGATTTCTGAAATGATCAAATTTCATAATCCAAATTTACTTTCCATATTCTGAAACCCTTTCTCCACCGTTTAGGCCTTATTGGGTTTTTGTTCACCATTCTAAATTCTAATATTTCTCAGTTTTTTTTATTTTTTATTTTTTATTTGGACATTTGCTGGGATTTTATCTAATTGTTTTATAAACACTTGTTTTATAGAAGGTGAAAATTTATTGTACAAGAAAATATTCATCAAGGAATAACATGCATCCTCTTCATACTTACAAGTAATAAAGTTTTAATTTTAAATTGTAATTGAATTCCATGTGATAAGGGCCTTCAGAGACCAATATCTCCAACTCCTAATCTGAATCTGGCTATTAGTAATCTTTTAGACAAGTGGACAACAACTAAAATTGGGATTTAGAGAAATTTGAGAGAACTTTCAACAATTGGTTGGATATAGAGGATATTATTAAGATCTACATTTTTTGTTCCCCAAAAGAAGACGAGAGGTCTACCCATTTTTGAAGACCTGTAAAGTGACTACTAAGTCACCCTTTAATCATGTGATTGGATAATTTTAGCACTCACACTTGAAGTATTAGATATTGTAACCAGTAGAAGCTTTCCATCCTTCAAAGAATTATCCTCATTGGGTGGAAATGTTTGATAAGGGCTGTGCTTATGTGAAAACAGATCTTCACCTTTTTTTTTTTTTTTACTGTAATTTTGCTTAAGAATGGTGATCTTAGTTTCTTCAAGTGCTAGGTAGCCTCTCCACCACCCTCATTCTACTGGCCGGTTATGGCTTGTCTTTTCCACTGATAGAGATGGAATTGGAAGGAAAATTGTTGTATTACTTTTCTTCCGCCTCCTTTTCTCCATTTGGAATGCTCGTAATGAAGCAACCTTCAACGGCAACTGAATTTCTCCCACTAAACTCCGAAGACAGGCTTTGCCTTGCCTGTTCGAGTTCGTCTCTGTAACCTCTCTATAACCCCTTGTTTTGCCCTTTGTTTTATTTTCTTGTTTTTCTTTTGTCTTGGGCTCCTTTCTTTTTCTACTTTTGGCCCTTTCGTGGCCTGAGATTCTTAGTCTTGTAAGGCTGTTAAGGGGAATTTTGCCTTTGTATTCTTTTTTCCTTTCTTAATATACGTATTACCACTAAGTTACAAAAAAAAAAAAAAAAAAAAAAAAAAAAAAGACCTCCTGTTGCCCTGTGTGTGAGAAGGGGTGGGAATCCTTTGGGAACATTCTTTTCATTATAACTTTGCACGAGTGGTTTGGTTTGGGTCGCCTCTTGGGCTTTTTGGGTCTAATCTTTTTAATGCTAATTATGACACTGCAGATACTTGGATCTGTTTGATGGATGATGCTCATTAGATTCCCCCTCCTACCTTAATTTCAGATTCTCAGGGATGTGTTGTTGCCATTTGGTGGGCCACATGGAGAGCAAGGAATGACATTATTTACGAATTAAGAGCTAACTTGGGTGATTAAGGTAGTTAGATGTACGATGGTACCCTTTTCAGAGTTGGGGCTAGCCCCAACCCCCACCCCCAACAAATCGCTCTTCCATGCCATGTGCTATAGATTTATCCAGGGGCCATCTATATCTCTCTACCTTTGCGTCGCTGCATTGTAGTATGGTGCAATACCTGGATTAAGTACATGGGCAGTGAATCAATAATATGGATGCTGCTGAATTTGCTATATCTTAAACACATAATTCAACTTCCTCTATTTCTCTGGGTTTCCTAGATAGAAATAGTAGAGGGGCACATGTCTAAAATCCAGTGGTCAATTTAATGGTGGGCCCACTGAAATTGACTTTGAATTTCACATAATAAAATGGGTGTTAGCGATGATAAATGGTTTGAATTTTTTCTAGATGAGCCCAGCCATCTGCTTAAGCCAGGCACTAAACCATACGGTGCATTATAGTTTTGCCGATAACCAACAAGCTCGAGCTGCAGTGATACAACCTATCAATTATCTCGGGGACTAACATTTTTCCATTAAGTAATAGATGACGAGTCATCGTGATAAGGCTCATTGACCAAATCTAGAATCGGTGGAGATCTCAAATCCTGTCTTCAAGGATCTTGTCTCGTATACAACAATACTTGTCGGAGAACATTAAATTGACTTTCTATTTGTCAAAGATATTCTTGCAATGCTGTAAAGAGCTTTGCTCTATATAAATGCAAATATCAATACACAGTACTGTACACTGGATTCTCGTATCACTTTGTTTTTTACATTTTCAACCACTTCTGATCCGGCCCATTATCTTTATGTTGCGCTCCTCTGTTTTGATTAATAAATACAAAAATTTAGAGGCTGATAAAGTTAAAAGGAAAAGTATTAGGGAGATTTATATTGATATCTTTTAATAAAGATTCACATTCATTTACATGAATTGGTTACCCTTTCTACTCAGTATCAAATTAGTATAAACATCATATCTTTTATGAAAAAAAAAACTAATACAAGTCCACCAGGCTGATCAAGCACTGTCCTTCGATTGATATCCAACAACTTATTTCTTAATATTACTTTCATATGAAAATCCGGCCACATTATACTTGATTCATGCTATTTACAACTGCAAAGCCTATAAAGTTTGTACAGACGAAAAGCACACCATGAGTCAACAATATAAAGAAAACACATTGCACGCCTCTGAGAGGTGAAGTAGAGGACACCTACTGTCCCGATCAGAAAAACTAGATATGACCCGACAAATGAACCATAGAAGCTAACAATGCTGTCATCATCTTCTTCAGGAACTTCGCCGATGGGAGCGGTTGATATGCAGCTTCTGCTCAGTGGTGGTCCGCAGAGGAGTGGATTGCCTTCATAACTGCTTTCACTGAAGGTACTGAACTGAGACTTCATGTCAGGGGTCCTACCGGATAAGTTGTTATAAGCAACTGAGAAGACTGATAAAGAATACAGCTCTGTTAGTTCAGAAGGAATTGTTCCATTCAGTTTGTTGTGAGAAAGGTCCAAGCTCTCAATTTGGCTCAAGTTTTTGAAGGTTGTAGGAATTGGCCCAGCGAATTGGTTATAGGACAAGTTCATAGAATGAAGCCCACTCAGTTGTCCCATTTCACGTGGGATTTCCCCAGTAAGCTGGTTGCAAGATACATCAATTCCGGACATGTAGTTAAGAATGCCACCTTTATAAGAATTTTCCATTCTCTTGGTTACGAATTCCACTTCTTTTAGTTCTTTTGTTACTTCATCAAAAATTGTGCCAAGTGTATACACGTTTAACGGAGAAGAAAAATATGAGGAAGAACCTCCACCTACACTGAAATCATCAAGAAATATTGACCTTCCAAATGTCAAATTATTGAGGCATGATGGGAGTGACCCGAACAAGTTGTTGTAGGAAAGATCCAGCAAATTTAGATTTTTCAGTTGACATAGCTCATTTGGAATATGCCCATGTAAATTATTTCCTTTCAGAAGAAGTATCCTTAATCTTGAAAGTCTACCGATCCAAACTGGAATAACATCAGCTATGTGATTATGTCTGATGTTTAATGATATCATGGATGAGCTACTTGATAGTGCTCTAGGTATAAATCCAGAAAACGAATTATTCTCCAAGTGCATAAACCTAAGATTAGTGAAGTTTGAGCAAGATGGAATTGGCCCAGATAGGCTGTTGTCGGAGAGGTCCAAAAAATCAAGAAATCGAAGCTTGCAAATCTCAAATGGAACCAAACCATCAAAATGATTTCCACGCAGGATGAGTGTTGACAAATCTAAATTGTCTCCAATTTGACTTGGAATCGTACCCGATAAATGGTTGTCTCCAATGTCCAAATTCCAAAACCTCGAGAAATTGAATAGGCTAGGTGGAATTGTCCCCACAAAATTATTGTTATCCAGATATAAGTGGTTCAAAATGGTCATGTTAAGAAGATATGTCGAAGATATCTTTCCATGAAAACTGTTATTAGATAGCTTCAGAGTCGATAAGGAAACACAACCTGCAGCCAGGTGCTCTAGTATTTCTCCCGTCAAGGTATTGTGTGACAAGTCTAAATTCATTAAATCCCACATGTTGCCCATTGAAGGAGGAATGCTTCCTTGGAAAGAATTTCTAGACATATTAAGCACCTCAAGGTTTGGTAGAAAATATCCAATGTTGGAAGGAAGTAGTCCATCGATGTGATTGTTTGATACGTCCAATAAAATCATGCTCGTATGGTTAAAATGTAGCGGCAGAAGAAAGGTCCCCCAGAAGGAATTATTCATGAGCATCAAGTATTGTAGTCTCAGATTATTTTCTAACAACCAATTTGGAAATTTTCCCATTAAGTTATTATGGGAGAGATCCACCAATACCAACTCACGCTGACTGTACAAAAAGTTACGAATACCACTGCCAGTGTACTTACTTAGCTTGCAGTTGGATAAGCCAAGGGCTGTCAATTGAAATGTAAAATTCAACCGTGGATATTTAGTTTCAACCTCCAAGTCATTGTCGCTAAGAACAAACTCCTTGAGCTTGGAAAGATGAGCAAATGATTTGAATTCAACTATGCCGGAGAAATTGTTCTTAGCAAGAGAAAGGTAGGACAATGATGTTACATTAGAAAATGTAGATGCTGGGATCTTCCCGCTAAATCCATTGTTGGAGAGGTCAAGAAGCTGAAGGTTGGAAAAATTGCTGAGACATGAGGGAATACTTCCTTCAAAATGATTAAAACTGAGATCCAACCATTTGATGTCTTTTAATTTGCAGAATCCTGGAGGAGCAATTGTATAAACACAGGTCATCTTTCTCTAAATCTTGAATTCAAAAGCTGTCATGTAAAGAAAAATGAGACTAATATTTGTGAGTACTAAGAAATAGGTTCCTATTTTGAATAGATCAGAGTAATTGATGAATCCATTATATGAGTCAAATGTCTTAATTCAATGGCTAGAGGAATTGGCCCAATGAAATATCATGTAAGATGAATGACAACATTATCAAGACAAAACATTTGGGCATACCTTTAATAGGAAGCGGGCCTTTGGACTCATCGTTTCCAGTTGTCGATGTTGGGATCATCCCACTAAATTCATTGTTGGAGAGGTTTAGAAGCTGAAGGCTTCTCAAATTGCCGAGACATAAAGGAATTGGTCCTTTAAAATAATTATAACTGAGATCCAACCTCTGGAGGTCTTTCAATTTGCAGAACCCTAGAGGAATTGAAAAGAGCACATCAGCTTTCTCTAAATTTTAAATCAAAATTAAAGATGGCCATGTAAGGGAAAATAAGACCAATATTCGTGTTCAGTAATAAGAAAGAGCTTCCTACCTTGAATAGATTGTGAATCATTGAATTCATTCCTTGAAAAATCAATGGTCCTCAGAGAGGTCAAAGTTTCAATGGCTGGAGGAATAACCGATCAAAGAATCATAATGAAAATACGAAGTACGGTAAATGCTAAGAGAAATGACAACAATAGCAAAACATTTGGGCATACCTTTAATAGGAAGCGAGCCTTGGGACTTACCATTTCCAGCTGTAGATGTTAGGAGCATCTTACTAAATCCATTGTTGGAGAGGTTTAGAAGCTGAAGGCTTGTCAAATTGCTGAAACATAAAGGAAATGTTCCTTCAAAATCATTATAACTGAGATCCAACATCTGAAGGTCTTTCAATTTGCAGAACCCTAGAGGAATTGAAAAGAACACATCAACTTTCTCCAAATTTTAAATTCAAATTAAAGATGGTATGTAAGGGAAAATAAGACCAATATTTGTGATCAGTAATAAGAAAGAGCTTCCTACCTTGAATAGATTGTGAGTCATTGAATTTATTCCATGAAAAGTCAATGGTCCTTAGAGAAGTCAAATTTTCAAAGGCTGAAGGAATCACCGATCAAAGAATCATAATGAGAATACGAAGTACGGTACATGCTAAGAAAAATGACAACAATAGCAAAACATTTGGGCATACCTTTAATAGGAAGCGGGCCTCCGAAAAAGTTAGCACTAACGTCAAGTTTCTTGAGGGATTTGAGTGCACCCAGAAATGGTAGAATTGTTTTGTTTAGGGAATTGTGACTTAGGTCTAGCTCCTCAAGCTTGCTCAATCTGGACCATCTATTCAGCGCTACATATAAAAATGTGACCATCTCAGCATAATTTTCTAAATACTAAGTAAATGACGATGGTTATAACACCCTATTTGTTTCTTGTAATTGAGTTCCAAGGTGAATATCCAAAAAAAGATGGTCAAATAACCTCCCTTTTAATTGGAAATTGAATGAAGGGAAGATGAAAAATGAATATGCAGCCATCACCATAATAATTCAAATTCTAGGAAAGTAAACATCTCTTCTACACTGCTGGCTTATAATCCATCTGTGGAGATCACTAGCTGACTAGGAATTCTTACCTATTAATGCAAACAAAGAGGTCTGAAGGGTAGGTTTGTTTGCATTACATATATACGAACTAGCAACTAATAAAAATATATTAAAAATTTGGGAATTCTTTTAAAATATTATTAAGATAAAATAAGTCTAAAATAAAGAAATTTATTATCTTTGAATATTAGAATCTCTTAACATGTAATGAAAATAAATATAAAATGAAGTAAACTTACATAACATGATGACCCCTTGAATTTAAAGGCATTGACCATTACACAAGTATGTATGTGTGTCTATATGGGGACAGCTCTCCTAAGCTAAAGCTTAGATTAAGATAAGCTCAATTTTGTGGTGGGGCCCACCTGGGGACCCACATGGGAGTGGTGATAGGGGGATTTCAAGGACTCCCTGAGAGCCTTCTCTTTGCAAAAAAATTAGTCCCAACCGCGCTTTTTACCATCTCCATCTAGCCCCAGAAGTTTAATGGTCAGCAGTCCATTCGGATCGGTGCACAGTCGATCCAATGGTCCAATAAATCCGGATCTGACTAAAAGCTGTTGGACATGTGCAATTTAAGGAGGTCGTGTGTTTGGTCTATTTGGATAGACCAAGGGTGGGCCCTACAAGCGTAAGCTTACAGAATTAAATGGAGAGATATGGTGCCCGGGCTAAAAAAATATAATGAAATATGTGATTCTTTTCTGAGATATTATTGGAAAAGAATAGATTTTACATAAATAAATAAATATTTTATATTTATTATATATATAACTTTAATAAAAAAGAAAAAATAACTTGGTAGGGTCACATGATGTAACATCTAAAGATAGGCCCATATCCAAATATCTACAGGTGTGTCCAATTTAACATTTGGACAATAGACCCTTGTTGATGTGGTGTTTCAAGGAGCATTGGTGGGGTCAGATGATGTAATATTTAAAAGTGGGACTTTTATCCCTAATTCATTAAAGTGCACCATGATGTGTTTCAAAGGTGGCCTCATCTACAACAATTATTAAAGGCATGTCTCATGTATTTTTTATTTTTTTTAGTTGGTGAGCAAGTTCAAACTATTCCTATTTATTTTCTACCCCATCCCCTTTTCATCCTCGTCCAGCCTAGCACATGATGAGGGCTATCAAGATCGTGGGCCACATCATCAAAAGTGGAATGAATCGGCTGGATGGTATTTCATATAACTCGATATCCCTGATCAATTGACATTAACAACCAATGGATGATAAATCCAAGATGGGCATGCATTAATGGCCCACATGAATAATTAGGCACACCCATGTAGCAATTGGGACGGTCCAGGTTGCCTTGCCTTTTCTATATGGATGGATGAGATCACTATAAGATCATCTAGATTCTCTTTTTGAGATCTATTTGGATGATAATGTTTCCTATTATTAAGAAGAGATGTTAGGAAATCAAAGAGATATTATAGGTCTAAGAGATCTAAAATACATGTACAAGTATTCACATGTATTTGGATGAGCCTCAAAGAATGCATTTTTTTTCTTATGTATTTTTCTAAAAGGGGAGCTCTTCCTTGTTGACGTGGCGCCCCCTGCATCCTCCTTTTATATTGCTTTAATATATATAATTCAACAAATATGATTTTTTCCATAAGTGGTTAAAAAAATACCAAAGCTGAGTTTTCTAAAATGGGCATCAAATAAAATTTCTTTGATTTTATGGAATCAGTATCAAAGGAAGATGGGAAATAAATAATTAAGGATGTGACTGGTTATTCATTTCTCATTTTTCTTTGATTCTATTTCCATGAAAGGAAGTGTTATTTTATGCTCATTTTTAAGAATTTACTTATGATCTTCATTTTTAACTACTTATGGTATAAATCGTATGCATTGAAATCCTATAAATTTAATACACTCAAAAAGGTCCTAAAGGTTCATTTAGTGAAACTGTGAAAGTTTCCAAACCTTGGGGATACAAAAAGGAGGATCAACAAGACAACAATGTTTATCCTGCTTAAGTAAATGGAGAAGACCATTCAATATTTGAAGGGGCAACACATCAGTGGATGATAATCTGCGTGCAATTATTCTAATATTGTTGTTGATAAAAAATGAAATAAAAATAACACGGTGCATATTATTATTATTTTTTTATTTTGGTAACATGCAAATAATTGTACTAACAAAAGGCCTAAAGGCCTCCAGCGTCAAAAGAATACAGAGGCCAAAAAGAGGCCCATGAAAGAGAAGCATGGAATTGTACAAAAGTCTTGCTCACTAGACAGCATGAAAAGATCAATTGGAAGAATGCCACAAAACCAGTTTTTGGATAAGGACCCTTTTTCAAGTTCAATTGGTAACCAGGTCGAGTCCACTCAATCCACTCCTAAATACTCATGTACTGTATTATATATTTATCAACGATTTAACTTACTTATTTCACCATCTAGTAGAAGAAGAAAAAAAACATGATATGCTGAAATATGACATTAAAACCTTGACAAAGATAGTGATATAATAATATGATGAAAAATACTTACCTGTGGACGTTCACATCCAACGACTAAAGATGCATAGGACATGTCAAATAGGGGTGGCTTGACCATTAGGGAAAAAAAGCCCTTGCTTTAAGCCCTCCAAAAAATAAGGCCCAATAGTATTTCATCTTACAAATGCCATTTCTTCACATTCTAAAAAAGCATTAAAGCAGCTGCTATATATATTTTTTTCTCCCTAGAAAGTAAGGGCTCATAATAGTAATTAGTATCACAAATCATTAAAGCCATTTTTTCACATTCCAAAAAAGTATTAAAGCAACTACCATTCTTCTTTTTCTCTACACAATGTCTCTTAAAATCCCAACAAATCTCATGCTCCATACCATCTCACCTGAGGTTTTTCAATTGAACGTTTCTCTCATACATTAATGTTTCTCTTTCCATATTAAAACATTTCTACCAAAAATCTAATCCCCACAAGCGCCTTTTCATCTTAGGTACTCTTAACTCTCTCACCCTCTCTGTCTCTTTCATAGTTTCTTTCTCTATAACTACTTTTTCTTATTATTTCTAAACTAATCTTCTTTAAGAATTTACTAATTTGGTTTTTTTTTAATAATATATGCGGATATATTTTGATAATATATGTGGGTATTTTGTTATAATATATTTTTTTTATAGTATATGTTAATCATAACTTACTAACTCAAATATAATCTATTTTTTTTCTCTTCATATTGAAAAACCAGTATCAAATTTGAAACTCATTTACATACAATATTTGTGGCCAACAATGATAAATCACCAAATCAGGTTCTATTGTTCAATGCTTTTAGGATTTTTTTTAATTCCTAGCTTGTATTGTATGTTTATTATAGTTAGTCATCATTTTATTTGTAAATATTTGTGGTTATAATTTTTAAATGATAAATATGTCTATTAGAAAATAAGAGTCCAGGTACTCAAAACTTTTTTTTTATAAAACAAGAGAAGAATACATAATTTGAGGCTTTATGTAGAATTGATACTCTAGGCCTCAAATTGTCTCGAGCCCGCCATGCTATTAAAAGTGCATTACCCACAAGCATAACCGTCAGCCAGGAAATGTTTTTTTAGGCAGGTTGTATCCCACCAAGGGCAAGAGGTGGGCCAAATAGGAGGAGGATGGAAGAAGTAATAATGGATCTAAATAAGTGCAACCTATCCGAAGATTTTTCTCATGATAGATCTAAATAAAGAATCAAAATCCACATAGCAGATCAAATATAGTTGGGAGAAGCCTTGATGATTATGATGATGATGAAGAAGAGGGTATTGAATTTATTATTTTAGCATTAATATGCATATAAATATGTATGTATAGTAATATGTACTAGCATAATAACCCGTGTTAAGTAAGGATATAGCCAACCTTGCAATAAAAATATTCACGCATAAAAAAAACTCATAGATCTCAGAAAGAAAACAAAAGAAAAAAAAAGGGTTATGACGTGCTGAGTGAGGAAATAGCCAACCTTGCAATAAAAATAATCACGCATAAAAAAAAAAAAACTCAGGGATCTCAGAAAGAAAACAAAAGAAAAAAAAAGGTTATACGAGAGTTACCTACTTATGTAATTCAAGAGATGGTGGCGTAAAAAGGAAAGAGGAGAATTGAAGTATAAGGAAAATGGTAGAGTGTGGATAGAAACAAAGCTTTTGCACAAAAAGAAACGTGAAACTTTTAAAAGTGGGAAGTACATATGGGTGGTTTTAATAAAGAGATAAAGCTTGACATAAGAAGTGGGGAGAGAACACGAAAGATTTAAAAAAAAAAAAAAAAAAGAAAAGAAAAAACCTTATAGTCAAAATCCCATATGACGGTGAAAATTCAATCCAAAACCGCCATAGTATAATGGGTTTTTAGTAAGGGTGGCGTTGGGTCTAGATATATTTGGGCCTATTGGAGTCGGGGCCAGGTCATATACATGACACCCATATTTGCGTCCACGTAATAGTTGATAAGATTTAATCTAGTCCAGTTCTTGGTCCTCGATCCATAGGCCTTATTTCAGACTAGACCAGTTTAAATCCACCCATTGATGAAATTGGAAAGACCCTGTGCTGAACATGGTTGAGCTGGGTCGGTTTGAAAATTTTTGAACCTCAACCCTTCTAGTGATTGTTTCAAATATTAAAGTTCAAATCTGGCCCACTCTTTCCTATAGTCAAAAGATGGGTTTAGTCATCTAAAACAGGCCGGCGTCCGTCCAAAGGGCCTAATAGGCTAGTCATGCATATGAGAGAGAGGGAGAGAGAGAGAGAGAGAGAGAGAGAGAGAGAGAGAGAGAGAGACCTTCTTCATCTATAAAACCCTGCAGTAAATTATCACTTAAGTCAAGGCTCTGCACTTCTTCAAAGGGTAGCAGCAAGCTGGCATTCAGATACCAGCCATTCATAGACCGAAATACATCCATAGACCAATATTCATTGTCGAGAAAGCCCCTTGTGGAAGAAAGATCAAGTTCGATCACTCGCCCTACTGTGGAGCTGCATGTAACTCCTTTCCAAGTACAACAATTAGTCCCTACTCTCCATGAAGGGAGAGAAGTGCCGTTTGGGTAATTGATGGAGGATTTTAGCTCCAAAAGTGCACTCTCCTCTTCATAAAAACAGCCAAAACATCCATAAACCCATAACTGAAAAGTAAACAACACAACCCAAAAGTAGAAAGCCGGTGGCCACTCCATGAGAAGAAGGATTAAGCTTAGTTGATGCTCTATTCATCACTGCTATCCTTCTATAAATATATGGTGTAACACATCCTGTCCTCTTTTTCCACAAAGAAATCGACGTGATTTTTAATATGATCCAACTAATACAGCCGCCTTGTTTGAAATTTCTAATGCATAATGTAAAAAGGGTCATGATCTTTCACATGTGCCAGAAGATATTAACATTAATCATATACTTTCTAATTCAGCCAAAACAAATAAATAGCAAAAAGGCCGAATTGTTGCTAGAGCGGTGTTTGTATTTCAAGCACCCATTTTGAAGTATTTCGACACTTAACCTGTCAACGAGATGGGTTGAACATGGAAAATTAAAAGTTGGTTGTTTCAATCGGACTCTATCTTTCTCAATCTATACCTTACAGGAGACGGTGGAAGACTGACTCTTAAATGAAAGATTGAAAGAGACCGGGGAATACTTACTTTGTAATAGAAGACTAGAAAGATGGAGGAAGACCGACTTCACTAGAAGATCTTCGACAGGAATTGTCATCTACAGAAGTCCCCGCCTCCAAGCAGTGGGACCGCTTCATTAAAGAAGAGACTGAAATTTCCACACTTGTGGAAGAAAATCCGCTAACTTGCGAAAAGATCACCGTGCTTTTTTGTTCCCTTGTAGCACTTGCACAGTAACCTAAGCTAAACCCGGGCATGAATGAGCCACATGGTTAGGGTCTTCGCATCATCTATCCATTTTTGACATTTTTCTAATAAGCGATTACATATTAGTATAGTATGGTATAGTGTAGGTTATGTTAGTTATTTAAAGAGGCCGAAGATTATGAGTTCCTAATCTCACAACCCATAAATTTTTGGCTTTTTACCAAGGCTCAATAAAGAATATTAAAATTGAAATGAATTTGGTTAAAATTAAACTCAAAACCCTTGTCTTTAATATAGTATAATATTGGGAATTTCAAATACCTATTTGGTTGCAAGCATTATTTACGAGAATTCCCCATTTTGGAGATTTCTAGAAGAAATGAAGAGCATGACTATGGGAATTCCGAATTCTATCTTTAATTTGGAGAGTTTGAAGGATGAGAATTAGCCGAGGCCCAATAGTATCATGTACAGAAGAGTATACTCTGGATTAACTGTACATCAAAATATATAGTCTTTGATTCATTTATGAAAATAGAATAAAAGGAAAAGGGAAAATGAATATATAGTGCCCTTTGATCTTCAGTTTTTACCACTTTAAAAAATTCCAATGCATTAGATTCTCATGCATTATATCGCAAACAAACAGGCCTTGAATTAGTTTGCTAATGAGCCACCAATAAACAAATAAGAGTATCTGCTCCAAGAAATAAGCAATCATACGATCATCCTTTCACAAACTTTACCCTCCATTGGCCACAACCCATTCTATATTATTGGCTCAATTTCCACTCTTGTAATCCATAACGTTGCATTGATCTCATGGCTTACTTTGATGGACATGAAATTTGAGCTTATGCCACTACTTGGCTGGTGGGTTAGTGCTTGTGAGTGGTTCCAGGTAATTAAGGTGGACCCTTCTAATTTGTCGACAGAATTGATACTATAATAAACATTACAGAAGCATGAAAATTACAGTGATAATCAACCCCTTGCTTTACTAAACAATTTGCAAATCTACTAATATGCTGAAATGAGATTCTAAGGAACGAAACTATATAATTGCTTTCGTTGAGTAACAAAAGAATTGCATTTTTCATGAGTGAAACCTCTATTTGATTTCACCCAACAAACCAAAGTCATATAAGAAGGGTCGTGATCATTGTGGGGCTGACTGACCAGAGACACATACTAAGTCAATGAGTCCTTTCCACTCAGTAGGAAGCCATCTCCGTCTTTAATTATCTCTTTCACGGTATTGATATTTCTAACATCCCGAGATTTTTTTTTTTTTTTTTTTTAAAGACCCAAGTTCCCTGTGAGTGCTCATGGTTGAATTTTGTGGAACCATTGGCAATCTAATTTCAACATTCTGTATAATTCCTTTTGTGAGATTCCTATATTGCAATCTCCAAGGGACATATTTTGCATGGAATCTAATTCCTAAAATGGCTTTTAATAGGATTTTTGAAGAGGTGAGGGTGAAGGCATAGGTATACCTAGCTTGCAATTCGATAATTAGCACTCCAGTCCATGGTTTATAATTTGAAACTTAGCTTATCATAAATTTCAATGAAGCTGCAGGTTCCTTTGATGGCTTCTCAATTTGTGTAATTCGGACTGCAAGTATGGAAAACTCAATGAACTAACTCATATGTGCCCTTTCTATATGTTTATCACTAGGGCCCGCACCTAAAATTGAAACCCCTTAAAATATATTTATTTACATTTACTATAGGAAATAGTTAACTTAGAATAGATAAATAATACACATTTCAATTTTCAATAGGAAAAAAGACGAATTCTACTTAAGAATTGTGTGTTCGTATTCCAACCACCAAATTTGAAGTCTCGGGCCTTGGATATTTAGCGACAACCAATCAAAGAGATTGGTTGTAACTTGTAAGTGGAAAATTCAAAGCTTCCTTTTAGGGGCTTGTTTGGGAGGTCTAGTCTATTTTTAAAAGACCATTCAAAATAGACCCATACAAAAAAGAGCCATACAAAAAAGAGACTAAAATAAAAGGAAGTGTTTAGTAATGTGAGGGTCTATGCTAAATAGACATTTTTATATCAGTGGTTGAGAGTTTTTCACATATTTCTTGAGATCCACAAGGTATTAGGTCATGAAAATCAACCCTATGGACGTGCTCAGCCTTCCAAAGAGATCTCATGGTTTGGATCTTGTGTTTGGGGTCCATGTAATCCATAAAATTATATCTAATGGCTCATATTTTCTCCACATTTAGAGATTGGTGATGATCCGAAGGGTGAAATTTGGTCTCATAGTCATGTTTGATATTTTGAACATTACTAATGACTTAGATTTTGTTTTACACGCCTCCAAATAATAAAAAAGTTAAAACATTTTACTGATCATGCAATATTGAGCATAATACATCAATGGTTATTTTTATTTTCAACATATCTCGAGATTCACAAGGTTTAACGTGGTCAAAATTGACCACATATGCATTTTCATCCTTCCAAACATATCCAAAGGTTTTGATCTTGTGTTTGGGGCCCACAGATCATAAAATTATATACAATGGCTTACGATTTTTGGCACATATCTTGAGATTGGGGATGATTCAACAGCTGAAATTTGGATGCATGGCCGTGTTTGACCTTGTGGACATTTTCAACGGTTTGGATCTTGATTGGCCCTATCAAATTTGGCGAAAAATGAAAGAAAAAAAAAAGGACTAGGAGTAATTATGCACAAAACACTACGCCTCTTATTTTTTCCCTCTATTTCCCAACAACCTCATCAAGGGGGCTGTGGCCTCTACTTCTCTAAAATGGGTAGAGGCTAAAAGGTGGTGCCAAACACTCTATTTTTCCAAAACTCTTTCCATTTTAGGGAAATGGAGGGAAAAATTAGACATCCCAAACATGCACTAAGTTGCATTCGCCAGAGACTTATGAAACGGAATCTCTCTTTCTCAATCTATCCCCACAAGAGATGGTGGAAGGATGATTTTAGTTGAACGAATCAAAGAGATAGGGAAAGACTTGAGTCCAAAAATGGAAGGCTCGGAAAGTGGGAGGAAGACCGACTTCGATTGGAATTTTTGCCAACACAAGTCCATTGCTCCAAGCTGTGGGACCCCTTCATTAAAAGTCCGTACTTGGAGAAGAAAATCCCAGAACTTGCTGAACAACAACTTTTTTTTTCTCACCTACGAGACTTCCACACATTTCACATAAAGCCTCATGCATTGGAACTATGTTGCTGCTGTTAAAATTTTCTCCCTGGAACACTGTTGGCTAAATACTTAGTGGTGCTCGCCTTATGTTTCATCCAAGTGGATCGTAGAAATTTTATATATATATATATATATATAATGGTCATCTATCCCAAGTTTTGCATTCATCTAATGGGACTGGGCCATAGTTATTAATTTCGTACCACTTCATGAGATGCTGTGCAATAAAGGGGTTCTGTATGACTAATGAGTGTTAATTATTACATATTTTACCCCTCATTAGTCCGAATTTATCGGCATCTCATATGCATATCATTTGCTTTATACGAAGATTTTATCCTTTTATCACATTAATTGATTATCGGATTATCCTACATAAATCTAATTATTTATAATGCATTTTTATGTAATTTTTTTTGTGTAGGTGGACCCCACGACTGCCTCAACTTTTCGGCTAGTGTCCTAAGGCATCAAGAAGAGATTTCAATAAAAAAGTTACATGAAGAAATCTTAGGAAGAGTTGAAGAATTCCAAAATATAAGAAGAAGACTTTAAGGATAAAAGAAGTCATTCCGTAACACAAAGGATTGGTTGGTATATTGGTTAGAGCTTGGGTTGCTATGAAATAGGTTATAGGTTCAAGTCATCCTTTTGGAAAGAAAGTTTGTTGCAACCAATCAAATTGAAACAATCCATGTGAAAGCAAGGAAAGTTTTAGCTTTTTGAAAAGAAAGTTTGTTGCAATCAATCAAATTGAAGTAATCCATGTGAAATGATATTTGGAAGGAAAGTTTTAGCTTTTTGGAAAGCAAGTTTGTTGCAACCAATCAAATTGAAACAATCCATGTGAAAGCAAGGAAAGTTTTAGCTTTTTAGAAAGAAAGTTTATTGCAATCAATCAAATTTAAGCAATCCATGTGAAATTATATTTGGAAGGAAAGTTTTAGTTTTTTGGAACGAAAGTTTGTTGCAAGCAATCAAATTGAAACAATCCATGTGAAATCAAAAGATCCAATGAAAAGCCTCTAAATCAAATTGAAGCAATCCATGTGAAAGCAAATGAGCCAATCAAACGCTTTCAAGTTGCAACCAATCAAATGAAAACAACTCTTGTGAAAGAAAATGAGCCAATCAAATGTCTTCAATGTTTCTATAAACTGGAATGTTTTTGTAGAGAAAAAAAAAGATCATTTGGCAAGTTAGTCTTTTAATAATTTTATTTTACATTCTCTATACTTTTAGATTGTAATTAGGAGCTTAAGTTTATCTAATCTGGAGGGAGAATTTGTAATTGAAGATCATTATTGAAGATTTGAAGCTCTTTCTTGATGTTTAGTAGCTAAAGCTCTTGGATTGGGCTCTTCTTTTGAAGCTAAGTAATGTGATTAGTTCAATTCCATGCATGTTTTAGTTTAAATTCCCTACTTGTGCCTTGATTAATTAGCAGATTTTAGATTTAATTGTGCTAATCTCTTTCTTTTTCATGCTCTATCTCCACACTTGATGCTTGGATAATCTTAATTGATGCTTTGTAATTTGATTAAGTCCTCTCACATAGCATACTCTAGAGCCCTTATCTTTGATCTTTTGTAACTTGATTTTGACGATTTATTGTTAGAATAGCTAGATGATGATTTAGGATCTTGGCCTTTAATTTTCTTAACTTTGATCTTCATTGATATATCATCCAATTTAGGCAAGAGATTGCTAATTGGATTGTAGATTTGGGAGTTGAATTAGAACATGCATTGTTTGAATTAATTAAATACTTAGTGGATCCTGGATTGTCTAATCTCTTATTTTTATTATTGTTAATTTGAGTTTTTAATTGATTTTTTTTTTCACTTTTAAATTGTTAGATTTATATCTCACATAACTTATTTTAAAATCATGCACATTTCACACTACATCTTCATATTAAATCTTCCATTTTCACCACCATTCATCCACTAGTTTAGTGTAGCTTGTTAGATTTGCTTAGATGTTATTAGTTTTATATTTTAGTTTGTTAATTAGTTGTTTACATTGCATAGTTTATTAATTTTAATTATTCACTTCAATTATTTATATTAGCTATATCTTAGTTCAATCCTACTTTAATTGGGGTGAGACTCATTCTTCTTATCTTGGGGGAGGGGGTGGACTCAATGGAGAAACAATCTAAAAAATCAGCATTTTCCCCGGAGAGAGTCAGTTTGGACATAATGATAAAAAAAAAAGGGAACACATGGAAAGGGTGTTTAATATAATATTTAAGGGGGTTATGATGGTATTTTATCTTTAGTGGATTTGTAAGGAATCTTTATGTGTAAAAAGTAGGTGTTTTTTTTTTTTTTTTTTTTTGTCATTTAGTAGATAAATGAGGTTGATTTTTTACTCTTTTTTTTAAAGGCGGTGGAAATTTTGAAATTTTATACTTTTGATGTAAACTCTTGTTTGAAAAATAGAGACTTTACGTTCTCTTTTTTTTTTTAATAGTGAATTGACAAATGGGCCCTTACAGGTGATAGTTGAAGACTGACTTTAATTGAAAGACTAAAAGAGACAGGGGAAGACTTTGTAATAGAAGACTGGAAAGATGCAAGAAGACCGACTTTATTGGAAGACTTCGACACGAATTTTCATCAACAGAAGTTCCTGCTCCATGCAGTGGGACCACTTCATTAAAGAAGAGACTGAAATTTCCACATTTGCGGAAGAAAATCACCGAACTTGCTAAAGAGCACCGCTTTCTTCGCTTGCACATATTATATACTAGCATAATGACCAGAGCTAAGTACGAGCTTGACCCACTTGGTTAGGATCCCAACTCCATCTAATTACTTTTGATATTTATCTAATAACTAATTATATTTTGGTATTATGTGGTGCAGTGGTGGTTAAGTTAGTTATTTAAAAAAGGCAGAAGGTTATGAGCTCCAAATCTCACAGCCTATACGTTTTTTTGGCTTTTTATCAATGCTCAATAAAAAAAGTAAAAATCGAAAGGAATCTGGTCAAAATATAATCCAAAACCCTTGTCTTTCATATAGTATAATGGGAATTTCTGACAACGATATGATGGTTATTTCCTTATGGCCTGCTTGATTGCAAGCGTTCTTTTTACGAGAAATCTCCATTTTAGAAATTTCTAACAGAAAAAAAGAGCAGATCCATGGGAATTACAAATTCTCATTTTAAGAGAGTTTGAAGTGTGAGAATTAGCCAAGGCCCAATAGTCTTATGTACCAAAGAGTATATTTGTGCACCAAAAAAATAAAGAAGCCGGTTGCCATCACGCAGGACGGTGGGGTTTTACCTCACCAGATCCCAACTCCCAATAGTGCTCTGGAGTATGGCCCATAAAATAAGTCTTTAACCTGTACAGTTGCACTTGGCAGTGCCATAAAAAGAATTTGAGGGGAAAAAAACACTCCTGATAAACCAGAAATACTTATGTAGAGTTTCAGCCCAGTGAGGCCCATTTATGGACATTTGAACCATTTAAAAAAATTATCCACTCTTGCATGGGCCCCACCAAATTCGATTTGAGCAATTGTTAGGTTCATTGTCATATTGATCGTTCACAAAATATATGAACAAAATATTGTGAATAATCAAAGTATCTTATACTGATCATTCTGATGTTGGCCCAGCTCTGTTTCGAGTGAAAATTGAGTTATTCCGGATTGGTTTTGGGTTGGCTCTTTTTGAATTGGATCACATATAAGTTATTCGTAAATAATAAACCAACTAGCTCCAATTGCACCAATCCACCCAAATTATCATGATTGGGAGCAACATTTGTTTTTGAATGGCAACAAAGAAGTTTATTAAAATAAGAGAAGAATTACAGGCAAAGAAGGTCCAACACAATGAACTTCCCTGCATAGATATGCTGGTCGAAATTCGAGACATGTAACAGATACCCTTCATATATATACATTACAGAAGCATGAAACTTACATTGATAATCAGCCCCTTGCTTTGCTAAACAATTCAATATGCAATTTGCAAATCTACTAATATGCTGAAATGGGAAAGTAATTAGCATTCAGTCCCAATTTATAATTCAAAACGTAGCTTATCATAAAATTCAATGGATTGAGTAGGTTCGAAGTGCGAGTATGGCAAATTCGATAGGAAGCATGTGGAGTTGGGAAGCCGAAGACACGTACCAAGTCATCTCGTCCTTACCAAGACGGTCGGAGGCCATTTTTGGAAGGTTGCTTTTGATTGCTCATGATTGAAATTTGAGGAATCTTTCCAATCTAATTACAAACACTACGCTAAATTCCTTTTGTACAATTTTTATGTTCCAATCACTGATGCCGCACTTCGTGGAAGAGGAAATGAATGTCTAATTTGGGCGGCTGGGGTAATTTGGACTTGTGCTTCTTATCTCAAGGAGAAAAACTTTGTCGGTGATTGCTTCTCAATTTGCGTAATCTGAAGTAAAATCCTATATTTTACTGGCAATCAGTCTTGAGATAAGGGCACTTCTCATTAGAGTTAGATATGAATTAGTGCCAATAATAGGGGGTGCAATGCGTTTGAGTGGCTACTGGCCAGTACTCAGCGAATCGAACTGTGATCTATAGCGACCAGGCCCAGTTCAATGACAGCCTTACAAAAGAATTTGCCGAGCAATTGGCCACAAAACGATGGCTCATAGTAGTCCTCATGGGCAGTAATTAATGGTTAGAAATGGATGTGCCTAGTCTCTAGCATTTGCAGAGGAATGTCATCTTGGTCTCTCTTGTGACTAGGGATCCTTCTCCAAGGTTTAGGCCGTCTTGTCAGGTCTGTGGGCGTTGCCGGTCACCATATGGTTCCAGTTAGCTGCAGCAATAGAGTAGCAAAGACTTAAAAACTGTTAACTATGGATCAGGAGGCCCTTCCTTAATAAAATTGAAACATTTAACAGGCCTGGCCCAACCAGCTGGTAGTGTGGTCCTTGACTTTGGGGGACAGCCAGCTTTGAGCTAGGGACGTTTTGATGCGAGGATTTGATTGAATTTGGAATCTTTGATTTTATGAAATGATCAGATTTCATAATTCGAATTTACTTGCCACATTCTGAACCTTGATGATAAAATTTTATCACCATTCTAAATTCTAATATTTCTCAGTTTCTTATTTGGATATTTGCTGGAATTTTATCTAATTGTTTTATATACACGTGTTTCGCTCTTTACCACTCTTTATAAAATGTGAGATTTTATTGTACAAGAAAACACTAGTCAAGGAATAACATGCATCCTCTTCATACTTACATCAAATAGCATCCACAGTGATAAAATTTTAGTTTTAAACTGTAATTGCATTCCATGTGATACGGGCCTTGGGAGACTAATATCTCCAACTTCTAATCTGAATCTGGTATTTGTTAGTGATCTTTTAGACAACAATTAAAATTGGGGTTTAGAAAAATTTAAGAGAACTTTCAACAATTGATTGGATATAGAGGATATTCTTAAGATCTACATTTTCTGTTCCCCAGAAGAAGACATGAGGTCTGATCTTTTTTTGTTTAAATTTGTTTGATGGATGTGTTGTTGCCATTTGGTGGGCCGCATGCAAAGCAGGAAAAGATAGAAAGAGAGGAGGGGCACATGTCCAAAATCCAGTGGACAATCTAATGGTTGGTCCACTAAAATCCACTTTGAATTTTTACATACATGGAATACAATGATTGTTAGAGATGACATATGGTTTGGAATTTTTAAAGGAGGGCCCAAACCATGTGCTTAAGCCAGATGCTGACCATATTACAATGCAGTGACTGCCCTTGCTAAACGGTAACCAACTAGCTCGAGTTGCAACAATACAACCCATCATTTGTCCTGGGGACCAACATGTTTCAACCACTTAGTGCCCATGCATCAATTCAATCATTTGGGTGCACCCCCTGATCATTTTCTGATCTAGCCCAATATCTTTATATTGTTTTCCTCTATTTTGATTAATAAACACAAAAACCTGGAGGGTGATAAAGCTGAAAGGAAAAACCCTGCAAAAAGGAAACAAACCCTGCTGGTAACAGGACAAGAGGAGCAGCTTCACCCAACTCAGACAAACCCAATTGGGGGACAGAGAGACAGCCCAACTGCCAAATAAGGAGCCCAACTGCCAGAAAGAGAGCACCAAATAAGGAGCCTCTACTTGAATTGGTTATAACCCGTTTTACTCTGTTTCAAATTGGTGCACCAGGCTCATCAACCACATTATTTTCTAGTGAAAATCCCACATTATACTTGATTCATGTTATCTACAATTGAAAAGCCTATAAATCTTGTACAGACAAAACGCAGACCAGGAGTCTACATTCTAAAGAAAATACATTGCACGCCTTTGAGAGGTGAAGTAGAGGACACCGATTGTGCCGATGAAAAAAACTAGATATGACCCGACCAATGAACCATAGAAGCTAACAACGTTGTCATCATCTTTGTTTTCATCTTCTTCAGGAGCTTTGCTGATGGGAGGAGTTGATATGCAGCTTTTGTTAAGTGGTGGTCCGCAAAGGAGTGGATTGCCTTCATAACTACTTTCAGTGAAGGTACTGAACTGAGACTTCATGTCCGGGACCCTACCAGATAAGTTGTTGTGAGCAACTGAAAAGACTGATAAATAATTTAGCTCCGTTAGCTCAGAAGGAATTGTTCCATTCAACCTGTTGTAGGAAAGATCCAAGCTCTCAATCTGGCTCAAGTTTTTTAAAGTCACTGGTACTGGCCCAGTGAATTGATTGTGGGACAAGTTCAAAGAATGGAGCCCGCTTAGCTGTCCCATTTCGAGTGGGATCTCCCCTGTAAGTTGGTTGGATGACAAATCAATTCCAGACATGTAGTTAAGAATGCCACCACGATAAGAATTTACGATGCTCTTGGTTATAAATTCCACCTCTGTTATATCATCAGCCACAGTAGAATCTATAATGCTATAACTGTACACCATTGCATAATTCTCACGTTGAGATATATTCATAGTAGGAATCGTTAAGTAAGAGGTTTGACTTATATGGAAAGCATTATGTAGTACTGCCCTTCCAAATATCAAATTATTGATACATGATGGCAAATGTCCAGAAAGGCGGTTGTAGGAAAGATCCAACAAACTTAAATTTTTCAGTCGACATATCTCAACCGGAATATGCCCATGTAAATTGTTTCTTCTAAGCAGAAGTATCCTCAATTCTGAAAGTCTACTGATAAAACTTGGAATGGCACCAATAATGTTATTATATGCGATGTTAAACGATATTAGAGACGATGATCTTGATAGTGCACTTGGTATTGATCCAGAAAATGCATTCTTCTCCAAGTGCACATACTCAAGATTTGTTAAGTTGAAGCAAGACGGAATCGGCCCAGATAGATTGTTGGCAGCAAGATCTAAGAAGTGGAGCTTCGTAAGCTGGCAAAACTCGAGTGGAACCTCACCATCAATATGATTTCCGTTCAGGATGAGTGCATTCAAATCTGAAAGGTGTCCAATCTGACTTGGAATTGTACCGGATATTTGGTTGTCTCCAATGTTTAGTCCTCGAAGCGAGACATTGAATAAACTCGGTGGAATTGTCCCCATGAAATGATTGCTCCCAGACACAAGTATCTCAAATGGGTCAAGTTGGACAATGTTGAAAGTATCTTTCCATGCAAGCTGTTATTAGTTAGCTTCAGAATTCTCAATGAAAGACAACCGTCGAATAGATTATCTGGTATTTCTCCCGACAAGTTATTGTGTGAAAAGTCTAAACTTTCCAACGATGCCATGTCACCCACAGAAGGAGGTATGCTTCCTTGAAAAAAATTTCTGGAGATGTTGAGTAAATAAAGATTTGGAAAGAGAGTTCCAATGTTGAAAGGAAGTTTCTCACTGAAGTGATTGTTGGAGATGTCTAATAACATCATGTTGGTGTTGTTGCTATGGAGTGGCAGATTAAAGGTCCCAAAGAAGGAGTTGTTCCTGAGATTCAAGATTTCTAACCTTGTATTGTTTTCTAGCAACCAAATCGGAAAAGTTTCCGATAAGTGGTTATGGGAGAGATCCACTTCTGTCAAGTCATATTGGTAGTACAAAAAGCTGGGAATTGTACCCGTCCACCTGTTTAGTTTGCAGTTGGATAAGCCGAGGAATTTCAATTGGAATGCTGAATTCCATGGAGGATATTCAGTTTCAACCTCCAAGTCATTGTTGCTAAGCTCAAGTCCCTTGAGCTTCGAAAGGTGTGCAAATGAGCCAAGTGTAAACAAACCCGAAAATCTATTATAAGCCAGCGAGAAGTACAACAACGATGATAGGCCAGCAGTAAGAGATGCAGGGATCTTTCCACTAAATTGATTGTAGGAGAGATCAAGCAGCTGAAGATTTGTCAAATTACTGAGACATAGAGGAATCATTCCTTCAAATTCATTGCAACAAAGATCCAACTCTTGAAGGTTCTTCAATTTGCACAACCCTAAAGAAAATGAGAAATATATATCATTTTCTCCCAATCTTAAATTTTAAAGATGGCATGCAATGGAAACAGACATCAATATGTGTTGGTAATAAGAAGCCGCCTCCTACCTTGAATAGATTGCGAATCATTGTGTCCATTACTGCTCAAATCTAAGATCTTAAGAGAAGTCAAAGATCCAATGGCAGGTGGGATAGGCCCCTTGAAATTTAATCCACCTAGAGCCAACTCCTCCAGATTTCTCAACATAGCCAATTCTTTCCGGAGGGCAAAAAAAATATGAGTAAGAACAATAAATGTGAGACAAATAACAAAATTAGCAAAGTATAACATATAAGCATACCTACTCTCTTATATGGATTGATATATTGCTGTTTATATTTATATAATTTACTTTACTGTCCTACTTCCCTTCCTCTAAAAAACTTCTTTTTTTTTATCGGTAAGAAACTAATTCATTAAAAGGAGAAAACAATACAAAGAGAAAAAACAAGAAAGAATAACAAGGTACAAGAGCATTGTACCCCTTCTCACACCTCAATTACAAATCTATACCCTCCCAAGGAGAAGTCCTATCAACCCCCCGTTTCTCCTATCAACCCCCCGTTTCGCAAGCGCATCTGCGACATGGTTAGCCGATCTAATTTATTGTTAACAAAAGTTTTAAATCTTTTGATCTCTACAAAAAATTAGGGGTGTAAATAGGGCTGGTCATGATTCTCTGACCATCCAGTGGTTTCGACCATTTATAAACTAGATTTGGATCCTGACTAATAAATGGGTCCGGTTCCAAAACTTGGTTTGGATCCGATAGTTAAATGGTTCCGGTTCCAATCCATCCACTAAGTACTTACCGTCAACAGTAGGATTCCTCTGCGGCATGCAAGGCCTCTCCTTCTCCGTCTCCCTCATCTTCTTCCCCTGAAGAAGACTTCACCATCGATCTGCTCCTGGAGCTCGAGAGCTGCGCGCGCCACCACCCTTCTCTACTGTTCCACCCAAATCCTCCACCTCCTAAACCAAGGACTGAAATATATTTCTTGGCTGCGTCTCAGCCAACTGGCCCACTAGATCTAGATAATTGTATGGATGAAAGAGTAACGATGCTCAGATTTTTATTTTTTTATTTTTCGAGGAAAACCCCAGATTACAAGATCACCAGCAGACACGGCTATCAATTCAATGCCACCATGAGATTCATCATCAAGATATGATATCGATTTATACAACCTAATAACAATTCAATTTAAACTATTTATTATTGAAAGGTAATCAATCATTTGTCTCTAATAAAACAATCGAATCGAATCTGCTCTCTGTTTTCATTTAAACAAATTTCAGCTTTCAAACAGGCCCAAGGTGACATTTGTCATCTTTCATTGCATTTGAAATTTGTTATCAATTCTAGATTTTCCTTTGTTTTCTTCTCTATCTACATGAATGAAATTAAAAATTTATCAAGTTGAAAGGGGAGAGAGAGACAGAGAGATACCTCCTTCATCTATAAAACCACTTAGCCAATTATCTCTCAACTTAAGGCTGCGCAATTCTTCCAAGGGAAGCAGTAAGCTGACATTCAGATACCAATCTCCCAACTCAAAATCCCTTGTTCTAGAAAGATCAAGCTCTATCACTCGCCCTGTGGTGGAGCTGCATGTGACTCCTTTCCAGCTACAACAATCAGCCCCAACTCTCCATGAAAGTAGAGAAGTGCCATTTGGGTGATTGATGGATGATTTTAGCTCCAGAAGTGAGCTTTTCTCTTTGTCTAAACACCCCAGACATCCATAAGTCCATAACTGAAAAGCAAAGAACAAAACCCAAAGGTAGGAAGCCGGTGACCGCTCCATGAGGAGAAGGATGAATCTCATTTGATGCTCTCTTCTTCAACGCACCCTTCTTAAATATATATATATATATATATATATATGTATGTGATGCTCTCACCTTACTATGAGAGATAAGGTGGGGGTCCTCATATTTAAGTTGTTGGCATTGGATATGGATGTGAGGGCCCCCACCTTATCTCTCATAGTAAGGTAAGATATGCTCTCATAGGAGCGTCTCCCTCTATATATATATATGAGATTTGACATTTCAATGCCCCTAAATACATAATTCCCAATTTCATTCTCTAAATGACATTGGAGTCAGTTTGACTTTTGTACACTTTTTTTTTTCTTTTTTGCCTTGAATCCCATAATATTATGGGTTTAGCTTTTCAACTTTTAATATTTTGATCCCATGATATCATGGGTTTTAAACTCCCATGATAACATGGAATTGAAGGTAAAAAAGTAAAAATAAAAGATGTACTAAAAGAGTCTAATAATTCTGGCGACATTAACAAAATTTTAGTTATTAAATTAAGAATTGAGTGTTCTTGAGGTATTAAAATGTCAAAACCCCATATACATATATGATGTAACATGCCGGTCCCTCGAACTGCTACTTTAAATATATGATGTAACATATCTTGTACTTATTCTTTTCCCGATGTGATATTTAATATGATCTAACTAATTACAGCCGCCTTGTTTGAAAATTCTAATGCAGCGCGTCCAACTGTTTTTCCACTCTACAGTGATCTTGTGACAATTACAAGGCGATGATCTTTCGCATGTGTCACAGGACTTTCAAGAGCTGGAACGGTAGAAACACTTACGTTAGGTTTATGTTTTATATTCGAGTTTGATTGGATTGATTCATTGAGTTGGGCTAGTGACCATAGTTAGAGTAAGGGGTATTTTGTTTATTGTACCGAGGCTTTTGTTAAGACTAAAAATGTGAAAATTATATATTGATGTAATCGGTAACCCTGGACTGAGACTGAGAGAGGTGAGATCTCTCTCTCTCCAGTGGTTGTAAACCACGTGGGGGTAGATGTGAAAACAAGATCAAGACCTATGGAGAGAGAGCAGGGTAAGTATTAGAGGGTTTGAAATCCTTATAATGAGTTATCCAATTATGCATAGTGAAATCTTCAGAGTCCCGTGGATGTAGGTAAGTTCGTTGAACCACGTAAATTTGTATATTGTGTGATTGCTTGTGGTTGATTGATTGATCATGCTTGTTTATACCCTAATTAATTCCTCAACAATCTATATTTGCTAATAAGCACATTTATATATATGCCGTGGAATATTGGTTCCTCAAAACAAGAAAAAAAAAAAAAAAAAACCTCCTCTATAAAAAGAAGTAAGAATTTGAAAACATTTTCCGCATGCATGTGGATCATCAGAAGATTTTAAGTCATCAATATATTATTATACACCCAGGTCCAAATCATAACACAATAGCAATTTAGACATAAAGGTTACGTAAAGCTAGGTCGATTTTAACTTAATAAAAAACTAAGGGTGGAATATATTAAAAAGTATTTCCACTGTCTCTAATAACGCCTCGAGGTTTTGGTAGTAATAGCTAGCTAAAGAATGAACGATTTGGTCAAAAGTGCACCGATCGCGTTCCACCTAAGGAGGAGTATTGAGGAGTGGGCTCCACCCAAGGGGTAACATTGAAAAGTATTTCCGCTGCCTCTACTAATGCCTCGAGGTTATGGTATCAACGGCTAGCTAAAAAAATTTAAGAGAATAAACACCCTAGGTAACTCTAGCACATTTTACGGGTTTGAGAGGTTGTGCTATCACTTTTAAGAGAGAAAGAGATAGGACATATTAATGATTCTTTTCTTGCATGTAAGGATATTACTGAATATTCTTAGACATGGATGGATCACTTTGACAAGTTAATCACTTATTTATATATTGAAAAAATATTTACGCGCATCCATCCCTCGCCATGTTATGGTTAGGAATAACATAATGAGGTCGACTTTATGATACATTTAAACCATCTACACACATGGAACTGCCTTAAGTATACTAGATCCATCGAGTTTTCACCTATCTGACATGGATTGGACCGTTGGATCTAGGGTAAAAATAGATTATTTAATATAAAGATGTTAAATTTATGGGCCACGGATGAAGGCCTTAGAGGTATGAGATTGGCCCCAAACTTGATATATGAGCCTCATTAAATTTGTTTATCACTGTATGGTGAAGGAATCATGCACATGAATATCCCCTTTTATTTATTTATTGCCTCAAGGGTAAGTGTATGTTAAAGAAGAGCCCCAATACTACCTTTAACTTAAGGAGGCTTGATTTAAAAACACAAAGATTCCATAGCATGTACAGGTGTACAACCCTGAAAAAAGAAGTCACTTTAAGTTGCTGGAGGTTCACTTCAAAAAGAAGAAAAAAAGGTAAAGCTTGCTGACCGATGAAGGGTTTGGATAACATGCCAAGAGAGAAAGAGATGAACTTATGCAAGAGGTCCTTATCTATAGAAAAGGAGATTTGGTTTTCTTAAAAATATGACCCCTTTTAGTTTTCCAAATCACAAAGGGATATTTGTGTATCTGGTTTTCCATGAAAAAAAGTGAGGACAGCGGAAATAAAATTCCGCACTACAAACGTGCCCAAAAGCACAGTAAGCAAATACTTGGTCATTCCCTTCTTAGCATCAAGGTTGTAGTTTGAAGAGAGGACTCTCCAAATCAACAAGGCTGAGAAAGTCTTTGGGGCCAATGGAACCTCCACCACTACTGGGAATCAAGAGCCAAAGTAGTTTGGCAAAGGTGCATGGGACGAACAGATGGACATATGAGTCTATAGAATTCTTGCAAAGGCAGCACTTAAAAACTAGTTGAATATTTTTTTTTCTTTTTTTTATTTAATGTTTAAATTCATTGAAGAAAGCTAGCATACAAGAGACCTATAATGACATGGTTACAACATCCAGCCAAAAACACTCCAAGACACGACAACAATCCAAAAATCAAGTTAAAAAGAAGCTACAACCTTCCAGTTGAACATAATTTGGTCCGTCAGAAGTCCATGAAAAAGAGGGTTGACCGACGCCGAATTAGCTACTAAAAACTTTATCTTAACTATTATAGACTCCGTTGATGATTGGATCCCTTCAAAACACCTAGCATTTCTCTCTTACCATTGAAGCAAGATGATAGTTGAAAACGACTGACTTCCACATTTCTTTGCCTTGGGGACAAAGAAGGAGAGAAAGCCATGCTAGAAGACTGAGTCCTAGTCTTTGTGGGAGTTGTCTTCTAGGTGTGGTTGTTTGGATTGGATTGTGCATTCTTTGTATATGTTAAAATTCCTAAAGTGATTTATGTACATTGAGAGCAAGAATTTTGCGATCTACTAAGGACTTGAACTCTGGTACCCACGTACACCATACATATCTTTTAGCTTTTGCGCAACAACGAGACACATATCCAAGATGAGTCTAGTGTAAGTTGGAAACATAAAGGAGATTCATTGGGTTGTGCAATTGGGCTTACCTATTAAAAAATCTACATCGCTCAAACTAAACAAAAGGAGATTTATTGGGATGTATAATTGGGCTTACCTATTGAAAAAAAAAATAGAAATTGCTCAAAACAAATACCCACCTCTTGTATGGGCTTTTACCAAATTTCACTCTCATGGAAGACGGACTCACCTTTAGACTGGTTATGTATAAAGCTCAAGAATTTTTTTTGGTAATACATTAGTAATTATATCAATACATGATCGATCTTATGATGAGTCCAAAATATATTAGAGTTAGATTTTGCTAAATACCATACAGGCTAGGAGAGGCATTTAGTATAAGCAATTTAGATTTTAAACAGGTGAGGTCCGCTATGGATAAAACACGACATTTTTTTCTCAATTATATATCGATGCATGATCTTTCTTATGGTAGGTTGGAAAGATATTAAAGCAAACCATTTCCATATCCCTTGCAAGGAAGAGCATTAATTTATTTTTGTGAGGTTTAAATTTTAAATGGATGAGCCCACCATAATGCCTCACTAATTTCTCTTTAGTTTGAGGCAAGGAAATCCGAACTGGAGAGTTGAGAATGGGAAATGGAAGACATCGGTTCTCAATCTCATTTTGAAGGATAAGACCTAAAGATATTTTTAGAGACAATCAATCAAAAAGATCGATTGTAAGTACTGGAAAATTCAAAGATTCCTTTAGTTGGATAGGGCGACCTATGAAACAGATTTGTCTTTCTCAATCTATCACTTGACAAGAGATGGTGGAAGTTGCTCTTTTAATTGAAAGACTAAAGAGACCGGGAAGACCGACTTTGTAATGGAAGAAGACTGAAAAGGATGGAGAAAGACCGGTTTCATTGGAACACCGATATGAAGTTTTACCTACAATGTCCCTGGCTCCAAGAAGTGGGAGTGTACTCAAAATTAAAGGGCAGACTCAAAATTCTACACTTTTTTTTTTAGTTAAATCCCTGAACTTGCGGAAGAGAGCCGAGCTTTCTTTCACCAGTAGGGTCATGAAATTCCACACTTTTTGATAATAACATGACAGTATCTTCGGGCTTGTTTGGTTGTATTCAATTGGGAAGAAGTTTTTTCTTCCAAATACCTCTAATAGAAACGCAAAGCATGTCCATAAGAATTTTGAATACTACTACTTCTTTTAGAGAGCCTCAAAGGAGAGAAAGTTCTTACAAATCCGGATTTCTGAATGCTACTACTATGGGCGTAAATATGAAATCCTAAAATAGTTGCGACAAGACGGACTCTTTGGGATTTCAAAATGCTAGCTGAAATTATAAATTCCAACCAACCTAAAAAAGTCACAAATAACATTTTTAGAATTATCCAAATTCCAACCTCCTTAGCCATTTCTTTTGAATGGTAACCCCTTATCAATTCAAAATGTTGGGCTTCTGTAAGAATTTTAGATTTCCATATGGAGGACAGTATTTGAAAATTTTCAAAATTTCTCAAGCAAGAATACTCAAACTTCTTGCAAGAAAAAAAAAAAAAGAAATAGATATTAGTTCTAATTAACCCATCAACATGCAGCAGAAATAACCAAATAAACAATATAAAAATAGCAACCTACCTATCACACACCACAAGAAGGCAGGCACAATATTTAGCGTGGAAACCCTATTCAGGGAGAAAAACCACGAACCAGAAATTAATAACTCAAGAATTGTAACAAGATATACTCACAGCCATGGTTTAACATCTCGGTCTCGGTCGCGGTATCGGTCGGGTTAAAAAACCGATATGATATCGATATCGATCTCAAATATCAGTCCGGTTTTTTTAATCCAAAAAAATTTGAAAAAATATCCAAAAAAATCCAGAATATTAGAAAATGTTGGAAAACAATATTTTTTTTCCATTAGTAATAACAATAAATCAAAATATCGGTCACCTTAAGTTATGAGTCCTGTTTGTTTCATAGTTCGCTGTCTTTTCCAGTATTTCAATATAATGCAACCATTATTGATGCTCATAATAAATTTATTAGTGCAAAATATAAGAAAATAAAGATAACATATCAATCATCATGTGGTGGAGTTTGGCTGCTGCTCTAAGAAGTAAGGAGATGAGAGGAGAGGAGAAGAAGATGAAGATGGGGAAAAAGATATAAAAAATAGGGTTTTGACACTTTTTATGAGATCTCGGCTGATATTTTCAAAATATCGGCCGAGTTCTCGGAAAAATTGATATGAAGGATATCTCGGCCGATATGGGCCGAGATATTCGGGATATTTGGCCCCGAGATACTAATACCAATATCTCGGGGCCATATCGGATCGGCGATATAAACTGGTATTAACCGATTTTTTCAACCATGCTCACAGCAATTTTACCTCAGTTTGTACCTCGACCTAAGGACTGTAATTGTTCTTGCACAAAATCCATTGCCACGGCATCCACCGTACACTGTTCTCCTTACTTGATCTCCTCGCACATTGTCGGCCAAAATGAGATATCTTCTACAAGAAAGTAGAAGCAACAAAACCTTCTAGCGCAACCAATCAGAACAATCTTTCAATGGCTCTAGAGAATAATTCTCTCTCACCCATCTTTTGGGTTGAGAGCAGCACCCTATTTATAGCCCTAAATTCATGCCTTAGACTTAGAACACAAATAAGACTTAAATTGGGATGTTAGCCCTTTGATCAATCAAACTTATTTTTTCATTTTTTATCAACAATTAGTTTTGGGATAAGTGGCAGCTCAATGGATCCATTTCCTATCACCAATTGGTTTTTGGACACGCATTTTGTGAGTTCAATCGATCGATTGAGCTACCACTTATCCGAAAATCAATTGGTTATAGAAAATAGCATAACAATAGTTTTATGGCAATGGCGAGGGTTCGACCACAATTATGACCGTTCAGCTGTTATTCCATTTTCTATCACCAATTGGTTTTGGGATAAGTGGTAGCTCCATGGATCCATTTCCAATCACTAATTGGTTTTGGGACACTCATTTTGTGAGTTTGATCGATCGTTCAATCGAGCTACCACTTATCTTAAAATCAATTTATAATAAAAAATAATATAATAATAATTTTATTGGTAAAAGCGATGTCAAAAATTTGACCGCAATTATAATCGCTCAGTAGAGGAAGGACATGGACCTCAATAGAAGTGAATATCAGTAAGGATTTACTCATTGAATAGGCAGCGTCCAAAATTTGGGCTAGGCCGTCTCTTCCAACTGTTCAAAGCTGATTGGTAGATGGCGGGGGTGTAGTTCCACGGTCCCAATAAGAGTCTTGGACTTTTAACCCAACAAGAATACAAAATATTGGATTAAATGATTAGAAATGTCTAATCAGATGAAGGACTTGCAGGTGGCTCAAGCCTGTGGCATGTCTGTTCAAAGCTGATTGGTAGATGGCGGGTGTGTAGTTCCATGGTCCCAATAAAAGTCTTGGACTTTTAACCCAACAAGAACACAAAATATTGGATTAAATGATTAGAAATGTCTAATCAGATAAAGGACTTGCAGGTGGCTCAAGCCTGTGGCATGTCCTCACAAGTTTTAGACCGAATTTACTGGCACTTTTTTATCTCAAGTATCCATGCTTCTTAGCAATCTTATGACAAGTAGGGGTTAACCTCTCTCGGTTGCAGCCCCGTTTTACCCCTACTCAGGAATCAATCCTGGGTTATGCCATTCTTTTTACTTGTGTGGGTTTATCACCCCACTTGGTTTTTAACTCTCTTTCTAACTTATGTCGGTTCCCCTGGTCCCAGCCACTATAGTTGGGCACCAAAAAAGACTGGCAACGATGTTCAATCGGAACCATTTCCTGTTCTAGTTTGAATCAACCAAAATTGATTGTCCTTGGCTAGATCAAGTGAATTATGATGTGCAACCATCAATTTTTTTTATTTTGATTTTTTGGTAAAGAACCGTCAAACCTTTTAAACCAGTCAAACAACCAATCTTTAAATAAATTCATTGTGAGTAAAATTGGAAAAAAAACATAAGATAAACTAAATCTTAAGTTTTAAATTATCACTATTACTATTTTAAAAAAAATTAGATATTTATAAAATAATCAATCATTCTCAAAACATTATTTTTATGATTCTTAATTTATAAATGAATTCTAAAATATGTTTTAAATTTCATTCATATTATTATTATTTTTTTTAACCCCAACCAAGGAGGCTAGGACCCAAGAGGGAGTTGCATACACCCTGGGTATCAGAATAAGATACTTATTTATTCGGCCCTGAGTGGCAAAACGGGAGAGGGAGAGAGGGAGGGAGGGGACGGACGACGATAGGGGAGAAGGAGAGGGAGAGAGAAGGAGAAGGAGGGGGGAGAGAGAAAGAGAGAGGGAGGAGGTGGGCGCTGAGAGAGAGAGGGATAGGGAGAAGGAGAAGGAGAAATGGAGAGGGAGAAGGAGAGGTAGCGAGAAGGAGAGGGAAGAGAGACTGGGAGGGGGAAGGTGAGGCAGAGAGAAGGAGGGAGAGGGAGAGGGAGAGGGAGAGAGGAGGGAGGTGGGCGGAGGTGGGCTGCCGAGCATGGAGAGGCAAGGGAAGAAAGGGAGGGGCGTTTTTGTCTTTTTTCAGAGTGTCTATCAAGGGTCCTATGGAAATATGTGCAAGGAGCAACTCCCGCTATGCATATGGCAGCTTTCAAGGAAAAACGTGAAAAATCATTATCATTCATATTATGACTTTTGATAACATATAATAAATTGACAGGAGGTTTTTAGATTGCAAGTGCGCTCATTAATTTTTGAAAGTAGATGAGCAGTCCTCATGGCAGTTCAATTTGGGCGGGATTTGATTGTGTTTACTTGGCCCATGGCATGGGTCATGATTGAGTTTCAACCCCAAATGATTAACTGCTACAAATAGGGAAATGGAGTGGACCCAGGCCAGACTATGAAAGACAAACTTGCATTATTTTCTGGGCATTTGAAGTATTCCGAATGCCTAATGCTATGTTTCTGGGCCAGATCATCCACATCACTTACATGCTTAAGGTGAACATGTTAATGGGACCATTACTTTTCTAAGATTTGATTTAGTGGGGGTGATGACAGAGCCTTCGAATTCAAGCAAACAAAGGTGCCTTTAAACATTTATACTCATATAAAATCAAGCAATGGCAGTTTCTTCTCGATTCTGTATATGAAATTTGTGAGAGTCTATGTTTCAAGAGCTGGTTCCAGCATTGGAATAGACAAGTTTAAACCAAGATGAAATGGACTACTGCTTAACCACCCACACATTTGACAATTGCTCTTATATGAATATTATTTTCATAAGAAAAATCCCCCATTGTAGCTGATTCATACTACTTACAACTGAGAAGCAAATAGAGTTTATACAAATGAAAAGCACACCATGAGTCAACACTGTAACTGTGATGTTTTGGTAATTATATATTATTTATTATTATTATGTAATTGATTATATTTTAGTTAAATATGCGATTAGTCTAACTGAGGACCACGCTAAACTTAGGTTGGTGAGTTAGGCTTGTTGGATAGGTATCTTGACCCATAGTTTACCCGGGCCTAGTTTAGTGGGTATAATCCTTCTCTAATCCAAACCCCTATCTATTTAGAACCCAAACTCTATTCTTTTAGAATTTAAGTTAGACGACAACTCTTATTCTTATTCCCTATTTATACACCACCACCACACTCTTTTGTTTTCACACACAACTCTCTCTCTCTTCCAATTTTCCGTGGGATAGCATTTTGGGCTTTGGCAATAGGAATTCTAGACCATCTCCCTCAACCACGGACCTCAGGCAAGTACTTAACCATAATTTGTAGATTTAATGCTTGTGTTTCCCGTTGATTCGAGTGTGGATGCATGTAGAAATCCTTTGATGCCCTTTTTATGAGATAATGTGGTTATATGATTTTGATTTGCAATACTATCGGAATTTTTGGGATGCCTCAATCGATTTTCTTGTATTGATTTTGTTTCAACTGCTATTACTGCAACACTTTTATTTGAGTTTCAAAACCCCTTGTAACCATGACTAAGATTTTGTAAATTGGGTAGTAATGTAGACATGTAGGCTGGATTGGGACTGGAAATCGGTGGAGAACCATACCCTGGAGCAGTTCCCAGACGCAGGCAGTTTGGGGACTTTCCGTGTGTTTGACTGTGGGACCCAGGTGGGCCCCCGATATTAGATCTGATCCGTGGATCCGAAGGAGGACCCACGGGCGACCCTAAAGGGGCTGATTCTTCTTCAAAAGAAAATATGATTTCTATTCAATCTAGACCTGATTTTTTTCAAAGAAAATACATGTTATTTACATTTGCTCTAGGAAATATTTTACTTCTATCAAAGTTGGGCTTGCAATTAGATTGATTACATAAAAAATTTATGGTTAAAATAAAAGTTGAAGCAAAATTATATATTTTACTAGTGATCAAGCTTAAGGTAAGGGCAATTATGATTATGGTACCTTAGATATGAATTAGTGCTAATACATAGGGGTGCAATGCTTTTGAGTTGCTAGTACTCAGCAAATTGAGCTGTGATCTGTTCGCCATGAATTGTCGTAGCTCGCTCAAAGGCCTCTTCATCTCCTTCCAAAGCAAACAGTTGAATCAATGATGAATTAAATAATGGTTGGATGAGTTTAAATTTGGGCTTGAACTACTCACAAAGAGGTAATAGATGTGAAGAAGGACAACTTGATCATGGGTGAATTAAATGGCTTTGAAAATAAGTGGGCTACTAATTATATGAATCATGTGTGTGATTCTCATCTAGACACTGGTGTACAAATATATAGACAAACATACTTATAAATAGGTAGAGCAATGCATCACATATATAAAATTATGAGTTTGGAATGATAAGGTGTGACCGTATGATATTCATGTAGAACAAGTAGCGGAACAATTTCTTGGTCCAGATCACAAGAAATCAAGCTAAAAGGGATGAACAAGTAGTTTTTTTAATGTGGTTATATCTTCTCCTTGTGCAAGTACTAGTTTTGAAGCTATCCACATGCTCTACAATGTATTCAACCCAAGACTGAATCTCAACCCAACCTGAATTTAGGATCTAAGATCAAATTAGGTGTTGGATTTTTAGGCCAGAGCTCGACCAAACTTGAAAGTGGCTAATCTGAATTTGGGTTCTGATTGAGTTGGGCGACTCAGGTTTGAGTTGGGCCTGTTTCATTTTGCGCCATGTCACGGAAAACCTAGATCCTCCAACCACGTAGCCGACCCAAATAGGTAGGGCTGTCAACGGGCTGCCCCTGAGCTCATTTAGCCCCCAATTTTGAGCTGGTCAGTCTGTGCCCATTCAAATTGTTATTTATCACAACAGGCCCAGTTCAGTGGCAACCTTATAAACGAGTTTGCCGAGCACTTGCCCTCTACAGTTGGCTCAAAGTAGTCCTCATGGGCAGTAATTAATGGGAAGAAATGGATGAGCCTGGTCTCTAGCATTTGCAGAGGAATGACATCTACATCTCTTTTGCAGGATTGAAACTTTATACAGGCCTGGCCCAACCAGCTGAAAGTGGTCCTTCACATTGGAGGCCCGGCCCATAATCAACCTTGAGAACAGCCTGCTCTGAACTTGGGATCTTTGATGCGTGGATTTGACTGAATTTTAGAATGTTTGAATTTCTGAAATGATCAAATTTCATAATCCAAATTTACTTGCCATAGTCTGAAACCCTGATGACGAAATATTGTGATCGGATCCTTATTGGGTTTTTGTCCACCATTCTAAAATCTAATATTCCTCTGTTTTTTTTTTATTTGGACATTTTCTGGAATTTTATCTAATTATTTTATATACACGTGTTTCACTCTTTATAAAAGGGAATATTCATGAGGTGAGGTACACTTCCTATGTACCATAGGGTGAGGTACACTTCCTTATCTTCATGTGCAAAAAGGGAAAGTGCCCCTCACCCTATGGTGAGGGATAGATGCACATAAATGTTCCCCTTTTATAAAATGTGAAAATTTATTGTCCAAGAAAATATTCATCAAGGAATAACATGCATCCTCTTCATACTTACATGAAATAGCAACAACCGTAATAAAATTTTAATTTTAAATTGTAATTGAATTCCATGTGATAAGGGCCTTCGGAGACCAATATCTCCAACTCCTAATCTGAATCTGGCTATTAGTAATCTTTTAGACAAGTAGACAACAACTAAAATTGGGATTTAGAGAAATTTCAGAGAACTTTCAACAATTGGTTGGATATAGAGGTTATTCTTAAGATCTACATTTTTTGTTCCCCAAAAGAAGACAAGAGGTCTGCCCATTTTTGAAGACCTGTAAAGTGACTACTAAGTCACCCTTTAATCATGTGATCGGATAATTTTAGCACTCACACTTGAAGTATTAGATATTGTAACCAGTAGAAGCTTTCCCTCCTTCAAAGAATTATCCTCATTGGGTGGAAATGTTTGATAAGGGCTATCCCGGAAAGATTCCTTCTTCATTCTAAATTTGCCAAGATTGAATTTGCCAAGCTTGTTCAGCCCAAAACAGCTTGCTTCTTTTGGCGCCTTCTTCATAGGAAAACTCCCACGCAAGCTTGGGCTCAATCAGTGAGCATCAATTTGGCTCCCAGATGTCCCCTCTACTATGCTTATGTGAAAACAGATCTTCACCTTTTTTTTTTTTTAAACTGTAATTTTGCTTAAGAATGGTGGTCTTAGTTTCTTCAAGTGTTAGGTAGCCTCTCCTCCACCCTCATTCTACTGGCCGGTTATGGCATGTCTTTACCACTTATAGAGATAGAATTGGAAGGAAAATTGTTGTATTACTTTTCTTCCACCTCCTTTTCTCCATTTGGATTGCTCATAATGAAGCAAGCTTCAACGGCAACTGAATTTCTCCCACTAAACTCCGAAGACAGTCTTTGCATTGCCCGTTCGAGTTCGTCTCTGTAACCTCTCTATAACCCCTTGTTTTGCCCTTTGTTTTGTTTTCTTGTTTTTCTTTTGCCTTGGGCTCTTTTCTTTTTCTCCTTTTGGCCCTTTCGTGGCCTGAGATTCTTAGTCTTGTAAGGCTGTTAAGGGGAATTTTGCCTTTGTATTCTTTTTTCCTCTCTTAATATACATATTACCACTAAGTTAAAAAAAATAATAAATAAATAAAAAACTAAAAAACCTCCTGTTGCCCTGTGTGTGAGAAGGGGCGGGAATCCTTCAGGAACATTCTTTTCATTATAACTTTGCACGAGTGGTTTGGTTTGGGTCGCCTCTTGGCCTTTTTGGGTCTCATCGTTTTTAATGCTAATTATGACACTGCAGATACGTGAATCTGTTTGATGGATGATGCTCATTAGATTCCCTCTCCTACCTTAGTTTCAGATTCTCAGAGATGTGTTGTTGCCATTTGGTGGGCCACATGGAGAGCAAGGAATGACATTATTTACGAATTAAGAGCTAACTTGGGTGATTAAGGTAGTTAGATGTACGATGGTATCCTTTTCCGAGTTGGGGCTAGCCCCAACCCCCACCCCCAACAAATCGCTCTTCCATGCCGTGTGCTATAGATTTATCCAGAGGCCATCTATATCTCTCTTCCTTTGCGTCGCTGCATTGTAGTATGGTGCAATACCTGGATTAAGTACATGGGCAGTGAATCAAAAATATGGACGCGGCTGAATTTGCTATATCTTAAACACGTAATTCAACTTCCTCTATTTCTCTCGATTTCCTAGATAGAAATAGTAGAGGGGCACATGTCTAAAATCCAGTGGTCAATTTAATGGATGGGCCCACTGAAACTGACTTTGAATTTCACATAATAAAATGGGTGTTAGAGATGACAAATGGTTTGAATTTTTTCTAAATGAGCCCCAGCCATCTGCTTAAGCCAGGCACTAAACCATACGGTGCATTATAGTTTTGCCGATAACCAACAAGCTCGAGCTGCAACGATACAACCTATCAATTATCTCGGGGACTAACATTTTTCCATTAAGCAATAGATGACGAGTCATCATGATAAGGCTCATTGACCAAATCTAGAATAAGTGGAGATCTCAAATCCTGTCTTCAAGGATCTTGTCTCGTATACAACTATACTTGCCGGAGAACATTAAATTGACTTTTTATTTGTCAAAGATATTCTTACGATGATGTAAAGAGCTTTGCTCTATAAATGTAAGTATCAATACACAGTACTGTACACTGGATTCTCGTATCACTTTGTTTTTTACATTTTCAACCACTTCTGATCCGGCCCATTATCTTTATGTTGCTCTCCTCTGTTTTGATTAATAAATACAAAAATTTAGAGGCTGCTAAAGTTAAAAGGAAAAGTATTCGGGAGATTTATATTGATATCTTTTAATAAAAATTCACATTCATTTACATGAATTGGTTACCCTTTCTACTCAGTATCAAATTAGTATAAACATCATATCTTTTATGAAGAAAAAAACCAATACAAGTCCACCAGGCTCATCAAGCACTGTTCTTCGATTGATATCCAACAACTTATTTCTTAATATTATTTTCATATGAAAATCTGGCCACATTATACTTGATTCATGCTATTTACAATTGCAAAGCCTACAAAGTTTGTACAGACGAAAAGCACACCATGAGTCAACAATATAAAGAAAACACATTGCACGCCACTGAGAGGTGAAGTAGAGGACACCTACTGTCCCGATGAGAAAAACTAGATATGACCCGACAAATGAACCATAGAAGCTAACAATGCTGTCATCATCTTCTTCAGGAACTTCCCCGATGGGAGCGGTTGATATGCAGCTTCTGCTCAGTGGTGGTCCGCAGAGGAGTGGATTGCCTTCATAACTGCTTTCACTGAAGGCACTGAACTGAGACTTCATGTCAGGGGTCCTACCGGATAAGTTGTTATAAGCAACTGAGAAGACTGATAAAGAATACAGCTCTGTTAGTTCAGAAGGAATTGTTCCATTCAGTTTGTTGTGAGAAAGGTCCAAGCTCTCAATTTGGCTCAATTTTTTGAAGGTTGCTGGAATTAGCCCAGCGAATTGGTTATAGGACAAGTTCATAGAATGAAGCCCACTCAGTTGTCCCATTTCATGTGGGATTTCCCCAGTAAGCTGGTTGCAAGATACATCAATTCCGGACATGTAGTTAAGAACGCCACCTTTATAAGAATTTTCCATTCTCTTGGTTACGAATTCCACTTCTTTTAGTTCTTCCGTTGCTTCATCAAAAATTGTGCCAAATGTATACACATTTGACGGAGAAGAAAAATATGAGGAAGAATCTCCACTTACACCGAAATCATCAAAAAATATTGTCCTTCCAAATGTCAAATTATTGAGGCATGATGGGAGTGACCCGAACAAGTTGTTGTAGGAAAGATCCAGCAAATTTAGATTTTTCAGTTGACATAGCTCATTTGGAATGTGCCCGTATAAATTATTTCCTTTCATCAGAAGTATCCTCAATCTTGAAAGTCTATCAATCCAAACTGGAATAACACCATCTATGTAATTATGTCTGATGTTTAATGACATCAAGGATGAGCTACTTGATAGTGCTCTAGGTATAAATCCAGAAAACGAATTATTCTCCAAGTGCATAAACTTAAGATAAGTGAAGTTGGAGCAAGATGGAATTGGCCCAGATAGGCTGTTGTCGGAGAGGTCCAAAAACTGAAGATATCGAAGCTTGCAAATCTCAAATGGAACCAAACCATCAAAATGATTTCCACGCAGGATAAGTGTTGACAATACTAAATTGTCTCCAATTTGACTTGGAATCCTACCCGATAAATGGTTGTCTCCAACGTCCAATCCCCATAGCCATGAGACATTGAATAGGCTAGGTGGAATTGTCCCCACGAAATCATTGTTATCCAGCTATAAGAGGTTTAAATTGGTCATGTTAAGAAGATATGTTGAAGATATCTTTCCATGAAAACTGTTATTAGATAGCCTCATAGTCGATAAGGAAACACAACCTGCAGCCAGGTGCTCTAGTATTTCTCCCGTCAATGTATTGTGTGACAAGTCTAAATTCATTAAATCCCACATGTTGCCCATTGAAGGAGGAATGCTTCCTTGGAAAGAATTTCTAGACATATTAAGCACCTGAAGGTTTGGTAGAAAATATCCAATGTTGGAAGGAAGTAGTCCATCGATGTGATTGTTTGATACGTCCAATAAAATCATGCTCGTCTGATTAAAATGTAGCGGCAGAAGAAAGGTCCCCCAGAAGGAATTATTCATGAGCATCAAGTATTGTAGTCTCGGATTATTTTCTAACAACCAATTTGGAAATTTTCCCATTAAGTGATTATGGGAGAGATCCACGAATACCAACTCACGTTGACTATACAAGAAGTTAGGAATGCCACCGCCAGTGTACTTAGCTTGCAGTTGGATAAGCCAAGGGCTGTCAATTGAAATGTAAAATTCAACCGTGGATATTCAGTTTCAACCTCCAAGTCATTGTCGCTAAGAACAAACTCCTTGAGCTTGGAAAGATGAGCAAATGATCTGAATTCAACTATGCCTGAGAAATTGTTCTTAGCAAGAGAAAGGTAGGACAATGATGTCACATTAGAAAATGTAGATGCTGGAATCTTCCCACTAAATCCATTGTTGGAGAGGTCAAGAAGCTGAAGGTTGGAAAAATCGCTGAGACATGAGGGAATACTTCCTTCAAAATGATTAAAACTGAGATCCAACCATTTGATGTCTTTTAATTTGCAAAATCCTGGAGGAGCAATTGTAAAAACACAGGTCATCTTTCTCTAAATCTTGAATTCAAAAGTTCAAAAGCTATTATGTAAAGAAAAATGAGACTACTATTTGTGAGTACTAAGAAATAGGTTCCTACTTTGAATAGATCAGAGTAATTGATGAATCCATTATATGAGTCAAATGTCTTAATTCAATGGCTAGAGGAATTGGCCCAATAAAATATCATGTAAGATGAATGACAACATTATCAAGGCAAAACATTTGGGCATATATACCTTTAATAGGAAGCGGGCCTTTGGACTCATCGTTTCCAGTTGTCGATGTTGGGATCATCCCACTAAATCCATTGTTGGAGAGGTTTAGAAGCTGAAGGCTTGTCAAATTGCTAAAACATGAAGGAATTGGTCCTTCAAAATTATTATGACTGAGATCCAATCTCTGGAGGTCTTTCAATTTGCAGAACTCTAGAGGAATTGAAAAGAACACATCAACTTTCTCTAAATTTTAAATTCAAATTAAAGATGATATGTATGGGAAAATAAGACCAATATTTGTGATTAATAATGAGAAAGAGCTTCCTACCTTGAATAGATTGTGAGTCATTGAACCAATTCCCTGCTAAGCCAATGGTCTTTAGAGAAGTCAAATTTTCAACGGCTAGAGGAATCACCAATGGAAGAATCATAATGAGAATACGAAGAATGGTACATGATAAGAAAAATGACAACAATAGCGAAACATTTGGGAATACCGTTAATAGGAAGTGGTCCATCAAAGTAATTATGACTGAGATCCAACCTCTGGAGGTCTTTAAATTTGCATAACCCTAGAGGAATTGAAAAGAACACATCAACTTTCTCCAAATTTTAAATCCAAATTAAAGATGGTATGTAAGGGAAAATAAGACCAATATTTGTGATCAATAATAAGAAAGAGCTTCCTACCTTGAATGGATTGTGAGTCATTGAAATAATTCAATGAAAAGTCAATGGTCCTTAGAGAAGTCAAATTTTCAATGGCTGGAGGAATCACCGATTAAAAAAGGCATAATGAGAATACAAAGAACGGTACATGATAAGAGTAATAAGAATACAAAGAACGGTAAATGATAAGAGAAACAACAATAGCGAATCATTTGGGCATACCTTTGATAGGAAGTGGGCCTCTGAAAAAGTTAGCACTAACGTCAAGTTTCTTGAGGGATTTGAGTGCACCCAGAAATGGTAGAATTGTTTCGTTTAGGGAATTGTGACTTAGGTCTATCTCATCAAGCTTGCTCAATCTGGACCATCTATTCAGCGCTACATATAAAAATGTGACAATCTCGTCATGATTTTCTAAATACTAAGTAAATGACGATAGTTATAACACCCTATTTGTTTCTTGTAATTGAGTTCCAAGGTGAATATCCAAAAGAAGATGGTCAAATAAACTCCCTTTTAATTTGAAATTGAATGAAGGGAAGATGAAAAATGAATATGCTGCCATCACCATAATAATTTAAATTCTAGGAAAGTAAACATCTCAACTACACTGCTGGCTTATAATCCATCCGTGGAGATCACTCGCTTACTAGGAATTCTTACCTGTTCATGCAAACAAAGAGGTCCCAAGGGTAGGTTTGTTCGCATTACATATATATGTGAACTAGCAGCAAATAAAAATTTAGAAAACTTGAATAGAGTTGGGAGTTAGTAGGGCTAAAAAGAGATGGGATAGAGCACAAGTAGGATTCGAATTCCGCGACTGAACTCGAGTCCTAGAAGTGCTCTGCATCAAATGTGGGACTACTTTTAATTCATACGATCACACTAGGGCAAGGCTCCAATGATTTAAAACACCGACCACAGCAAACTTTAAATAATAAAATGGCATCTGTGTGGGGATATCTACATGATACCTAGATTGTCCCTATCTCAGCTCAGTCAGCACCATCTCGCCTCGGTCAGCACCTGAGCTCGGTAACAAGTGCTTCACCTCGGCCAGGATCTTCACCTCGGCCAGGAGCTTCACCCCTGCCAGGATCTTCACCTCGGCCAGGAGCTTCACCTCGGCCAGGATCTTCACCTCGGCCAGGAGCTTCACCCCTGCCAGGATCTTCACCTCGGCTAGGAGCTTCACCCCTGCCAGGAGCTTCACATCGGCCAGGAGCTTCACCCCTGCCAGGAGCTTCACCTCGGCCAGGAGCTTCACCCCTGCCAGGATCTTCACCTCGGCCAGGAGCTTCACCTCGGCCAAGATCTTCCACCTAGGCAGCAGTGCCAGAACGCTTATCGAGACGAGTACGGCCCGCATACCTTTATGGAGACTCAACCACGTTACAGAACGTGTTGAGTAATGATGGTAGGCATTGGGCAGAGAGCTGTGGTTGTGTCTATGTCAAACCACCAGCGTCAGAACCGCCCATACCATTGATGGGACTCCCCATCACCAAGAGTCAACTCTCCCCACTACAAATACAAGGAGCAAGCTCCATGACCCCGGTAAGCAAGAAAAAATACACAGGCACTCTGTCTCTCTTCTTCTTCTCCACCCTTTGTCTAGTGACAGCACTAACTTAGGCATCGGAGGGCCTTGCGCTGACAGCAGCCAGGGTCTTCTGACCCTCTCTTCTCTCCTCCTTGCAGGTTTTCCGGCGTGTAGTCTTCCCCAAAAGTTCATCATATATCTAAGTGGGTGTGAGATTTTTTTGCACTTACAGCATCAATTAAGATAAACAACCTGACAACTAGTACTTATTACATGAATCGAAGATAAAGAAAAAGTGCCATCAATCAATCTGGGGAGCGAGACATACCTTCTCCATCTATCAAACCTCTCATTGAATTCTCCCTCAACTCAAGGCTCTGCAATTCTGTGAAGGGAAGCAGCAAGCTGGCATTCAGATACCAATCTCCCGAAACCCCTTTCGAAAGCCTTGTGTATGATGAAAGACCAAGTTTTACCACTCGCCTTGTCCTAGAGTTGCACGTGACTCCGTCCCATTTACAACAATTAATCCCCACTTCGTTTGGGTGATTCATGGAGGATTTTAGCTCCAAAAGTGCACTTTTCTCTTCATCAGAACACCCAGAACACCCATAAACCCACAGTTGGAAAACAAACAAAACCCAAAAGCAGCAAACTGATGTCCACCCCATGCAAAAAAAAAAAAAAAAAAAATAGATGACCTTTCTTGATGCACTCTTCACTGCTCTCTCCACTGCATTTGAAAATGAAATGGCACTCTCTATTTGTAAGCTCTTAACACAGTCTTAACCTTCTCACTTTGTCCAAGGAATTAACCTGGAAACTTTCATATGAGACAAATACAGTCGCCGAGTTTGAAATTTTCAGTTGGACTTTTCTTTCGGTCTTAGGTTTCTTGCTATCGGAGTAAATTAAACTTCATCATAAGGAAACGTTCAAACATGTCATATGTATCTGCAAAAGATCTATTGATCACCTCATCATGAGAGAGAACCAAAGAGAATGCTTCATGAAAATGCCTTCCTAAATTCTGATCCGTTTCTAAATTTGAGTCCATTTTACGTTGGATATGACAAAAGTTTAATCAAATATATTTTTGTCCCACTAAAAATCTATCAAGTATAATAGACTGTATTAAAGAAGTTATATGCTATTATGCTTTACACATTGTAAATGTGACTACAGAACCACCCCAATTAATTTGAAATCTGGCAAGGCCCATCCCAGAGGAAAACATTTATTTTGAGAAATCTATATTTTTAATATGTAGGCTCCATGACTAACGAAACCGAAGTAAAGGCATGCATCTAAAGTCCTATATGCATCATTCTCATTGGATTTATGTCTATGATCAAATGCATTGAACTCAAGGGAAAATATGAAAAAAAAGTGTAGACCTCAATCTTAGATCGAGTGGGTCTACCCATGATCACTACATAGTGTTTCTTAGTTGGTTGGCAACTCTATATGTCACCCGACTGTGTAAAGATATATATGCCACTCTTTTCAGATACGTGGGTTCCTCTTCCCATATGTGTGGGCTGCCTTGGGTTCCACCCCCTTAGCTAGGGTAGGAAATAAAATATATATACATTTTTCAAATTTTCCATGTTAAAGATTTTTACTGGGTAGGAAATAATGTATATATATTTAGAATTTTACATTTTAGATTTTTTTTCAATTTAAAATATGTTTTAGATTATTTCAATTTTTATATATTATAAAATTATAAAATCAGGTTGACCTCATCCTTGATGTTTTCAATGGCTTGTCCAATATTCTTGGATCATTTCGTTTAAGATATCCGGGTTAAAAGACTTTCCCAACACACACCCCGCAACCCGAAAAGAGAGAAAAAATATTCTTTGCAGTGGAAAACTTGACTTTTTAGTGGAAGACCGGAATAGGTGGGGGAAGACCCGGACTTGTGCAGTGGAAAGGTAGAGCAAACAAAAACCCAACGACCCTCACCAGGGCCCACATTTGAAAATCTTGTTTGCATTTTTGTTAAGGAATTAAATAGTGGGTCCCGTTCTTTGATTAACCGGAGGTTCCGATCGATTAAAAATGAAGAATTTTATAAAATCGATTTTCAAATACACCACCATTGATAGACTTCAATAGGATCATTAATACAGCTTTTGGGGCTCGAGATTAGTAGTAGGAAATGGATATTAAGTTTGGAATATCCAATAGGAACCCATCCTTTCTAGTAAACAAGGTGGAAATCTCAGTTTGGATCAAACATAACTACTCAAGTATTGGATATAACACTGGTAGACGGATTGCAAAACGAACTTAAACTCAAACCATTTGTTTTTCCAAATATGGACTCAGAAATGACGGACACAGTTCAATCTAGATGTAAGGCTTGGGTCAAGAATTCAATCCACCTCCAAAAAAAGCTTCTCATACATAGCTTGAGTGTCACAACATAAAATTTTCTGCACTCAACTGGAAAATGATCATGTGGCACGAAATAATGAATTAAAAAAAATATATCAATTATGTCACAAGAGAAAATTCCATTTTATTAGTTAATTTTTAATCATCATACCAATAAAAAGTTAGATATTATATATTTCTCTAAACACTATGCCATCTTTCAACAAGATATCAGTGCTCCATTACATTCTCATAGATAGGAGTGCAGTTAGAAATATTTATCGGATGAATTTTCAAAAGTAGGATCATAAATAATTAAGGTATACGTCAAAGATCAATGTCATTATTTATTTTTAATTATCTTATTTATAATATAAAAAAAAAGATGGTCAGAATTACATGGCTTATCTTTTGACATGATGTTAATCTCATTACATTTTTATAGAATGCCGTGTCATATGGATTTTATTTGGTCGGCCGTCATTTTCAGATGTGGGCCTTGGTAAAATAATGTCTCAAAATGACTCAAGACTAGTGTCCAGAATCCAGATGCTTCCCATGAAAGGGTCATTTGAGTGAGACAAACAAAAAGATCCATACTCACAGCAAGTTTGACCGAGACACACAGAAAGATCCAAACTTAACTCGAAAAAACTTCCTTGCGCACGCAGGACCCAGATAATAGGCCCCACCATGGAGGGGAAAAATGCAAAAAGAATGAGAGAAAGAGTTGATTCCAAGTTGATCGATTCCACAAGCAGCTTAATCATATGATAAATAACAAAGTAATAAGACTCGGAGCATTGACTCATGAAATTAAAAGTCACTTATATCCCTTTGGAATTCTCAAATTCCCTTTTAACATTTTTCTCAAAGTCACTTATATCCTCGGGGAAAACTCGGTGCATTGACTCTTGAAAACTCGGGCATATTTGTTTGCTATGGAATAGAGTAAAGGAGGGCTGAAATAGAATCTACCAACGGTTGCATCTCTTTTACTCAAAAACGTATTTGGGGTGATTGAAAGGGACATGTAAGGATAGCTTGTCTAACAAACGAACAGGCTTACACAACACATCTTAGTTTCTATACATTTTTTCAGTTACAAAGAAACGAAAAGAAAAGAAAAAATAATGTAATAGTTAGATTCTAATTCAACCTTCCTTTACCCTATATTCCATGGCAAACAATTTTATTGTTAAGCATTTTTGGATGCTCCAGCCAAGAGGAGGATTCATGAATTTCACCCAAAGCACAACTTTTGGAGAATCACAAATTCTCCAAACATGAGTTCTCTTGATTCTAATAAAGCAACAGGGCTATTGCGCAACAATGCCACTCGTCACACAAGATCTAGTGAAATTAGGGACGACCGTCTTCTTTATGAATGCTGTAAACGTACGCGTGAAGGCAGTCCTTTATCTTGTTAAACGACGGCCAATGGCCATCGTTTATGTTATATTCTGACATAGTGTACCTTCTCACTTGTGTGGCTGTCTTGGGACTCAGCCCCATTAGCAGGGGTATAAAAAAAATAAAATAAAAATAAAAATAAAAAAACCGTAAGATGGCTAGCTTCACTTGATGATACTCTTTCAAAGGAAGGCTGAACTATTTATCAACAGTGATTAAAGGAATGTGGGTGTGCTCAGCATAAGGAGAGGGTGCATATAGAATTTCCCTTCAAATTGAATATGAAAGATTCTGTATACTTTGTGAAGATCCAAACCTTTTAAAAGATGTCTCACCCAAAGATGAGCCCGTGCGTACTGTGCAGAAATAAATAAAACTCATTAATGAATCAATTTCGATTAATCTTTCATCATATTTTTCTTCACTCAAATGGTTAACGGTTCCACTGGAAAGAGCTAAAGCCTATCGTTGGTTAGAATGGTCAAGCCACAACTTAACAACTTAACGATTTCCTTCGCCATCTTCTCTCTCTCTCTCTCTCTCTCTCTCTCACACACACACACACACACACGCAAACATTTTGTTTTCCATTTCTGTCCTACTTGTGTTGGATGTTTATTTTTTATACATGTGTTCAAGAAAAGGGATTTTGACATATTAGTCATCTTTAAATTTAGTTTTGCCAATTTCGTAACCAAAATTTAAATAATGTGACGAGAGTCCATTGTTGCTGATCCGGAGCGATGTGACGGTTTTTTTCAAGTGGCTCTATTCTTAGATCGATGGTCTCTCTATACTGATTTGTGACTCTTTCAAGGTCTATATGGCTGCCGGAGAATGGAAGCGTATATTGTTATGTATCTAGGAAAAGATTAAGAATTGCAGGGTCGGGATTAGTTTCATTGAAGAAGAAGGACCGATTTCCCCGTCTGATAAGCCACCACATAAACATTGGTGACATCTATTGCCAATTTAAACAATCTAATTCATAGATATCTTTATCAGAAATAACCAAAATAGAAAAAAAGGGCAAAAAACCAGTAAACATATAGAACCATATCAGAATCATGCTAATTAAAAAGCCCAATCTTATATACATGTAGATCCATCAATATACCAAATAAGCAGAAAGCACTCTCAATTAATTAGTCAACAAAAAATTGACTATATATGGATCAAATAAAAAAAATTACTGTAAAAAAGTACAAATTATTAGAGCCTTAATTAAAATTAAAAATTCATGCTAGTACCGAAATAGGGGAAAACTTGATCATGAATCTAATTTAGAGAATCATATGAAAAACAATCAATCTCAAAAGCATGCTATAAAATCTAAAACTGTAACATGGTTATTAAAATTGAAACTGTATTAGTCTCAAGTTTCCTTGCATCAAACCCTCAATTATAGATTACTTACCAAGTCATACTATAATTTTTTAGTTCTTCAAAAAATATGTCCAAAATATAGAAGTTTTAAGTCCTTATTTATAATTGTTTATCTGTTGGCTTTATATGTAATTATAGTTTGGATTTATATGTAATAACAACAACTAATTCCTGATGATTAGACTTGTAAGCAATCATGCCTGTAGATGATTTGAATCAATATAAGGGGTAAAAAGAAGCTTATCAGTCATGAGCGATCATGTTTGTATATGATTTGAGTTGTGATAAGATACAAAAAAAAAAGTGTAAAAAAAAAATCAGAAAGTTCAGACAAAAAGGAGAGAAGCACATAAGCTTATTAGTCATTCCACGTCGCACTGTTATGTTTACATAGAAAACCAATATAAAGTAAAAAACAATGCAAAATCATAAAGGTAATAGGCTATAACACCCGGCCCAAATTAATCATGTTTAGCACTAATTAATTATATTTTATCTAAATTAATTATACTTAGTTACTAATTAAGTTATGCTAATGTAAATCTGTCTTATTTATGCTTTTGGGCTAGGCCTTGGGTCATAAATAAATAGTTTGACCCCGTTCAGACTCAATTAGGTAGAGCCAAACCCTTTTTTATAATTTTAGATTTACCGATTTTGCATCATTTGTATATCATCTTGGTTCCGTGGCGTGTATTTTGGGGAGTACATCATTATTCTTATTGGACGCTTACTCATTGGACCTCAAATTTAGTTAGTGACCTTCATTTGACTATAAATGTAAATACATGAAAGTAAGGAGGGCTTTCTTATAAAATGGGGGAAACTATGCACTTATAAACCCAAACCCCTCTCTCCAACGATCATTTCCTGTCATTGCATGTTGGAGAGCTTCTCTCATCCCTTTTTTTCTCCAGTTCTTCAACTAAAAACCCTCAAGGCAAGAGCTTGTATGTGTGATTAAAGAAGGAATTTGGCTCCTTCATCTTCTTCTCCATCTCTGCACATCCTTGAATTGGTAAAAGCCTCTTCCCAAACTTTTCATTGGCTTCCAATAGGTGAGGAATCCAACCTTCCTCTAGAATTATGTTTGTAATTTGAGTTGAAGAGACTCCTCTACACGACATGCATGCATTCTCATGATCCATTTCACATGATTTCGTATTAGGGTTTGTGACTCAGGGAAATTTTTACATTGAACCAAGGTTAATGAAGGAGAGCTTGCAAAGCTTCAATTAAGGCAAGTATAAGCTATAATGACTATTATTGCATGTTAATTCCATTTGATTCCGTTTTTCAGATTCAGTTCTTTGTATACTTTTAGCCTATGGCATCGGGTTGACTTATAATTTGAAACTTAGCTTATCATAAAATTTAATGGAGTAGATTCACTCAATGTGCTTCTTAACTCATGTATTTCAAAATTCAAGTGCGGAAATTAAGTTGGATGAAGTAATTCAATATGTACCCTTGCTATAAGCCCCTCACTAGGGTCCACACCTAAAACTCAAACGACTCTAAACATCTGTTATTTACCTTTACTTTAGCAAAAATATACTAATTTTATCAGAGTTGGGACTACAATTAGATTGATTACATATGAAATTCATGGTTTAAATAAAAATCAAAGTAAAATTCTTTGTTTTACAAGGGATCAGTCTTATAGTGTGGTCAATTACGATTGGAGTTACATATGGATTAATGCTAATACATAGGAGTTCAAATATTTTGAATGGCTTGAAAATATATATACACACACACAACATATATCTATATATATCTATATATATATATATAGAGGGAAAAAAATAGAATCATTAGCATGCAAAACCCCACAAATCACAGAAGCTAAATGGGTTCAAGAAGAAAATAGAGGAAAAAAAAAAAAAAAAAACAAAGAAGGAAGGAAGAAAAGGCATACCTCAAAGAGACGGTCACTAGTTGGAGATTGGGTTTGAGGCTAGGTAGGGGAGGTGTCACTATAGAGAGATCGTCACTGCAAAGAGATCGCCGCATCTTCGTTGCAGAGAGTCCGTCGAAAAAGAAAATGGGTTCCACAAATGGAGAGAGAAAGGAGAGCCAGTGAAGGAAATGGGGAGATTCGTTGCTAGAGAGAGCTTCTTGCGTCATTGCTGGAAAGAGATCATGATGGGAGAGAGATCCATGCCTCATAGAAGAAAATGGGTTCCAGGGCATGGCTAAATGAAGAGAGAGAGAGAGAGAGAGAGAGAGAGAGAGAGAGAGAGAGAGATGGGGGAAGGGAAAAGCCGCTGGAGAGAAGTTGGAGCGTCTCACCGGAGACGATTGATCGTGCGATGATGAGGATTGTGCTTGGCACTTGGCAGAATGGAGAGAAAGAGCCGGCAATGGAAATGGGGGAATGGAGAGAGGGGAGAGCCAAGGCCAAATCAATCTCGTTTTTTGAATTTGGCCTCAGATGGAGAGCGGGGAAATGAAAATGTTTTGGGCAGGGTCCACACATGAGGCACTTGACATCTCATTTCTCTTCTCTCCAGCGACTTGGCCTGCGCAATATGGTGAGTAGGGTTGTAAACGGGTTGGTTCCAGTCTAGGTCCAGGGTGGAACCGGAATCGGAACCGTTTTCTAAGAGGGGGAACCGAAACCGGAACCGATAATATTAAAGGGAACCAGAATCGGAACCGGAACCATTTGTGAGGCGGGTCTGGTTCCGGTTCCGGGTATGAGATGTAGAAAAGTAGAAACCATAATGTAAAAAAGTAGAAAAGTACGAAGGGTTTTGTTTTCACATACTAAAGCATGTTAGTGTATATTGGGTCGGGTCTCATCGGGTCTAAGCTACTGTGGATCCAGAACGGAACCGTTTAGGTATCGGTTCCTCTGGAACCGCCATTTGCTTATCGGGACCAAAATAAGGACCCAGACCCGAAATCTAACGGGTCAGAACCTTCGGGTAATCGGAGAATCGGGTACCCATTTACAATCCTAATGGTGAGAGGACGCTCTCCCTATATATATATATATGTGTGGTTAGCTCTCCTAAGCTGAAACTTAGTTTATCCTAAGCTGAAATGGTGCTGGTTCCACAAATCAAAGTCGATTATCGTTGTTTTTTGCATGATGATCGTCTCCAAAATCAAGATAAATTCTATTAGAATTGGATTTTCCAATTCCATCATGTAAAAAATAGATATAATCAACTTTGATTGATGGGACAAGCACTATTCTAACTTAGGATAAGCTAAGCTTCAGCTTAGGATAGCCCTGCTATATATATATATATATGGAACCACTAAAGGATTTATATTGGACTAAAGTTAGAATGCTATGTGAGATTCGCTCTCTAGTGCTTGTTTGCAATGAATTATTTATAGTTTAAAGGCCTCTTCATCTCCTTCAAACGCAATCAATAGAATCAATGCTGAATAATGGTTGCACGAGTTTGGGATTAGGACTTGAAAACCTTGCAAATAGGCTAAGTGCAAAGGAGGATAACTTTGATCATGGTTGAACTAAATGGCATTGAAAATAAGGAGGGCCACACATAATAATGATGTGTGTGATTCTCATCGAGATATCTGTATATAAATATATAGACACACATACTAATAAATAGGTAGAGCACTGCATCACATAAAATTATAAGTTTAGAACACCCATAAAACTATTGCAAATCTATAGAATTTCTAAAACGATGATTCTTTCGTATAAATCATATTAAAACGACATAATTAAAATTTCTCAAATAAAATATAATAAACTCAAAAGTAAATGAATTAAAAAAGGTTTACCTCAAATTAAAACGTTTAAAAATTGCACCAATGTCTCAAGATGCTCACATTTTAAAAATAGATTGAACATTGATCTAAACTAAGCACGCCAATGAGACTTGAGACGGTACTAAAAAGAGACACAAAGAAACCAAATGATTATTGCAATTGCTCTAATAAAATACAATGAACTTGAAAGTAAATGAATGGAAAAAATAAAAGTTCTCTTGTTGACATAGAGAAGCAGAATTATATTAGAGAAAGTAGAAAATGATGATAATAAGAATGAGCTTACTTCTTTATTTAGATGGACCGATATTATTGGAGATTCTTTTTACCATTAGTTCTGCATTTTTAACAAAAAGTGTACAACCAAAATCAATAGATAAAAAAAAAAAAAAAAATTAGCAGACAACCTAGAACCGAGAGTGGATTTAATAAAAAAGACTAAGGATTAAATAAACTAAACAACTTAGAAATCCGCATTTCACATTCTAAAAAAAAAAGAAAAAAAATCATATAATCAGAATTAACAAAAATACTTGAAATTCCTTAGATTAGTGGCACTTAGACGCTAGGATCCATTAACACTCAAATACTATTGCCATTATAGAAAAAGGATGATATTGGGAGTTTCTTGATAGACAAAACGCATCATGGAGAGTCCAAATCACAGAAAAAACTTTATTTGGAAAACTTTAGTTTTTTGTATTTTTTTCTCAGAGAGTCAATTTGATCATGGAAATAACCCAGAATGAGGTGAAAATTTGAGGTATCCCTTAAATAGCAAGGATGTTTGTCTTAATGATTGTGATCTTTAATAGATAGGGTCTCCAAACCTTAGTTACATGGTAGCATATCAGTTACATGGAAAGCTTTCCACCTCCTCTTTAGCTCCACGCTGCTGTCACATGTTTTTCTTTTTTCAATAATATTGTCATTTTCTTATTAATCATGAAACTTATTATTTTAGTTGATCAATTCCATATATTATATATTCATTTGAGTTTAGTTTTATTGTAAAATGGTTGTTATAGAAGACTAATGACTCTTAGATAAAATGGTTGTTATAGGAAATCATATAAAATAGTTATCTCAAAAGTTTGATCACCCATCCTTAAAGTACAGTGCATAAGTATGAAAATAATAATAACAGTAGGTTTTATAGGGGTCAATATTCTAAATATGTAGTTATTTTTATAAATACCTCGTAGATAAATTCCAACTCCTGGTAAATATTTCAAAGTGGGGCCGAGTCCCTTCCTCATTAACTAATTTTAAGTTTTTGTTAATAACTATTAACAAAAAGATGCTTTGTGGTGTAGCGGTAGGGGTGCTCATTTGAAATCCATATTGTCTAGAGTTCGAGTCTTAAATTGTTGTAACTTTTGATGTGGGTATCATTTTCTTATATTTTAAAAAAATTCATACTTGGCCGTAAAGCCCATATTCAGGTCTGAATGCATTGACAGAAATTAGACGAATGGACTCTGAGCTTTTAGGATGGAATTTAAAGAAATTATGTTGCAATTAGAGAGAAATTGGAGAGCGATTTCCAATCCGAGATTAGATATTTGAGAGATTTTAGAGATTAGATAGTTGAGAGATTTTAGGAAAGAAGAGATTATGTTGCAATTAAAGAGAAGTTAGAGGAATTTTTAATTGAGAGATTTTAGGGACGATTAGAAGGGTAATTCTAGAATGTAGCGTTCCAAAAAGTTTTAGGATGCGCCACGTGTCGCTGAAATTGACTTTGAATTTTACATAAAATGAGTGTTAGAGATGATAAATGATTTTTAAGTTTTTTAAGGTGCGCCCCAAACCATGTGCTTAAGCTAGGCACTAAACTACACGGTGCATTGTAGTTCCGCCGATAGCCAACTAGCTCGAGTTGCAACGAGGAAACCATCAATTATCTCAGGGACTATGATTTTTCTGTTAAGCAATACATGGTGAGTCATCATGATAAGGCCCATTGACCAAATCTAGAATCGGTGGAGATCTCAAATCCTGTCTTCGAGGATCTTGTCTTGTATACAGTAATACTTGCCGGAGAACATTAAATTGACTTTCCATTTGTCAAATATATTCTTGTAATGTGATGTAAAGAGTTTTGCTCTATATATAAATGTAAACATCAAAACACAATACAATACACTGGATTCTCATATCACTCTGTCTTTTACATTTTCAACCACTTCTGATCCGGCCCATTATCTTTATGTTGCTCTCCTCTGTTTTGATTAATAAATACAAAAATTTAGAGGCTGATAAAGTTAATTAAAAGGAAAAGTATTAGGGAAATTTATATTGATATCTTTTAATAAAAATTCACATGCCTTTACATGAATTGGTTACCCTTTCTACTCAGTTTCAAATTAGTATAAACATCATATCTTTTATGAGGAAAAAAATATTATATGTGCACCAGGCTCATCAACCACCTTTCTTCACTGGATATTCCAGCTGCTTATTTCTTAATATTATTTTCATATGAAAATCCCACGCTATACTTGATTCATGCTACTTACGACTGAAAAGCCTATAAAGTTTGTACAGATGAAAAGCACACCATGAGTCAACAACATAAAGAAAGCACATTGCACGCCTTTGAGAGGTGAAGTAGATGACACCTATTGTCCCTATGAGAAAAACTAGATATGACCCGGCAAATGAACCATAGAAGCTAACAATGTTTTCATTATCTTCATTTTCATCTTCTTCATTAGGAGCTTCGCTGATTGGAGCGGTCGATATGCAGCTTCTGCTCAGTGGTGGTCCGCAGAGGAGTTGATTGCCTTCATAACTGCTTTCATTGAAGGTACTGAACTGATTTTTCTTGTCAGGGGTCCTAGCGGATAAATTGTTATAAGCAACTGAGAAGACTGATAAAAAATATAGCTCTATTAGTTCAGAAGGAATTGTTCCATTCAGCTTGTTGTGAGAAAGGTCCAAGCTCTCAATTTGGCTCAAGTTTTTGAAGGTTGCTGGAATTGGCCCAGTGAATTGGTTATGGGACAAGTTCATAGAATGAAGGCCACTCAGTTGTCCCATTTCATGTGGGATTTCCCCAGTAAGCTGGTTGCAAGATACATCAATTCCAGACATGTAGTTAAGAATGCCACCTTTATAATAATTTTCCTTTCTCTTGGTTATGAATTCCACTTCTTTTAGTTCTTCCCTTTCTTCATAAAAATATATGTCACGTGTATCCACATTTAACGGATAAGAGAAATATGGGATAGAAACTTCACCTACACTGAAATCATCAAGAAATATTGACCTTCCAAATGTCAAATTATTGATGCAAGATGGCAGAGACCCGAACAAGTTGTTGTAGGAAAGATCCAGCAAACTAAGATTTTTTAGTTGACATAGCTCATTTGGAATGTGCCCGTGTAAATTATTTCCTTTCATCAGAAGTATCCTCAATCTTGAAAGTCCACCAATCCAAACTGGAATAACATCATCTATGTAATTATGTCTGATGTTTAATGATATCATGGATGAGCTACTTGATAGTGCTCTAGGTATAAATCCAGAAAACAAATTATTCTCCAAGTGCATAAACTTAAGATCGGTGAAGTTGGAGCAAGATGGAATTGGCCCAGATAGGCTGTTGTAGGAGAGGTCCAAAAAATGAAGAAATTGAAGCTTGCAAATCTCAAACGGAACCAAACCATTAAAATGATTTCTGCATAGGATGAGTGTTGACAATTTTAAAGTGTCTCCAATTTGACTTGGAATCCTACCCGATAAATGGTTGTCTCCAATGTCCAAACTTTGTAGCCCCGAGTTGTTGAATAGGCTAGGTGGAATTGTCCCCACGAAATGATTGTTATTAAGATGTAAGAGGTTCATATTGGTCATGTTAAGACATGTTGAAAATATCTTTCCATGAAACTGTTATTAGATAGCTTCAGAGTCGATAAGGAAACACAACCTGCAGCCAGGTCCACTGGTATTTCTCCCGATAAGGTATTGTGGGACAAGTCCAAAGTCGTTAAACCTCTCATGTTGCCGATTGAAGGAGGAATGCTTCCATGGAAAGAATTTCTTGACATATTAAGCAACTGAAGGTTTGGTAGGAGAGATCCAATATGGGAAGGAATTTGTCCACTCATGTGATTTTTAGACATTTCCAAAATTAATAACCCCGTGTGATTACAATGGAGAGGCAAAAGAAAGGTTCCCCATAAGGAATTATTCATGAGATTCAAGACTTCTAGTTTCTGATTCATTTCTAACAACCAATTTGGAAATTTTCCCAATAAGTGATTATGGGAGAGATCCACGACCATTAGCTCACGTTGACTGTACAAGAAGTTAGGAATACCACCGCCAGTGTCCTTATTTAGCTTGCAGTTGGATAAGCCTAGCACTGTCAATTGAAATGTAGAATTCAACATTGGATATTCAGTTTCAACCTCCAAGTCATTGTCGCTAAGAACGAATTCCTTGAGCTTCGAAAGATGAGCAAATGATCTGAATTCAACTATGCCCGAGAAATTGTTCTTAGCAAGAGAAAGGTAGGACAATGATGTTACATTAGAAAATGTCGATGCTGGGATCTTCCCGCTAAATCCATTGTGGAGAGGTCAAGAAGCTGAAGGTTGGAAAAATTGCTGAGACATGAAGGAATACTTCCTTCAAAATCATTAAAACTAAGATCCAACCATTTGATGTCTTTAAATTTGCACAATCCTGGAGGAACAATTGGAAGAACACATGTCATCTTTTTCTAAATCTTGAATACAAAAGCTGTTATGTAAAGAAAAATGAGACTAATATTTGTGAGTACTAAGAAATAGGTTCCTACTTTGAATAGATCGAGAGTAATTGATGAATCCATTATACAAGTCAAATGCCTTAATTCAATGGCTAGCTAGAGTAATTGGCCCAATGAAGTATCATAATGAGAACAGTAAGAATAGTACATGTAAGATAAATGACAACATTATCAAGGCAAAACATTTGGGCATACCTTTAATAGGAAGTGGGCCTTGGGACTCATCGTTTCCAGTTGTCGATGTTTGGAGCATCCCACTAAATCCATTGTTGGAGAGGTTTAGAAGCTGAAGGCTTGTCAAATTGCCGAGACATAAAGGAATTGGTCCTTTAAAATAATTATAACTGAGATCCAACCTTTGGAGGTCTTTCAATTTGCAGAACCCTAAAGGAATTGAAAAGAACACATCAGCCCTCTCTAAATTTTAAATTCAATTTAAAGATGGTTTGTCAGACCAATATTCATGATCAATAATAAGAAAGAGCTTCCTACCTTGAATAGATTGTGGGTCATTGAATCCATTCCATGCAAAGTCAATGGCCCTTAGAGAAGTCAAAGTTTCAATGGCTGGAGGAATCACCGATTGAAAAATCATAATGAGAATATGAAGAACGATACATGCTAAGAGAAATGACAACAACAACAAAACATTTGGGCATATCTTTTCTCCAATTTCAAGTTTCTTGAGGGATTTGAGTGCAGCCAGAAATGGTAGAATTATTTCGTTTAGGGAATTGTAACTTAGGTCTAGCTCCTCAAGCTTGCTCAATATGGACGATCTATTCAGCGCTATATATGAAAATGTGACCATCTCGTCATAATTTTCTGAATACTAAGTAAATGACCTTAGTTATAACACCCTCTTTGTTTCATGTAATTGAGTTCCAAGGATCTATAAGTAGTTAAAAATGATTTAAAGGTGAATATCCAAAAAGGATGGTCAAATAACCTCCCTTTAAATTGAGAATTGAATCAAGGGAAGATTAAAAATGAATATTCAGCCATCACCATAATAATTCAAATTCTAAGAAAGTAAAGCTCTCATATACATATCTGCCTTATATCCCTCACTCCTCACCTCTTGTCTTTCACTCCGCACCTCTTTGATAATCCATCTATGGAGATCACTTGACCAAAAATTCTTACCTATTCATGCAAATAAAAAGTTCCTAAGGGCAGGTTTGTTCGCATTACGATATATATGAATTGAACAAATATGATTTTATCCATAAGTGGTTAAAAAAGAATATCAAAGTGAATTTTCTAAAATGGGCATCAAATAAACTTTCCTTAAATTCATGGAATTAGTATCAAAGGATGGGAAATAAATAATTAAGGATGTGGCTGGTTATTCATTTCTCATTTTTCATTGATTCTATTTCCATGAAAAGAAAGGTTATTTTATGCTAATTTTCAAATTTTACTTATGATATTCATTTTTAACTACTTATTGTACAAATCCTATGTGTTGAGTTCCCATAAATTTAATACACTTAAAAAGGTCCTAAAGGTTCATTTAATGAAAGCTTCCAAACCTTGCAAATACCAATTTCAAATCTAAAGGAGGATCAACAAGACAATAGTGATCGTCAATGTTTATCCTACTTAAGTACATGAACAAGACCATTCAATATTTGAAGGGGCAACACATCAGTGGATGATAATCTACGTGTAGGTACTCTAATATTTTTGTTGATAAAATATGAAATAAAAGTAACGCGGTGCATATTATTTGGTGTAAGAGCTCCCTTTCGTTTTTTTTGTTCTTTTGGTAATATGCAAATAATTGTACTAACAAAAGGCCAAAAGGCCTCAAGCCTCAAAAGAAAACAGTGGCCAAAAAGAGGCCTAGGAAAGAGAAGCATAGAAATGTACAAAAGCCTTGCTTACTAGACAGCATGAAAAGATCAATTGGAAGAATGCCGCAAAACCAATTTGGACAAAGATAGAATAGGGACCCAAAAATATCAGAGGAACTACACAACCAGCAACAGGACCAGATCTAAACATTTGGGTAAGGACCCCTTTTCAAGTTCAATTTGTAATTAGGTCGAGTCCACTCAATCCACTCCTAAATACTCGTGTACAGTATTATATATTTATCAACGACTTAACTTACTTATTTCACTATCTAGCAGAAGAAGAAAAAAAGTATGATATGCTAAAATATGACATTAAAAGCCTTGATAAAGATAATGATATAATAATATGATGAAAAATATTTACCTGCGGATGTTCCCATCCAACGACTAAAAATGCATAGGATCCGTCAAATTGGGGTGGCTCGACCATAAGGCAAGAAAAGCCCTTGCTTTAGCGCCCCCAAAAAATAAGGGCCCATAGTATCACATCCTATTAAAGCCATTTAATTTCTTCACATTCTAAACAAACAATAAAGCAACTGCCATAGTTTTTTTTTTTTTTTTTTTCTCTTCAAAAAATAAGTGCTCATAATAGTAATTAGAATCACATCTCAATGAAGCCATTTTTTCACATTCCAAAAACGTATTAACATAACTATCATTCTTCTTTTTCTCTACATAATGTCTTTTTAATTCCCAACAAATCTCAACCTCCTTACCATCTCACCTGAGATTTTTCAAATGAACATTTATCTTCTAGATTATTGTTTCTCTTTCCATATTAAAACGTTTCTACCAAAAATCTAATCCCCACCAACGCCTTTTCATCTTAGGTACCTTTAACTCTCTCACCCTCTCCCTCTTTCTCTATAAATACTTTTTTTTTTATTATTTCTAAAGCAATCTTCTTTAAGGATTTAATAATTTGGTTTTGTCTTTTTTTAATAATATATGTGGATATATTTTGATAATATGTGTGGGTATTTTTTTCTAATATATTTTTAATAGTACATGTTAATCATAACTCACTAACTCAAAAATATTTTTTTTTCTCTTCATATTGAAAAAAATGCATCAAATTCGAAACTCATTTACATCTACAATATCTGTGGCCAACAATGACAAATCACTAAATCCGGTCCTACTGTTATATGCTTTTAGGATTTTTTTTTTTTAATTCCAAGCTTGTATTTTATGTTTATTATAGTTAGTCATTGTTTTATTTGTAAATATTAGTGGTTATAATTTATAAACGATAAATATGTCTATTAAAAAGTAAGAGTCCGGGCACTCAAAACTTTAAAAAAAAATTCGAGAAGAATAGATCATTTGAGTCCTCATTTAGAATTGTTGCTTTATGCCTCAAATTATCTCGAGCCGGCCTTGCCGCCAAAAGAACATGCATTGCCCCCAAGCATAACCATCTATGAGGAAAAGTTCTTTTAGGCAGGTTGTGACACACCAAGGGAAAGAGGTGAGCCAAAGAGGAGGTAGATGGAAGAAGTAACAATGTATCTAAAAAAGTGCAAACAATCTGAAGATTTTTTGTCAGGATAGATCTAAATAAAGAATCAAACTTCACATAACGGATCAAACATGGTTGGGAGAAAGCTTTGATGATTATGATGATGATGAAGAAGAGGGTGTTGAATTTATTATGTTAGAATTAATATGTATACAAATATGTCTGTATTGTAATATGTACTAGCATAATAACCCGTGCTGAGTACGGATATAGCCAACCTTGCAATAAAAATATTCACGCATTAAAAAATCTCATGGATCTTAGAAAGCAAACAAAAGAAAAAAAAAGTTATATATATGAGAAGATAGATGAATCTTAATTCTATAAATATATGTTGTAACACATCCTGTCCTCCTCTTTTTCCACAAGTAAATCAAAGTGATATTTGTTTGAAAATTCTAATGCATTACATCCTATTGCTTTCTTTCTTCTTTGCTTCCATTATTCTACTACCGTGATCATGTAACAAGGGCCATGATTTTTCGCATGTGTCACGCAGTCTTTCAAGAGCCAGAAGGATATATATATATATATACACATCTATCATTGCTGCTACATCTAAGTCTTTAACTATCGTTTTCTGGGTATTGGATATTCAACTACATGTGATGAAACAAGAGCATGAGGGCCTTGGACAACCAATTGTGCAAAGAGATCCATTTTTATTTGGTCTCTAAGATTTTAACATTGAAAGAAAAAAGAAACTTCCACTAAATAAAAGAGATTAATATTAATCATATACTTTGCAGGGGGGCGGCTATACAACAACTATTGTGCTCATTGTACACCACTCAGCGAAGAGGGATGATAAGTTGCAGTTATTAATATGACCGAGCATTTCAAAGTTAACAAAAAACAGAGTCCAGCAGCCATTGAGACCGAACACTTTACTTCATTGTCCAGCTTGTGGGACCCACTTGGATGCGTTTGGAATTGAGGGAGGAAATTCTTCTATAAAATATAACTTTAAGTAATGACATTGGTAGGTATATAGTAGATACCAAATTGCAGCTAGCTAGAGCGGTGTTTGTATTTCAAGCACTCATTTTGAAGTCTTTGGACTTAAATATTTAGACACTTCACCAATTAATCAAAGAGATGGGTTGTACGTGGAAAATTAAAAGTCGGTTGTATCAATCGGACTCTCTTTTTCAATCTATCCCTTACAAGAGACAGTGGAAGACTGACTTTTAATTGAAAGAAGATTGAAAGAGGCTGGGGAAGACGAGCTTTGTAATAGAAGACTAGAAAGATGGAGGAAGATTGACTTCACTAGAAGACTTCGACATGAATTTTCATCTACAGAAGTCCCACTCCAAGCAATGGGACCGCTTCATTAAAGAAGAGACTGAAATTTACGCACTTGTGGAAGAAAATCTACAAACTTGTTAAAGAGCACCGTGCTTCGTTTGCTTCTAGCACTTGCACAAATTATATACTAGCACAGTAATCTGAGCTAAGCACGGACATGAGCCAAATGGTTCGGGTCTCTGCTTCGACTAACTATTTTTGATATTTTTTCTAATAAGCAATTACATATGAGTGTGGGGTGTAGTGTAGGTTATGTTCGTTATTTAAAAAGGCTGAGGATTATGAGTTCCAAACCTCATAACCTATAAATTTTTTGCTTTTTACCAAGGCTGTAAGGTTTTGAGTGTTGGAATAATTCATGTGATTGGACAAAACTTGGGTTTGATTTATGTATTTTTCATTTTTCTAAAATGGACTACAAAATTCTCATCACTTGAAGATTATCATGGGAGAACAAGTTGTAATCCAAAAACCAGAAAGCTCCAGAGTTAGAACGTTCTGAAGCAGAGTTAGAACGTTATAAAACAGAGTTAGAACTTTCAATGGAAGAGTTCGAACGTTGGTGGTCAGATCTTTCCAAGCCAAAATACAAAGAGTAGAGTTCAAAATCTCAACACAAGAGTTCGAACTTTGATGTCCAGGGCCTTCCAAGCCAATTTCCCAAGAGCTCTAGAGTTCCAACTTTCAGGATCAAAGTTCGAACGTTGCTTGCTAGTGCTTTCCAAGCCATTTTTCCGAGAGCTCCAAAGTTCGACCCTTCAAGATCAAAGTTCGAACGTTGCTTGTTGGTGCTTCTCAAGCCATTTTTCTGAGACCTCAAGAGTTCAAACGCTAAGGGGGAAGTTCAAACGTCCAGTGTGCTGAAGGCTTCAAGAGTTGCTTCGAACATTCGAACATTCCATTAAAGAGTTCGAACGTTCGTAACAGAATTATATTTTGGGCAAAACCTAGTGGTCATACTATATAAGGGCTGTTATATTTTGCCCTAATAACCTCTCCAAGACATTCCAAGGACGATTGTTGACTTTTTGAGAGGGTTTTTCATTCTGTAGAGAGATTCATTCCTTTTGCACTGAGATTCTCATCTCTAGAGTCAATATCTTCCATCTTTGTCTCGCTCGAGGTCGAAGACGTAGAGCCAAGCACAAGAGAAAATGAACGGCGAAGGGCCGGCTTAAGGTTTTGTAGTCCTTAGGTTACTGTTCAACTGGGGAGGGGTTATAAGTTCTCTTGTAATCTTCGAATTGTCAGTGTTTGATCTCTTTCCTCGACCGAGTTCGGGGCCCGTGGTTTTTTTCCGTGTTTGGGTTTTTCCACGTATATCGTTGTCTCCCTTATGGCAATTGATTATTGATTTTGTGATGGTTGTTTGTGTTGTTTGAATTGCATATTAGAGATCTGATTTGGGACCTTAAACCCTAGAGTTTGGGGTTTTCAAACCTTCAATTGGTATCAGAGCAGGTCATACTAAATTATTGTGTGAATCAATCAATCAAATCTAGAATATGGAATTCAACCAAGAGGGATCCTCCACCAAAAAGCCTCCCTTGTTGATTGGGCCAAATTATGTGTATTGGAAGGTTAGGACGATAGCATTTTTGAAATCTATCGATGATGATGTTAGGGATTGTGTTGAAGATGTGTATCCTCCATCCGAAATTAAAGTAGATGGGAGAATTGTTCCCAAACCCACATTTAAATGGATCAAAGAGGGAAAGTATGATTATAATTGCCATAGTAAGGCTATTAATGCCATCTATAATAGTCTTACTCCTTCGGAGTTTCGCAGGATTTCCTCTTGGTCCATAGCTAAGGAAGTGTTGGATATCCTTCAAATAGTACATGAGGGTACCGAATACCGATAGGGTTAAACAAACCAAGTTCCAAAACCTTACCACCTTTAGGAATCCTAAAAAATAAAGGAATCTGAGACTTTCGATGAGTTCAATGTAAAACTTAGTGATATAGTCAACAATAGTTTCAACTTGGGGGAACCAATTCCTAAAAGTAAAGTGATTAAGAAGTTTCTCATTAGTTTGAGGCAGGGGAATCTCAACCGGAGAGTTGAGAATGGGAAATGGAGAACATTGGTTCTGCCATCTCATTTTGATGTCTCAGTACTCAAGATATTTTTAGACACAACCAATCAAAAAGATCGATTGCAGGTGGAAAATTCAAAGCCTCCTTTAGTTGGATAGGCCGACCTATGAAACAGATTTGTCCTTCTCAATCTATCACTTCACAAGAGATGGTGGAAGACACTTTTAATTGAGAGACTGAAAGAGAAACCGGGAAGACGGACTTTTTAATGGAAGAAGGAGACTGAAAAAGGATGGAGAAAGACATGTTTCATTGGAAGCAGGGGCACCAGAAAATCGAAGTAGGGGTGGGGGGCACCAAATGAAAATTATTAAAAAAAAAGTTTTAACATTTTAGGGGGGAAAATAAAAAATTATAAAAAATTTAGTGATAAAAAATAACATTTTGAAAACTTAAGAGGGGCCATGCCTACATGTAGGTCCGCCCCTAATTGGAAGACCATTAGGAAGTTTTACCTACGACCCAGGCTCCAAGAAGTGGGAGTGTGCGACCCCTTAATTAAAGAGCAAACTCAAAATTCCACACTTTTTTTTTTTGAAAAGCAAACTCAAAATTCCACACTATTTTTTTTTTTTTTTTGGGTAAATCCCCGAACTTGCTGAAGAGAACCAAGCTTTCTTCGCAGGAGGGTCAAGAAATTCCACAAATTCTTCACAGGCTTGTTTGGTTGTAAGTATTTTGGACAAAAATATTTCTTCGGAACATTCCTAATAGAAATGCAAAGCATGTCGATAGGAATTTTGAATACTACTACTCGTTTTAGAGAGCTTCAATGTGAGAAAATTCTTACAAATCCGAATTTCTAAATGCTAATACTATGGGCATAAATAAGAAAGCTTAAAATGGTTGCAAACAATAGACCCTTTAGCATTTCAAAATGCTAGGTGCAATCATAATGTGTTGATGCGGTTACAGGGGCAAATCAGTCTAGCCAATGTGTTATCTAGCGTATTTAGAAACCTCTGAATAAAACATATATCTCCAGCTGTATAGACCACATGCCTTAACTGAAAGTCTTATAGATTAGAGCCTTTAAATGACAAAGTTAAGGGACTTTTGACTAATTTATCCTTTTAAAATATAAAAGACATGCCCCTTTTTTAGGTTGTCTAAAAATATAGCGGCCTTTTTTTTGTTAAAACCTCTGGTTAGAAAAAATTTGTGATTCCCTTTCTTTTTCTTCCTCTAACATGAACTCATGATATGCGAAGTGTACGTGAACAGAATTTAAAAGATGTCCGGATGGTGAGAGACATACCTTCTCCATCAATAAAACCCGTCAGATAATTATAATTTAAGACAAGACTCTGCAATTTTTCAAAGGGAAGCAGCAAGCTAGCATTCAGATACCAATCTCCCAAATCAGTGTCTCTGCTTCCCGACAGGTCAAGTTCAATCACTCGTGCTGTGCGGGAGTTACATTTCACTCCATCCCAAGTGCAACAATCAGTCCCTCCCCTCCATGAAGGAAAAGAAGTGCCGTTTGGATGATTGATGGAGAGTTTAAGCTCCAAAAGAGCACTTTTCTCTTTCTCAAAGCATCCGAAACCTCCACTTAACAACAGCTGAAAACCAAAGAACAAAACCCAAAAGCAGAGAACCTGTGGGCACCCCATAGAAATAATGTTAATGTTACTTAGCTTCCCTACATTGCACAAATGGTATGCTATATATAAGCTCTCAGACAGCTGCTTCTCCCGTGCTTCTCAAGTTCCACTGTACAATCAACAAGCAATTTTTTGTTTTCTAACCAATCAATTGAACCTAGGTGCTTTCTTTTCTCCTGGCTCTACAGTGGGGAAGATGTCGGCAAGAAGACTTCTTTTGACCTGAAAACTTGTTCACAAGAGTTGTAGGGTTGTGCCCGCCTGCCTGTTAAAATGTGTGCGTCCTAAATGTCACCTAGGTTGGCAAAGGGTCAGCCCATGAATGGGCACGACTTTGGAGTCTGTCGCCTGTTACAGGCTTTCCTTGTATGCATGGAGCTCCACGGTGGAGCCCACACGAAGATGATCAGGACCATTCATCTTGAATCTTAACCCCTTCAATGACGTATCTTCAACTCTCACTTCACTAGGATTTTTTCCTATGGTTAGATTGTGCACCATACTGATAACTTGATTAGTCCAATCTTATATACTATTAATAAAATACCTTAATCCCGTTATAAATCTTGTGTACAATCAAACAATGGGATGAACTTTTATTGAAATGACAATTGAGGATATGTCACTGGAGGGAATGGGATTCAAGACGAGTGGTCCGGATTATCATCATGTGGACCTCTCGATGGAATTTCAGGCATCAGAAAAAACCCTATAAGAAACAAAATCAAGAATCCCGAGTCATGATTTAGGGCAACTAAGCCCAAGCCTACATTTTCTGATCGTAGAAATGAGATATATATATATATATATATTCCATGTGATTGTTTTTTTTTTTTTAGAAATAAACACTAGTTTTGTTGTGCCTTTTCCGAATATGAATAAGATTGTATAAATCATGTACATTTTTAATCAGATGCTCAATCTTACCATAAAACCAACTCCAATTAGAGGAAGCTTCTGGGCCAATTGATACACTAGAATGAAATGTAGTTTGAGGAGCTTGAATTTTTTAATACACAGCCGCACTTCTTCAACCCATTCCTCCAAGTCAAAGCCTTATGGGATCATCAGCACACTAAGCTAGCTAAATGCAAACAAACATGATATAGGGCCTCTGCCCAAGAAAAAAGTGAAGGAAAAAAAAAAAAAAAAAGAAGAAAAAAAATAGAGCCAACCCATTGGTGGATCAGTGGTTTAGGCATCTTCGTCCTAGGTGCATGAATTACATATTTTATTATGAAAAATAATATAATGGTAATTATTACTATTAACAGTAATAGCATCAGGCCCCTCTCATTTGCCCCTCAAAAAATTTTAGAACCCTCCAATAACTATGGACTTGAACAAACTTCAGCCCATTTCAGCCACTTGATTGGTGGGGTCAGTGGACCTCACTAGCATGTACGACCCTCATTTCAAAATGGTGATCTGTCTCTGGCATTCTGGTGCCACACTAGCTTACCGTGTTAATTTGTTATTTAAAGATAAAGCAGTGTGAAAAGTACCACCACTGAGGCATTAATGTGTTGCGAGCACTAAATTGAGTGGTGGGGTCACTGGACCTCACTAGTATGTACGATCCACCTTTGAAAATGGTGATCTGGCGCTGGCATTCACGTTAGCTTATCATGTTAGACTTTCTCATCATGTTAAAGGCAGTGTGAAAAATACCTCCACTGATTTTTAGGGGTTTGACTCTGGTACAGCAATGTTGTACTATAACATCACACATCACACAGCTCATGCCTCCTCCAATGACATTATTTCACGTCACCATGAAAATAGGTCAACTCAAATGATCTTTTCACTTACTCCTTTGCTGGCGTACCGCATAAAAAACTTTCTTTTATTCCTAAAGTACCATTTTCGTAGTTTCTCATTACCATCTCATCTCTCTTGGAAATTTCCACTTTTATACCGCAGGACACTCAAGTCTGTGTCTTACAATCCATGCCTATCACATATTGTCATGAGATGTGGCCAAGTATGCACTGATGTGTAAGTAATTGTTTTGACACCCAATTTCTTAATCTACAGCATATGGATCTCATTACCCTCCACATTGCACTGAGTGCTGGATTCCTCACCCATTAAACTTCCATCAAGATTATCCGAGTTAGAGAGAGAGAGAGAGAGAGAGTGTGTTCTAATTACCGGAATTTCCTTTGATTTGAGTGAATTATCGCCAGAGTCCATGCAAGGGCCTTCTATTTTGGATGTCAACATTTACAAAGTGGGGCCCATTAAAGAGCATGGCCAAACTTTTGGGGATAATTCACATCTATTTAAAGGATAGAGCCTTTCAGTGAGCACGGTAGACCTCGGATGAGGGAAGAGAACCTTGGGGGTGTGGCATGCATAGTGACAGGCATATATAGTAATAAGGTGTTCCAAGCATAGTGTCAAAGATGCGTTTGGGAAATGGTTTCTCTCCTGATTTCGAGTTCGTTAGAAGAGTCAAAAGACTTTTGTAGTGGAAGACTGGCCCCTTGTAGTGGGAAATGGTATCTCTCCTGATTTTGAGTTCGTTAGCAGAGTCAAAAAACTTTGTAGTGGAAGACTGGCCCTTTGCAGTGGGAAATGGTTTCTCTCCTGATTTCGAGTTCGTTAGCAGAGTCAAAAGACTTTGTAGTGGAAGACTGGCCCTTTGCAGTGGAAAATGGTTTCTCTCCTGATTTCGAGTTCGTTAGCAGAGTCAAAAGACTTTGTAGTGGAAGACTGGCCCTTTGCAGTGGAAAATGGTTTCTCTCCTGATTTCGAGTTCGTTAGCAGAGTCAAAAGACTTTGTAGTGGAAGACTAGCCCTTTGTAGTGGGAAATGATTTCTCTCCTGATTTCGAGTTAGTTAGAAGAGTCAAAAGACTTAGTAGTGGAAGACTTTGTAGTGGACGACTGATAAGACTTGACTTTGTCCATTGAAGACTTGACTTTGACTGAGGCATGTGTAGAGTCATTTGCTGTAGAAGTTCTCTTCATCTCACGGAGGCCATTCTTCGGTGGGCCTCATTGTAAGATCCGGCCCCACCATTAATTATATTTATTATTAAAATATTAGTATTATATTAATTTAATGTATTTTAGTTATTTAAACGGGTAGGATTAAGTGGGGTACACGTTAGATTAAGTGTGTGAATAGGTGAGTTGGGCTAATAGGTAGATGACCTGACCCGTAGTTTTGACCCAATAACTTAAGCCCAGAGAATATTCCATTTTTAACCTAATCCCCTTTATTACACACGTCTTTATCCCTCTCCACTTTCGTCTGCAACTCCTCCCGTGACTTCTTCGTCTTCTTCCTCTTTCAACTTCCCAAAGTCATTCCACTTTTAGGATCCAGCCATCAGAATCCAGATCTGAAGACACAATCATTCTTGGCTCAACTTTCTTATCTCAGATAACCCTTTTCTCAAATCATTAGGAGTAAATCTGTACTTTTAGGTTATCTTCTTAATCTTTCCAATGTTAGGTTTTTGGTAGGAATACCATCGATCTGTTCATCTGAGCATTTCTTTCCCATATTCTTTGTCAGATCGGTGACAGGATTTTTCTCGAACACTGTGGGAATCGCTGTGAGAATCTCGATTTGGGTTAGGATCCATGCATTTCTTCAACCCGGTAAAAAGCAAAGGCAAGTACCTAAATATAATTTGTAAATTTAATATATGTGCTTTCGTTGATTCCAGTGTAGTGCATATAAAAACCTATAATGCCCTTTTTATAATATTAATCGTCTTTATGATGAGACTGGAGATTGGGGATGATCGAATCGTTTTCTTATTTTACTTGTCTTTGTTGACTGAATTTGTAGCAGAAACCCAATTACAGAATCATGAAAGTAGTTGTTGTGTATAGATGGTGGGACCCACCAGATGACCTAATCATTGATCTGGTCCAATCATCTGGCCGGACATGGCAGGGCGACGACAGAGATGGCGGACCCATGTTAGGTGGGCCCTATTTGGTCCACCATTCAGCAATCGAAGAGGAGGGCTGATGGTATTAAAGAGGGTTTGGGTTGTTTCCGTTTTTGGGACTGTGGGACCCATGTGGGCCATTAATTTTTGATCGGGTCCCTACGTCTTGAAGAGAGGACTTGGGCGATCATATTGATGGGGGCCGATCAGTTGACTCTTGATCAGTTGACCATTACCTGAAGTGCACGGTTATTGTGCGCTGGTTATGACATCGGTTCTGTGTAAGTGAAGGGGGTAAAGATGACTGTCGCATATGGTAAGGAAGAGATAACTGTAGCATATGGAAAGGAATAGATAAAGACAATGATGTCATGTGAATAGATAAGAGAGAGGGTGATGATGACATGACTAATGAGTGAAGTGGTGACAGAACACCACTTATGACCCTTTCTTTTCATTTTATTTACCTGGTACTATTAGTTTTAGAAATTTAAAAAAATTGGGCACTATAGTTTTAATGAATTTAAATTAGGCCTTTGGCTTATTTTATATGTGGACAATATTCTTGGATGGGTCCCTAGGTTTTCAAAAATTATAAATTAAGGATTGTTACTTTTTATTATTATTTGCAAATTAATTTTTAATGGTATTTTGGATTTTTTATTAATTGTATCATTGGACCTAAGTAAATACCGTCCGGGCACAGGTATATTACTAACATAGGGTTTAATACTTTGTATAACCTCGGGTAAATCTTAATGGATATGAGTTCAACCAATCTCTATTGGAAAACCCTTAACTGGGTCTATGCACCATTAATGAAGAAGGGATGCGTTGATCTTATATTTATTAGAGATTCCTATGGTTGTTGGGTGCGAAACCTTATGCATAACCATAGGATTGATTCGTATTTATGTCTTAAATTTCGCATGCATATCTTAGTTTAGGTTATGTATTCTCTTAGATGCATACCCTGTTGTGTATTATGGACTATAAAGTGGCTTGGCAAATTATTTATGACGATTTGATTATGATATGGAATGTGTAATGGCCAGCACTTTGCTTTGACTTAGGACTCCTGTGTCGGGACTTTATAATTCAGGTCTATTACATTTATATTTATGTTTATGTGGGTCATTTGTGGACGACTGCAGATCGATATTTGGACGGTTGATCACCGATGTGTCCGGATCACTTATAATCCGCTTTGAATGTGAACAGGTTATCCTGATTTGTTTTATTTGATCGGTTTATGACCACCGACTATGTGGATGGGCTTTCCCGATTTATTTAGGGCTGACCACCCACAACGGGGACACTTGTCTTCGTGTAAATTATATTGCTCCATTTGTTTTATTTGGTTTATGTTATACGTTCTTTCGTGTCATTGTCATTACTTCTTTATGATCACATTTGTCTATATTATTCTCGTTGTTGTATTTAATTTCGAATTATGATTATGTACTTGCTATTTACTTTGTAATATTTGGTACATAGGTACCGAGCCCTACTTTACCGAGGAGGCGGAGGAGGGTCAAACGTTTCAAACGTTTGAGCCAAATGATGAACCCGAGTGGGATGCCGGAGATGGCTTTGGAGCCGTCTGAGCCAGCACAAGAAAAAACGTCACCTTAGAATTATTCTAAATGAACTTTCTTTTAGTGTTTAGACCTCTGTTAGAAATTATTTTGTATTGCACCCATTTCATGGTGATTTCTTATTTTTGTTCTGTATATTGGGTTTCTCAATGTAGTATAGAACATGACTCATGCATTCATATTTTCTTTGATTTAATGTTTTTGTTCTATCTTTTGAATTTCTCACATATTCTAGAACATGACCATGCATACATGTTTTCTTATTGGAATGAAATGGGTTTTTATCAGCTTTAGTTTATACACACCAATTGTATGATTAAATTTCAGCATGAATAAAAATGGCACTAAGTAGTATGTATCTCATCCAATTAAAAAACTAAATTAGAAAGTAGCAAATAGTATATTCATAAAGATTATAGATGTACTTGAATCCAACCAGATAGTATCCCATGAAAAAGTCATCATATTTTGCCAATATAGTAGGTAAAAATAATATATTCAATGTTGGTAGCAGGGAGTGATCAAATCCTACACCATGGTACAATCATGATTCCCTCGGCTGAGTCTTTTCATAGCAGATCTTGCTCTCATCATCTTAAACATCTCAAAAAACTGAATCGTTCTGGTAACATGAACTATATTAGGTTTCAAGATGAATGTGCTTCTTTCTTATGTTTTGTTTTCTCCTTAATCATCTTCTTTTGAGGGACCTTACATGAGACTGAGGGATTTGAGATCACGTAGTCTGATTGTTTCATCTTTTTCCATCTTTCCTTGATCTGGAAGAAATTCAGAAATTCTGGGTTAAATTTTGTGATTGAGTTGGATTCTCTTCGTGCAATGTGGGTGCGAGGATCTATGGATATCTTGTAATTACTGCAATTAATAATGGATTTTCTTTATCAATTTACTCACCTTCATAATCTTTTTTAAAAACAAATATCACATGTCAGTTGTTGGACTAACTGTCCTTTGAATTTTTTTTATCTATTTATGGATTAAAAGTTAGTGACGGAGTTGGATTGTGTTCCTGCATTCACGTTGCGACGATCTATTGATATCTTTTAATTACCGCATGTTGTAATGGATTTTCTTTATTTATTTCTTCACTTCCATAGCCTTCTTTACATATTTTAAATCTCACAGCTTTGTTATTACAGTAACTATCATGTTATTATTTTTTGTCTATTTTGCACATATATTCTAGATTAAAAGTTCGTGATCGAGTGGATACTATTCATGCATATTGTAAGACTATTCTAGATTATCATGTTGTAAGATTTATCAAGTCCTTGAATCCGGTTTTTTTTTTTTTTTTTGTTCAAATTGATGCCTTAGGAAATGATTGACTACGCTACATATGGGGCTTTAGATTTTCTTTGATGTTTTGAGACATACTTTAGCTTCTATGTGCTCTACAAGTATAAAAAAAAACCCAAAAATTCGTATTGTAGGGTTATCGGTTATGATTATGTTTGTTATGGGTATTGAAGTTGTTTGTAATGCCTATTTGCTTTGTTCTATAAATTAAGGTAGAATTTGTGTGTGTTTGATGATATAAAATTGAAGTGACTATTGAATCTTAATTTAGGTTTTCTTCTTCCATACAAGTTATTATTTAATATCCTTATCACCTGCCAATATTTTCAGTTCAGGTACATTAGGCTAATATAAGTATCTTGATCAAAGGTTAGTTTTTCTCCTTAGACTGTATACTAGCTCAAAATCTTCTTAGCTCAAAATATTTCTTTCAAAATGTATTTACAAATGAATTCAAAACTCTGGTTTAGCATCGAGTTTTCTGAAATACAGAAAAATGAATTTCAATTTTTTACTGGATGCTAATTTTTCCAGAGTCTGTCTTTGTTATCACTTTTTACACTTTTTACTGAAATTAGAAAAAGTTAAACTGTCTTTCATATTCCTAGATAACGAAAATGACTGAAATAAAGGCATGTTTGGTGTTCTGAAAAACTTGTGAGTAGGCATGTTTGCCAACAAAAAATGAGTAGTTGGTTTGCTTCAAGCCTTAATGCAGTAACTGGACACAAAAACGCTAACAGTTTTCGATGGACAAGATGAAAATGAGAAACCTGGCTATTCATTTGCCACTTAAAACGTCTCAGGCAGCCTAAAACTCGGTTCAAATCCTTCACAAGTGGCTTCCACATCATACTTATGGAGTAACTATTTGGAGTACATCCAAATACACCCTAGGTTCAAAGTTAAATATGGATTTCAAAGTCAAATTCATAAAATAACTCATAGAAAGTGTCTTTGTTTTATATTAGTTGTAAATTTCTGTGTTTAAGTCAGTAGAAAAAATCAATAAAATTCAAAAAACTCTGGTTAATCATTGATTTCTACTGTATTTTCATTTGTTAGCACAGAGTTTAGCATCAACAGAATTAAGAAAACTCTGTTTTAAAATCTTTTGCCAACTTTATCAAATGAATTTAGAAAACTCTTTTTTAAATTGTAAGACTATTCTAGATTATCATGTTGTAAGATTTTTTATCAGGTCTTTGAAACCACTGTTTTTGTTCAAATTGATGCCTTTGGAAATTATTGACTACTCTGCATATGGGGCTTTAGATTTTCTTCGATATTTTGAGACATACTTTAGATTTTATGTGCTCTCCGAGTAAGAAAAAATCCCAAAAATTCATATTGTAGGGTTATGATTATGTTTGTTATGGATATTAAAGTTGTTTGTAATGGATTATGGCCTGTAAATGTCTTTGGTCAATGTGAATGTAGTGGAGCAGATGATGTAGTATTTGTGTTCAATCCCACAATTATCGTTTTGAAGTCTGATTTCAAGCATGAGTTTTGAGTTTTCCTTATAGAATTAAGTCATTTAGTATTAATAGGTTGTTTTGAGTTTTTCTAATTAGAATAATATATCTAAAACCAACAAAGATGTGAGTTGCTTATTTACTAAAGGCATGTTTGTTTGCTTATTCAAAATAAATATCTATTAAAGGAAATTATTTTGCTTTTCATTGATTGGACTTGGTTGTTTTATTAAGTAATTTTAGTTGATAGAGAGTCTTTGTTGGCCGACACATGTATCTTCATCGGTCGTGTTATTCTAGCGAAATTAGTTACTTGCTTAAAGTAGATAATCTATGGTTTTGTGTTTTATGCTATTATGGTAGTCCTTTAGAATTCATAATATATTTAATATTGACAATAAACTTTTAGAAAATGAGTTTCTTGTACCATGGTATAGTTTAAGTTTTATAATATACTTTTTAATATTTAATATTATGAATCACACTGCCCGTGCTTAGCACGGGGCCTTTTCGCTAGTATTTTCTTGATCAAGATCATATAAGAAATGAAGCTGGAAGACTTGAATTTTAGTGCCAGTTTCAAACTGTTGTAACTTTTGATGTGGGTATCATTTTCTTATGCAAGTACTTCGCCATTGAGTCCTGCATTCTTAATTTGAGATTTAGCTTGTGATACAATTTAATAGAGTAGGTTCATTTGATGGCTTCTCAATTTGTGTAATTGGAAGTTCGACTAAGTCCAATTCGGTGAACTAATTCTTTGGTGAACTAATTCCTCTGAGCCCTTGCTATATGTCTATCACTAGGGTTTACATCTAAAATTCAAACCACTCAAAATACATGTTACTTACATTTGCTCTAGGAAATTTTTTACTTCTATCAAAGTTGGGCTGGCAATTAGATTGATTACATAAAAAATTCATGGTTAAAATAAAAGATGAAGCAAAATTATATAATTTACTAGGGATCAAGCTTAAGGTGAGGGCAATTATCATTAGGGTACGTTAGATATGAATTAGTGCCAATACATAGGGGTGCAATGGTTTTGAGTTGCTACTGTAATCTGTTCGCAATGAATTGTCGTAGCTCGCTCGAAGGCCTCTTCATCTCCTTCCAAAGCAAACAGTTGAATCAATGATGAATTAAATAATGGTTGGATGAGTTAAAATTTGGGCTTGAACTACTCACAAAGAGGTAATAGATGTGAAGAAGGACAACTTGATCATGGGTGAATTAAATGGCTTTGAAAATAAGTGGGCTACTAATTATATGAATCATGTGTGTGATTCTCATCTAGACACTGGTGTACAAATATATAGACAAACATACTTATAAATAGGTAGAGCAATGCATCACATATATAAAATTATGAGTTTGGAATGATAAGGTATGACCGTATGATATTCATGTAGAACAAGTAGCGGAACAATTTCTTGGTCCAGATCACAAGAAATCAAGCTAAAAGGGATGAACAAGTAGTTTTTTTAATGTGGTTATATCTTCTCCTTGCGCAAGTACTAGTTTTGAAGCTATCCGCATGCTCTACAATGTATTCAACCCAAGACAGAATCTCAACCCAACCTGAATTTAGGATCTAAGATCAAATTAGGTGTTGGATTTTTAGACCTGGGCTCGACCAAACTTGAAAGTGGCTAATTTGAATTTGGGTTCTGATTGAGTTGGGCTACTCAGGTTTGAGTTGGGCCTGTTTCATTTTGCGCCATGTCATGGAAAACCTAGATCCCACGTAGCCGACCCAAATAGGTAGGGCTGTCAACGGGCTGCCCCTGAGCTCATTTAGCCCCCAATTTCGACCTGGTCAGTCTGTGCCCATTCAAATTGTTATTTATCACAACAGGCCCAGTTCAGTGGCAACCTTATAAACGAGTTTGCCGAGCACTTGCCCTCTACAGTTGGCTCAAAGTAGTCCTCATGGGCAGTAATTAATGGGCAGAAATGGATGAGCCTGGTCTCTAGCATTTGCAGAGGAATGTCATCTACATCTCTTTCGCAGGATTGAAACTTTATACAGGCCTGGCCCAACCAGCTGAAAGTGGTCCTTCACATTGGAGGCCCGGCCCATAATCAACCTTGAGAACAGCCTGCTCTGAACTTGGGATCTTTGATGCGTGGATTTGACTGAATTTTAGAATGTTTGAATTTCTGAAATGATCAAATTTCATAATCCAAATTTACTTGCCATAGTCTGAAACCCTGATGACGAAATATTGTGATCGGATCCTTATTGGGTTTTTTTCCACCATTCTAAATTCTAAAATTCCTCTGTTTTTTTTTTTTTTTTTGGACATTTTCTGGAATTTTATCTAATTATTTTATATACACGTGTTTCACTCTTTATAAAATGTGAAAATTTATTGTCCAAGAAAATATTCATCAAGGAATAAACATGCATCCTCTTCATACTTACATGAAATAGCAACAACCGTAATAAAATTTTAATTTTAAATTGTAATTGAATTCCATGTGATAAGGGCCTTCGAAGACCAATATCTCCAAATTCTAATCTGAATCTGGTTATTAGTAATCTTTTAGACAAGTCGACAACAACTAAAATTGGGATTTAGAGAATTTTAAGAGAACTTTCGATAGTTGGTTGGAAATAGAGGATATTATTAAGATCTAATTTTTTGTTCCCCAAAAGAAGACAAGAGGTCTGCCCATTTTTGAAGACCTGTAAAGTGACTACGAAGTCACCCTTTAATCATGCGATCGGATAATTTTGGCACTCACACTTGAACTATTAGATATTGTAACCAGGAGAAGCTTTTGGGGGAAGATTGATTCTTAATTCTATATTTGCCAAGATTAAATTCGCCAAGCTTGTTCAGCCCAAAAATAGCTTGCTTCTTTTGGCGTCTTCTTCGTAAAAGAACTCGCACGTAAGCTTGGGCTCAATCAGTGGGCATCAATTTGGCTCCCAGATGTCCCCTCTGCTATACTGATGTCAAAACAGTTCTTCACCTTTTCTTTTACTACAATTTTTCTTAGGAATGGTTGTCCTAGTTTCTTCAAGTGATCAACGGCAACTGAATTTCTCCCACTAAAATCCAAAGACAATCTTTGCATTGCCCGTTCGAGTTCCTCTCTGTAACCTCTACTGATATGGTATTTTTTGTTCATAATTTTGTATATCAGATTCCCTGACCCCTTGTTTTGCCCTTTGTTTTGTTTCCTTGTTTTTCTTTTGCCTTGGGCTCCTTTCTTTCTTAGTTTTTTTCTTTTGCCTTGGGCTCCTTTCTTTTGGCCTGAGATTCTTGGTCTTGTAAGGCTCTTATGGGGAATCTTGCCTTTGTATTCTTTTTTCCTCTCTTAATATACATATTACCACTAAGTGAAAAGAAAAAAAAAAAAAAAACTCTTGTTGCCCTGTGTGTGAGAAGGGGCGGGAATCCTTTGAGAACATTCTTTTCATTATAACTTTGCACGAGTGGTTTGGTTTGGGTCACCTCTTGGCCTTTTTGGGTCACATCTTTTTAATGCTAATGACACTGCAGATGGGTGGATCTGTTTGATGGATGATGCTCATTAGATTCCTTCTCCTAACTTAATTTCAGATTCTCAGGGATGTGTTGTTGCCATTTGGTGGGCCACATGGAGAGCAAGGAATGACCTTATTTACGAATTGTTAATCAAGAGCTAACTTGGGTGATTAAGTTAGTTAGATGTATGATGGTTCCCTTTTCCGAGTTGGGGCTAGCACCAACAGGCCCCCACCTGTAAAGTTTTTTAAGGTTGGCTAATTCATTTGGGAATGGACAAAATCGAGACTCTTTGAAAGTGTTTTTTTATTAAAAAATGGACTGCCAGAATTTCGTTTCAAGATGAGTTTCTGAAGAACTGGCAACAGGTCGCTCGAGCGAACTTTCATTCGCTCGAGCGAACCCTTCACAAAAGTGTCATCGCTCGACCCAACATTATGTCTGCTCGAGCCATTAACGTTGTGGAATGAAATTTTGAAGACAGAAAGAAGGTCGCTCGAGCGAACCGCTCCCAGAATCTCGCTCGCTCGACTCATTTACTACTTCGCTCGACCCATGGAGTTTCTGTGCTAAATGTTTTCAAACAGAGAGCAGTTCGCTCGAGCGAACCTGAGCGCCAAATTAGAAACTTGCCGAGATCAGAGTTCTAATTGCTTCAAACTTCTTCCTTTTAATCCTACTTGTTTTACAAGTCTTGAGGCACGAATTAAGGATTATAAAAAGGGCATTATCTCTCTATTCAAAGGCACCTCTTCAATTCATATTTTCATTGAGAGAACTTGAGAGATCCATCTTCTATCCAAGGCTATTTTGCTCCGTTGTGCTGCGCTGATGTTCAAGCTTTGGAATTGATTCTATTCTTCTTTCTCGAAGGCGTTTATGCTTCAAGCATGGTGAAGAATCGTGACGAGTTGTCAGCAAGATCTGGTTCAGTCCTTAGGTTGAGTCAACAACTAGGAAAAGGGTTGTGAGTATCTTGTATTCTTCAATTATTCATATAGTGCTTAATTTGTCTGTTGGCCTAGACGATAAAGCCCGTGGTTTTTTTCCGAGCAGGGTTTTCCACGTATAAATCCCGCGTCCTTCTCTCTTTGTGGTTGATTGTCTTTTAATTGGATTAGGGTTAATTACTAGTTTAATCACGTTTAAATTGATATTCAATAAAGATTAGTTAATAGGGTCCTCTGCCTGTATTAAGGTAGAAATCTAGGTTTTTCACCACCCCAACATATCGCTCTTCCATGCCGTGTGCTATAGATTTATCCAGGGCCATCTACATCTCTCTCCCTTTGTGTCCCTGCATTGTAGTATAGTGCAATGCCTGGAATGAGTACATGGGCAGGGAATAAGTTATATGGACGCTGCTGAATTAGCTAGATCTCGAACAAGTGATTCAACTTCCACTGCTTCTCTCTATTTCCTAGATGGAAATAGAAGAGGGGCACATATCTAAAATCTAGTGGTCAATTTAATGGTGAGTCCACTGAAATTGACTTTGAATTTTACATAATAAAATGGGTGTTAGAGATTATAAATGGTTTGAATTTTTTCAAGGTGAGCCTCAACCATCTACTTAAGCCAGGCACTGAACCCTGTGGTGCATTGCAATTCTGCCGATAACCAACTAGCTCGAGCTACAACGATACAACCCTGTCTTTTAACCAACTAGCTCGGGGACTAAAATTTTTCTATTAAGCACTAGATGACGAGTCATCATGATAAGGCTCATTGACCAAATCTAGAATCGGCGGAGATCTTAAATCCTGTCTTTAAGAATCTTGTCTTGTATACAACAATACTTGCCGGAGAACATTAAATCGACTTTCCAGTTGTCAAAGATATTCTTGCACTGATGTAAAGAACTTTGCTCTATAAATGTAAAAATCAATACACAATACAATACACTGGATTCTCGACCACTTCTGATCCGGCCTATTATCTTTATGTTGCTCTCCTCTGTTTTGATTAATAAATACAAAAAATTAGAGGCTGATAAAGTTAAAAGGAAAAGTATTAGTGGAATTTATATTGATATCTTTTAATAAAAATTCACATGCCTTTATATGAATTGGTTATTCTTTCTACTCAGTTTCAAATTAGTATAAACATCATATCTTTTATGAGGAAAAAAATATTATATGTGCACCAGGCTCATCAACCATCATTCTTCAATTGATATTCCAACTACTTATTTCTTAATATTATTTTTATATGAAAATTCCACACTATACTTGATTCATGCTACTTACAACTGAAAAGCCCATAAAGTTTGTACAGACGAAAAGCACACCATGAGTCAACAATATGAAGAAAACACGTTGCATGCTTTTGAGAGGTGAAGTAGAGGACACCTATTGTCCCTATCAGAAAAACTAGATAGGACCCGGCAAGTGAGCAATAGAAGCTAACAATGTTGTCATCATCTTCGTTTTCATCTTGTTCAGGAGCTTCCTTGATTGGAGCGGTCGATATGCAGCTTCTGCTCAGTGGTGGTCCGCAGAGGAGTGGATTGCCTTCATAACTCCTTTCATTGAAGGTGCTGAACTGAGACTTGTCTGGGATCCTACCGGATAAGTTGTTGTGGGCAACTGAGAAGACTGCTAGATAATTTAGCTCTATTAGTTCAGGTGGAATTGTTCCACTCAGTTTGTTGTGAGAAAGGTCCAAGCTCTCAATTTGGCTCAAGTTTTTGAAGTTTGATGGAATTGGCCCAGCGAATTGGTTATAGGACAAGTTCATAGAATGAAGCCCACTCAGTAGTCCCATTTCACATGGGATTTCCCCGGTAAGCTGGTTGCAAGATACATCAATTCCAGACATGTAGTTAAGAATGCCACCTTTATAATAATTTTCCATTCTCTTGGTTATGAATCCGACTTCTCTTAGTCCATTCGTTGCTTCTGAAAGAACTATGTCGAGTGCATACACATTGAACGAAGGAATAAGATATAAGTAAGCTCCACCTGAATTGAAATCATCAAGAAATATTGACCTTCCAAATGTCAAATCACTGAGGCATGATGGGAGTGACCCGAACAAGTTGTTGTAGGAAAGATCCAGCAAACATATATGTTTCAGTTGACATAGCTCATTTGATATATGCCCATGTAAATTATTTCCTTTTAGAAGAAGTATCCTCAATCTTGAAAGTCTACCAATCCAAACTGGAATAACACCATCTATGTAATTATGTCTGATGTTTAATGATATCATGGATGAGCTACTTGATAGTGCTCTAGGTATAAATCCAGAAAACAAATTATTCTCCAAGTGCATATACTTAAGCTCAGTGAAGTTGGAGCAAGATGGAATTGGCCCGGATAGACTGTTGTCAGAGAGGTCCAAAAACTGAAGATAACGAAGCTTGCAAATCTCAAATGGAACCAAACCATTAAAATGATTTCCACGTAGGATGAGTACTGCTGAGAATCTTGAAATGCCTCCAATTTGACTTGGAATCCTACCTGATAAATGGTTGTCTCCAATGTCCAATCTCCATAGCATCGAGACATTGAATAGGCTAGGTGGAATTGTCCCCACGAAATGATTGTTATCCAGATATAAGAAGTACAAATTGGTCATGTTAAGATATGTTGAAAATATCTTTCCATGAAAACTGTTATTAGATAGCCTCAGAGTCGATAAGGAAACACAACCTGCAGCCAGTTCCACTGGTATTTCTCCCGATAAGGTATTGTGGGACAAGTCCAAAGTCGCTAAACCTCTCATGTTGCCGATTGAAGGAGGAATGCTTCCAAGGAAAGAATTTCTTGACATATTAAGCAACTGAAGGTTTGGAAGGAGAGATCCAATATGGGAAGGAATTTGTCCACTAATGTGATTTTTAGACATTTCCAAAATTAATAAGCCCGTGCGATTACAATGGAGAGGCAAAAGAAAGGTTCCCCATAAGGAATTATTCATGAGATTCAAGACTTCTAGTTTCTGATTCTTTTCTAACAACCAATTTGGGAATTTTCCCAATAGGTGATTATGGGAGAGATCCACGACCATTAGCTCACGTTGACTGTACAAGAAGTTAGGAATACCACCGCCAGTGTCCTTATTTAGCTTGCAGTTGGATAAGCCTAGCACTGTCAATTGAAATGTAGAATTCAACATTGGATATTCAGTTTTAACCTCCAAGTCATTGTCGCTAAGAACAAACTCCTTGAGCTTGGAAAGATGAGCAAATGATCTAAATTCAACTATGCCCGAAAAATTGTTCTTAGCAAGAGAGAGGTAGGACAATGATGTTACATTAGAAAATGTCGATGCTGGGATCTTCCCGCTAAATCCATTGTTGGAGAGGTCAAGAAGCTGAACGTTGGAAAAATTGCTGAGACATGAAGGAATACTTCCCTCAAAATCATTAAAACTAAGATCCAACCATTTGATGTCTTTAAATTTGCACAATCCTGGAGGAACAATTGCAAGAACACATGTCATCTTTTTCTAAATCTTGAATACAAAAGCTGTTATGTAAAGAAAAATGAGACTAATATTTGTGAGTACTAAGAAATAGGTTCCTACTTTGAATAGATCGAGAGTAATTGATGAATCCATTATACAAGTCAAATGCCTTAATTCAATGGCTAGCTAGAGTAATTGGCCCGATGAAATATCATAATGAGAACAGTAAGAATAGTACATGTAAGATAAATGACAACATTATCAAGGCAAAACATTTGGGCATACCTTTAATAGGAAGTGGGCCTTGGGACTCATCGTCACCGGTTGTCGATGTTAGGAGCATCCCACTAAATCCATTGTTGGAGAGGTTTAGAAGCTGAAGGCTTGTCAAATTGCCGAGACATAAAGGAATTGGTCCTTTAAAATAATTATAACTGAGATCCAACCTTTGGAGGTCTTTCAATTTGCAGAACCCTAGAGGAATTGAAAAGAACACATCAGCTCTCTCTAAATTTTAAATTCAATTTAAAGATGGTTTGTAAGACCAATATCCGTGATCAATAATAAGAAAGAGCTTCCTACCTTGAATAGATTGTGGGTCATTGAATCCATTCCATGCAAAGTCAATGGTCCTTAGAGAAGTCAAAGTTTCAATGGCTGGAGGAATCACCGATTGAAAAATCATAATGAGAATATGAAGAACGATACATGCTAAGAGAAATGACAACAACAGCAAAACATTTGGACATATCTTTTCTCCAATTTCAAGTTTCTTGAGGGATTTTAGTGCACCCAGAAATGGTAGAATTGTTTCATTTAGGGAATTGTAACTTAGGTCTAGCTCCTCAAGCTTGCTCAATCTGGACTTCAGCGCTATATATGAATATGTGACCAACTTGTCATAATTTTCTAAATTTTAAGTAAATGACCTTAGTTATAACACCCTATTTGTTTCGTGTAATTGAGTTCCAAGGATCTATAAGTGGTTAAAAATTATTTAAAGGTGGATATCCAAAAAGGATGGTCAAATAACCTCCCTTTTAATTGGGAATTGAATCAAGGGAAGATGAAAAATGAATATGCAGCCATCACAATAATAATTCAAATTCTAAGAAAGTAAGGATCTCATGTACATATCTGTCTTATATCCCTCACTCCTCACCTCTTGTCTTTCACTCCTTACCTCTTTGATAATCCATCTATGGAGATCACCTGACCAAAAATTCTTACCTATTCATGCAAATAAAAAGTTCCTAAGGGCAGGTTTGTTCGCATTACGATATGTATGAATTGAACAAATATGATTTTATCCATAAGTGGTTAAAAAAGAATATCAAAGTGAGTTTTCTAAAATGGGCATCAAATAATTTTTCCTTAAATTCATGGAATTAGTATCAAAGGATGGGAAATAAATAATTAAGGATGTGGCTGGTTATTCATTTCTCATTTTTCTTTGATTCTATTTCGATGAAAAGAAAGGTTATTTTATGCTAATTTTTAAATTTTACTTATGATATTCATTTTTAACTACTTATTGTACAAATCCTATGCGTTGAATTCCATAAATTTAATACACTCAAAAAGGTCCTAAAGGTTCATTTAATGAAAGTTTCTAAACCTTGCAGATACCAATTTCAAATCTGAAGGAGGATCAACAAGACAATAGAGATCGTCAATGTTTATCCTACTTAAGTACATGAACAAGACCATTCAATATTTGAAGGGGCAACACATCAGTGGATGATAATCTACGTGCAGTTACTCTAATATTTTTGTTGATAAAAAATGAAATAAAAATAACGCGGTGCATATTATTTGGTGCAAGAGCTCCCCTTCGTTTTTTTGTTCTTTTGGTAATATGCAAATAATTGTAACAAAAGGCCAAAAGGCCTTAAGCCTCAAAAGAATACAGAGGCCAAAAAGAGGCCCAGGAAAGAGAATCATAGAAATGTACAAAAGCCTTGCTTACTAGACAGCATGAAAAGATCAATTGGAAGAATGCCACAAACCAATATGGACAAAGATAGAATAGGGACCCAAAAATATCAGGGGAACTACACTGCCAGCAACAGGACCAAATCTAAACATTTGGGTGAGGACCCTTTTTCAAGTTCAATTTATAATCAGGTCGAGTCCACTCAATCCACTCCTAAATACTCGTGTACAGTATTATATATTTATCAACTATTTAACTTACTTATTTCACCATCTAGCAGAAGAAGAAAAAAAAGTATGATATGCTAAAATATGACATTAAAAGCCTTGATAAAGATAATGATATCATAAAATAATGAAAAATATTTACCTGCGGATGTTCCCATCCAATGACTAAAGATGCATAGGACCCGTCAAACAGGGGTGGCTCGACCATAAGGTAAGAAAAACCTTTGCTTTAGCGCCCCCAAAAAATAAGGGCTCATAGTATCGCATCCTATTAAAGCCATTTCTTCACACTCTAAACAAACAATAAAGCAATTGCCATAGTTTTTTTTTTTTTTTTTTCTCTTCAAAAAATAAGGGCTCATAATAATAAAATTAGTATCACATCTCAATAAAGCCATTTTTTCACATTCCAAAAAAGTATTAACGTAACTGTTATTCTTCTTTTTCTCTACACAATGTCTTTTTAAATCCCAACAAATGCCAACCTCCTTACCATCTCACCTGAGATTTTTCAAATGAACATTTCTCTTCTAGATTATTGTTTCTCTTTCCATATTAAAATGTTTCTACCAAAAATCTAATCCCCACCAATGAGTCCGGATCACCTATCGTAAATGTTACACCTTCACCATGAGTAGACCAATAACAGTCCGCCACGTCATCCAAAACTAAATTTTTGGATGACGTGGCGGACTGTTATTGATCCACTCACGGTGAAGGTGTAACGAATACGATAGGTGATCCGAACTCAAATACTCCCCCACCAACACCTTTTCATCTTAGGTACCTTTAACTCTCTCACCCTCTCCCTCTTTCTCTATAAATACTTTTTTTATTATTTCTAAAGCAATCTTCTTTAAGGATTTACTTATTTGGTTGTCTTTTTTAATAATACATGTGGATATATTTTGATAATATGTGTGGGTATTTTTTTTTCTAATATATGTTTAATAGTATATGTTAATCATAACTCACTAACTCAAAAAAAAAAAAAAAAAAAAATTTCTCTTCTTATCGAAAAAAATGCATCAAATTTGAAACTCATTTACATCTACAATTTTTGTGGCCAACAATGACAAATCACTAAATCCTGTCCTACTGTTTTATGCTTTTAGGATTTTTTTTAATTCCAAGCTTGTATTTTATGTTTATTATAGTTAGTCATTGTTTTATTTGTAAATATTAGTATTTATAATTTATAAATGATAAATATGTCTATTAAAAAGTAAGAGTCCGGGCACTCAAAACTTTAAAAAAAAAAAATACGAGAAGAATAGATCATTTGAGGCCTCATTTAGAATTGTTGATTTAGACCTCAAATTGTCTCGAGCCGGCCCTGCCGCCAAAAGAACAGGCATTGCCCCCAAGCATAACCATCTATGAGGAAAAGTTTTTTTAGGCAAGTTGTGTCCCACCAAGAGAAAGAGGTGGGCCAAAGAGGAGGTAGATGGAAAAAGTAACGGTGTATCTAAAAAAGTGCAATCAATCTGAAGATTTTTCTAATCAGGATAGATCTAAATAAAGAATCAAACTTCACACAACGGACGAAACATAGTTGGGAGAAAGCTTTGATGATTTTGATGATGATGACGAAGAGGGTGTTGAATTTATTATGTTAGAATTAATATGTATACAAATATGTCTATATTGTAATATGTACTAGCATAATAACCAGTGCTGAGTACAGATATAGCCAACCTTGCAATAAAAATCTTCACGCATTAAAAAATCTCATGGATCTTAGAAAGCAAACAAAAGAAAAAAAAAGTTATATGAGAAGATAGATGAATCTTACCTGATGCTCTATTCATCACTGCTATCCTTCTATAAATATATGTTGTAACACATCCTACCCTCCTCTTTTTCCACAAGGAAATCAAAGTGATATTTGTTTGAAAATTCTAATGCATTACATCCTATTGCTTTCTTTCTTTCTTCTTTGCTTCCATTATTCTACTACCGTGATCATGTAACAAGGGCCATGATCTTTCGCATGTGTCACGCAGTCTTTCAAGAGCCGGAAGGATATATATATATATATATATATATATATGGGAATATTCATGTGCATCTATCCCTCACCATAGGATGAGGGACACTTCCATAAATGAGGATTTTCAAGTACAAAAGTGCATTTTCAAGTACATAGGGTGAGGTACACTTCCTTGTCTTCATGTGCAAAAGGGGAAAGTGCCCCTCACCTTATGGTGAGGGATAGATGCACATGAACATTCCCCATATATATATATATATATATAAAATATACATACATACACATCCATCTATCATTGCTGCTACATTTAAGTCTTTAACTATCGTTTTCTAGGTATTCGATATTCAACTACATGTGACGAAACAAGAGCATGAGGGCGCCCTTGGACAACCAATTGTACAAAGAGATCCTTATTTATTTGGTCTCTAAGATTTTAACATTGAAAGAAAAAGGAAACTTCCACTAAATAATAGTTATTAATATTAATCATATACTTTGCAAGGGGGCGGCTATACAACAACTATTGTGCCCATTGTACACCATTCAGTGAAGAGGGATGATAAGTTGCAGTTATGAATATGACCAAGCATTTCAATGTTAAAAAAAAAAAGACTCCAGCAGCCATTGAGACCGAACACTTTACTTCGTTGTCCAGCTTGTGGGACCCACTTGGATGCTTTTGGAATTGAGGGAGGAAATTTTTCTGTAAAATATAACTTTAAGTAATGACATTGGTAGGTACATAGTAGATACCGAATTGCAGCTAGAGCGGTGTTTGTATTTCAAGCACTCATTTTGAAGTCTCTGGACTTAAATAGATAGACACTTCACCAATTAATCAAAGAGATGGGTTGTACGTGGAAAATTAAAAGTCGGTTGTATCAATCGGACTCTCTTTTTTTCAAATCTATCCCTTACAAGAGACAGTGGAAGACTGACTTTTAATTGAAAGAAGATTGAAAGAGGCTGGGGAAGACGGACTTTGTAATAGAAGACTAGAAAGATGGAGGAAGATTGACTTCACTAGAAGACTTCGACATGAATTTTCACCTACAAAAGTCCCACTCCAAGCTGTGGGACCGCTTCATTAAAGAAGAGACTGAAATTTACGCACTTGTGGAAGAAAATCTACAAACTTGCTGAAGAGCATTGTTCTTTGTTCGCTTCTAGCACTTGCACAAATTATATACTAGCACAGTAACTCGAGCTAAGCACCGACATGACCCATATGGTTAGGATCTCCTCTTCGTCTAATAATTTTTTATATTTTTCTAATAAGCAATTGCATATGAGTATTGTGGGGTGTAGTGTAGGTTACGTTAGTTATTTAAAAAGGCTGAAGATTATGAGTTCCAAACCTCATAACCTATAAATTTTTGGCTTTTTACCAAGGCTGTAAGGTTTTGAGTGTAGGAATAATTCATGTGATTGGACAAAACTTGGGTCTGATCTATGTTATTTTCAGTTTTCTAGACTAGACTGCAAAATTCTCATCACTTAAAGATTTTCATGGGAGAACAAGTTGTAAGCCTAAATCCAGAAAGCTTCAGAGTTAGAACATTCTGAAGCAGAGTTAGAATGGTTTGGAGCATAATTTGAATTTTTAGTAGAAGAGTTTGAACGTTGGTAGCCAAATCTTTCCAAGCCAAAATCCAAAGAGTAGAGTTCGAACTCTCAACACAAGTGTTCCAACTTTGATGTCCAGGGCCTTCCAAGCCAATTTCCCAAGAGCTTCAGAGTTTGAACTTTAAGGATCAAAGTTCAAACATTGCTTGCTAGTGCTTTCCAAGCCATTTTTCCGAGAGCTCCAGAGTTCGACCCTTCATGATCAAAGTTCGAATGTTGCTTGCTAGTGCTTCTCAAGCCATTTTTCCGAGACCTCAAGAGTTCGAAACGCTAAGGGGGGAAGTTCGAACGTCGACCAGTGTGCTAAAGGCCTTGAGAGTTGCTTTGAACGTTCCATTAAAGAGTTCGAACGTTCGTAACAGAATTCTATTTTGAGCAAACCCTAATGGTCATACTATATATGGGCTGTTATTTTTTCCCTAATCACCTCTCCAAGATATTCCAAGGACGGTTGTTGACTTTTTGAGAGCGTTTTTCATTCTCTAGAGAGATTCATTCATTTTGCACTGAGATTCTCATCTCTAGAGTCCATATCTTCCATCTTTGTCTCGCTTGAGGTCGAAGACGTAGAGCCAAGCACAGAAGATGAACGGCGAGGCGTCGGCATGAGATTCTGCAGTCCTTAGGCTACTGTTTAACTGGGGAGGGGTTTTAAGTTCTCTTGTAATCTTCGAATTGTTAGTGTTTGATCTCTTTCCTCGACCGAGTTCCAAGGCCCGTGGTTTTTTTCCGTATTCGGGTTTTTCCACGTATATCGTTGTCTCCCTTGTGGCGATTGATTGTTGATTTTGTGATGGTTGTTTGTGTTGTTTGAATTGTATATTAGAGATCTGATTTGAGACCTTAAACCCTAGAGTTTAGGGTTTTCAAACCTTCAAACAGAGCAGGTCACACTAAAATATTGTTTGAAACGATCAATCGGATCTAGAATATGGAATTCAACCAAGAGGGACCCTCCACCAAAAAGGATCCCTTGTTGATTGGGCCAAATTATGTGTATTGGAAGGTTCGGACGAATGAATTTTTGAAATCTATCGATGATGATGTTTGGAATTGTGTTGAAGATGTGTATCCTCCATCCGAAATTAAAGTAGATGAGAGAATTGTTCCCAAACCCAAATTTAAATGGATCAAGGAGGAAAAGTATGATTATAATTGCAATAGAAAGGCTATTAATGTCATCTATAATGGTCTTACTCCTTCGGAGTTTCACAAGATTTCCTCTTGGTCCACGGCTAAGGAAGCGTGGGATATCCTTCAAATAATAGTACATGAGGGTGCCGAATGCCGATAGGATTAAAAAATCCAAGTTCCAAAACCTTACCACCGTTTTCGAATCCTTAAAAATAAAGGAATCTCGAACTTTTGATGAGATCAATGTAAAACTTAGTGATATAGTCGACAATAGTTTCAACTTGGGGGAACTAATTCCCGAAAGTAAAGTGGTTAAGAAGTTTCTCGTTAGTTTGAGGCAGGGGAATCTGAACCGGAGAGTTGAGAATGGGAAATGGAGAACATTGGTTCTGCCATCTCAATTTGATGTCTCAGTACTCAAGATATTTTTAGACACAACCAATCAAAAAGATCGCTTGCTGGTGGAAAATTCAAAGCCTCCTTTAGTTGGATAGGCCGACCTATGAAACAGATTTGTCTTTCTCAATCTATCACTTGACAAGAGATGGTGGAAGACACTTTTAATTGAAAGACTGAAAGAGAAACCGGGAAGACGGATTTTGTAATGGAAGAAGAAGACTGAAAAGGATGGAGAAAGACAGGTTTCATTGGAAGCAGGGCAGACCCAGAAAATCGAAGTAGTGGGGGCCAAATGAAAATTATTAAAAAAAAAGTTTTAACATTTTAGGGGGAAAAATAAAAAATTATAAAAAATTGAGTGGTAAAAAATTACATTTTGAAAACATGGCCCCCCTAGGCCTACATGTAGGTCCGCCCCTGATTGAAAGACCGTCAGGAGTTTTTACCTACAACCCAGGCTCCAGGAAGTGGGAGTGTGCGACCCCTTAATTAAAGAGCAGACTCAAAATTCCACCCCTTTTTTTTGGGTAAATCCCCGAACTTGCTGAAGAGGACCGAGCATTCTTCGCAAGAGGGTAAAGAAATTCCACAAATTCTTCACAGGCCTGTTTGATTGTAAGTATTTTGGACAAAAAAACTTCTTTGGAACATTCCTAATAGAAATGCAAAGCATGTCGATAGGAATTTTGACTACTACTACTCGTTTTAGAGAGCTTCAAGGGCGAGAAAATTCTTACAAATCCGAATTTCTAAATGCTATTACTATGGGCATAAATAAGAAATCTTAAAATGGTTGCAAAAATATAGACCCTTTAGCATTTCAAAATGCTAGATGCAATCGTGAATTCCAACCCATCTAAAAAGTCACAAATAACATTTAGAAGTATCAAAATTTCAACCACTTTAGAAATTTTCTTTTTGAATGGTAATCCCCTTAGCAATTCAAAATGCTGGGTTTGTCGTAAGAATTTTAAAATTTTCATATGGAGTACAATATTTGAATATCCTCAAAATTCTCCTAACAAGACTGCTGAGACTTCTTGCAAGAAAAAAAAAATGTGGGGAGTGATTCTCAATTGCCCATGTAAAGGAACTACACAATGAAAAGGCAGGGACCAAAATTTCAAAGCGATTGGTAGATGGAGGGTGTGTATTTCCACGGGTCCCATTAAGTCTTGGACTTTTAACCCAACAAATATACAGAATATTGGATTAAATGACTAGCTTGTCCCATATCCTAGAAGTTTGACTGAATTTACCACCAATTTTTTAATCTTAAGTATCAAAATTTCCTAGCAATTTTATGACGACTAGGGGTTGCTCTGTTCGTTCGCAACCCATTTGTCACTTTATTATTCAGGGATCAATCTTGGGTTATGTCATGCTTCCCACTTGTATCAGTTTATCATTTCACGTTTTGGGCTTTCCTTCGCACTTGTGTAGGCTTTCTTTAGTCCCAACCTCATTAGTTGGGGTTCATTGTGAATAAAATTGAGAAAAAAAAAAAACATAGGATATACTAAATCTTAAGTTTTAAATTATCACTATTTCTATCTTTAAGTTTTTTAGATATTTTTAAAATAATCAATTATTTTCAAGACATTATTTTTTATGATTCTTAATGTATAAATGAATTCTAAAATATGTTTTAAATCTCACTCATATTATGTTGTTGTCACGCTCTGAGCAAAATGAACCACAAGTTGATCTTCGTTTGATAGAGGCTATAAATGATGATGATGAAGTAACTTTATCAAATTACTATTTGCTCTGTTGTGTTATTTTTATAATATGTAACTTAACGATGAACCTAATCTATGTCACATTAGGGTCATAGCTTGTGTTTGATAATATTATCTTATCATGGCTCGTCCTTGTTGGGTGAAGGGCAGACTAGGTATTTCCATTTAAAAAGATCGAGTGATCGAGCATGTAACAAAATGGAAGTCATCACGATTTGAGGCAACTGGTGTAATGAAATTGTCCAAAAACATGCAGGGATTGTTTTGAAAATAGCTTTAATTTGTCACTTTACTAACATAGTAAAAATAGAGTAAAGACTTCATTTTTCAGACAAGATGTCACATCAAAACCACTTGAATTCAATACTCCCTCCATCTTTTTATAAAAAAAAAAAAGTCAAAAAGCAACCAACTTTATCTACTAAAATACAAAAAATCTCCACTTTTCAATATAAAACGTCAAAAAGATTTCATAACAAACAACTAAAAACAAAATATCATCATTACCCACTAATATTTCATTATTCCTTCAAAATCAACTTTACTTCACTTGACTCTAATAGTAGCAAAGAAAAACATGAAAAGTTATTATTAGTGATATTAAAACTTTTGATAACATATAATAAATTGACAGGAGGTTTTTCGATTGTAAGTGCGTTATCAATTTTTGAAAGCAGATGAGCAGTCCACAGGGACAGTTCAGTTTGGGCGGGATTTGATTGTGTTTACTTGACCCATGGCATGGGTCATGATTGAGATTCAGCCCCAAATGTTTAACTGCTACAAATAGGGAAATGGAGTAGACCCAGGCGAGGCTATGAAAGACTGGAGCAACTTGCATTATTTTCTGGGTATTTGAAGTATTCCGAATGACTAATAATATGTTTCTGGACCAGATCATGCACAATACTTGTCTGCTTAAGGTGAAGATGTTATTGGGACCATTACTTTTGTACCATTTGATTTACTGAGGCTGATGTGAGAGTATTCAAATTGAAGGAAACAAAGGTGCCTTCTATACATTTTGTACTTCTCAATGCTCTATATGAAATTTGTGATGAATTTATCTAAGTTTGTCATATAAACTCGGATAAATTTATAGCGAATGATATGACTAGATCTTACACAAAAACACCCAGATACATAAAAATAAAAAAATAAAAAAACGAAAACAATACGACGATGAATTGTAAGCAGCACTTATTTCGTTGAAATATGTGAAATCTCATCAGAACTTCTCATTGTTCATCCAGATTGGAAAAACGAGAAGAAAGAAGATTTGGGGGATATAAATCAAAATCTAAAACACCCAAACCCTATTTCTTTGATTCGGATTAATTTGAACCCTTTTTTTTTTTTTTTTTGTCAAATTGCATATGCTATATTAGACTAAAAAGGTCGCAGAATATGTCCCTCGCAAAGGTCTATTTTGAAAATTCAAAGGTCGCAGAATCTATCCCCCATGCCTAGAACGAGTGCATATAAATTTATTTTACAAAGGAGATTTTCCGTACATGTCACTATCGATTGTCATTACCATTTGAAATTCAAAACTTGATTTACAAGAAATTACATGGGCAAATCAGTCATAAAAGATCATGCTTATGTGCATAAAATGAGGGCTTAAATCACGTGACATGTTCAGACGGTCATACATGACGTGTTGAGGCAGTTATAGGGGTAAATCAGTCAAGCCAATGTGTGATCTGGCGTATTTAGAAACCTTTGGATGAATTATTTCCAGCTACATGAACCACAATTAAGCCCTAATCGAAAGTCTAGTAGCTTAGATCCTTTAAATGACAAAGTTAAGGGACCTTTGGCTAATTTATTCTTTTAAAAACATAAAAGACATGCGTCTTTTTTAGGTTGTCTGAAAATATAGCGGCATTTTTTGTTAAAACCTCTAGTTAGAAAAATTTTGTGATTCCCTTTCTTTTTCTTCCTCAAACATGAACTCACGATATGTCAAGTGTGCATGAACAGAATTTAAAAGATGTCAGGATGGTGAGAGACATACCTTCTCCATCAATAAAACCCTTCAGAGAATTAAAATTTAAGACAAGACTCTGCAATTTTTCAAAGGGAAGCAGCAAGCTAGCATTCAGATACCAATCTCCCAAATCAGCGTCTATGCTTCCCGACAGGTCAAGTTCAATCACTCGTGCTGTGCGGGAGTTACATGTCACTCCGTCCCAAGTGCAACAATCAGCCCCTCCCCCCCATGAAGGAAAAGAAGTGCCGTTTAGATGATTGATGGAGAGTTTAAGCTCCAAAAGAGCACTTTTCTCTTTCTCAAAACATCCGAAACCTCCACTTAACAACAGCTGAAAACCAAAGAACAAAACCCAAAAGCAGAGAACCTGTGGGCACCCCATAGAAATAATGTTAATGTTACTTAGCTTCCCTACATTGCACAAATGGTATGCTATATATAAGCTCTCAGACAGCTGCTTCTCCCGTGCTTCTCAAGTTCCACTGTACAATCAACAAGCAATTTTTTGTTTTCTAACCAATCAATTGAACCTAGGTGCTTTCTTTTCTCCTGGCTCTACAGTGGGGAAGATGTCGGCAAGAAGACTTCTTTTGACCTGAAAACGTGTTCACAAGAGTTGTAGGGTTGTGCCCGCCCGCCTGTTAAAATGTGTGCGTCCTAAATGTCACCTAGGTTGGCAAAGGGTCAGCCCATGAATGGGCACGACTTTGGAGTCTGTCGCCTGTTACAGGCTTTCCTTGTATGCATGGAGCTCCACGGTGGAGCCCACACAAAGATGATCAGGACCGTTCATCTTGAATCCTAACCCCTTCAATGACGTATCTTCAACCCTCACTTCCACGGTTAGATTGTGCACCATACTGATAACTTGATTAGCCCAATCTTATATACTATTAATAAAATACCTTAATCCCGTTATCAATCTTGTGTACAATCAAACAATGCATGGGATGAACTTTTATTGAAATGACAATTGAGGATATGTCACTGGAGGGAATGGGATTCAAGACGAGCGGTCCGGATTATCATCATGTGGACCTCTCGATGGAATTTCAGGCATCTAAAAAAACCATATAAGAAACAAAATCAAGAATCCCAAGTCATGATTTAGGGCAACTAAGCCCAAGCCTACATTTTCTGATCCTAGAAATGAGATATATATATATATATATATATGTGATTTTTTATTTTATTTTTTTAGAAAAAAACACTAGTTTTGTTGTGCCTTTTTCCGAATATGAATAAGATTGTATAAATCATGTACATTTTTAATCAAATGTTCAATCTTATCATAAAACCAACTCCAATTAGAGGAAGCTTCTGGGCCAATTGATACACTAGAATGAAATGTAGTTTGAGGAGCTTGAATTTTTTAATACACAGCCGCACTTCTTCAACCCATTCCTCCAAGTCAAAGCCTTACGGGATCATCAGCACACTAAGCTAGCTAAATGCAAACAAACATGATATAGGGCCTCCTGCCCAAGAAAAAAGTGAAGGAATTAAAAAAAAAGAAGAAGAAGAAAAAAAATAGAGCCAACCCATTGGTGGATCAGTGGTTTAGGCATCTTCGTCCTAGGTGCATGAATTACATATTTTATTATGAAAAATAATATAATGGTAATTATTACTATTAACAGTAATAGCATCAGGCCCCTCTCATTTGCCCCACAAAAATTTTTAGAACCCTCCAATAACTATGGACTTGAACAAACTTCAGCCCATTTCAGCCACTTGATTGGTGGGGTCAGTGGACCTCACTAGCATGTACGACCCTCATTTCAAAATGGTGATCTGTCTCTGGCATTCTGGTGCCACACTAGCTTACCGTGTTAATTTGTTATTTAAAGATAAAGCAGTGTGAAAAGAACCTCCACTGAGGCATTAATGTGTTGCGAGCACTAAATTGATTGGTGGGGTCAGTGGACCTCACTAGTATGTACGATCCTCCTTTGAAAATGGTGATCTGGCGCTGGCATTCACACTAGCTTATCTTGTTAAAGGCAGTGTGAAAAATACCTCCACCGAGGCATTAGGGGTCGGGCTCTGGTACAGCAACGTTGCACTATAATATAATACAGCTCATGCCTCTTCCAATGACGTTATTTCACGTCACCATGAAAATAGGTGAACTCTAACGATCTTTTCACTTACTCCTTTGCTGGCGTCCCGCTTAAAGAACATTCATTTATTCCTAAAATTCCTTTCTCTTAGTTTCTCATTACCATCTCATCTCTCTTGCAAATTTCCATTTTTATACCGCAGGACACTCAAGTCTGTGTCCTACAATCCATGCCTATAACATATTGTCATGAGATGTGGCCAACTATGCACTGAAGTGTAAGTAATTGTTTCAAAGTGGGGCCCACTAAAGAGCATCACTAAACTTTTGGCGATAATTCACATTTATTTAAAGGATAGAGCCTTTCAGTGAGCACGGTAGACCTCGGATGAGGTAAGAGAATCTTGGGGGGTGTGGCATGCATAGTGACAGGCATATATAGTAATAAGGTGTTCCAAGCATAGTGTCAAAGATGCTTTTGGGAAATGGTTTCTCTCCTTATTTTGAGTTCGTTAGAAGAGTCAAAAGACTTTGTAGTGGAAGACTGGCCCTTTGCAGTGGGAAATGGTTTCTCTCCTGATTTCGAGTTCGTTAGCAGAGTCAAAAAAACTTTGTAGTGGAAGACTGGCCCTTTGTTGTGGGAAATGGTTTCTCTCTTGATTTCGAGTTCGTTAGCAGAGTCAAAAGACTTTGTAGTGGAAGACTGGCCCTTTGCAGTGGGAAATGGTTTCTCTCCTGATTTCGAGTTAGTTAGAAGAGTCAAAAGACTTTGTAGTGGAAGACTTCGTAGTGGAAGACTGATAAAACTTGACCTTGTCCATGGAGGACTTGACTTTGACTGAGGCATATGTAGAGTCATTTGCTGTAGAAGTTCTCTTCATCTCTCGGAGGCCATTCTTCGGTGGGCCTCATTGTTCGGGACAAAATAATGTATTCAAATTTTCACAAGAGGAGTTCAATAATTGTGCAACAACTCTTTACTGAATTTAAGTAGTTGATGCTTTTGCAAAGATCTTGCAAAAAACAATATTTCCAGCTAATAAAAAAACAGGCTAGAAAGGCCTTTTGACAGAGCATGAATCTTCTCTTTTTCTTGCAACATCAGGAATCTCTCTCTCTCTCTGTATTTTTTTTTAGGCCGAGTTCAAGTCTCCCGAAAGGAAGCAATTTAGATGTGGGCGCACTATCACACCGTCATAGCAGGTTTGCCCTTAGTGCTTCTTCGAGAGCGTGCCCTTATGAGTTCATCCGAATGAGGGTAGGGGCTTTTTTTTTTTTTTTTTTCAGAGAATGATACTTTTTTAGATAATTAAGGTTAACAGCAACTAACCCCAATACCCAACGCTTGGGTACAGTACCAGTACTAGGGAGATAATTATGTGGGTTATGCATCAAATTAAACGAATTGACCCACATTACAATCGATTCATGCGACTTACAATTGGAATGCCTAGGACTCTAAAAAATGTCTTCGATCAAAGTGGCAAAAATTGAAGAAACAATTGTGGAGATTCACCAAAGGCCATCAACTTAAATCCTCTTTGGTGGGAAGTATTGCTTTCCCAGCTAGCCATCACCCTTGTAAAGTCAGGAACCCATCTAGCCATCACCTTGTAAAGTCAGGAAACTATCTAGTACATCTCCTCCTATCTTAATTTCATCCATCACCACTTTAATGTTTCTTCATTGGAACTTCTTTTACCATGAGGGAGATACGGCTAATAAGAAAAATAATACAAGTGCATAGAGTGATATCTTTTAAAAAGTATACATGCCTTTACATGTGCTAGTTACTCGCTTTATTGTGCTTAAACTTGGCATTAACACCATATATTTACAGAAGATTAAAAAGGACAAAGATAACTTCCGGGTTGACGAAGGATCGATCTAGGTCTCCCTCACTCCTCACATGTGCAAGTTCCTCTCTCCTCACGTGTAAGTTTTCACTCCTAATGTGTAAAAAAGGTCATTTTTATTTGGAACAAGACAGACCTAACCTAAAGCAATTTTGTTCAAAGTGGCTACTTACATATCTCAAACAAATGTTATGCACATGAAACTTTTACCATTGTACTAAAGCAATGACCCTTCTCACTCCCAGTGCTTGGGTACAAAAAAGAGAAAAGTATAGAAAGATTAGGGACTTGTTGGGCACGTTTGTGTAGAGATAACTTCTATGGAAAGAAGAAGTTGTCATGTCGGCAAATTCTATGGTTATTAAATACCTAGAAAACGGTTTTCTGAGGAAGTTAGAAATTCACGTTTGGTGCAAAAAGTTTTTCCTCGATAAATTGATGAGAATATTGTTTTGTATAGTTGTAGATTTCTTCAGTAAAAACTACTATTTAGTAAAAACTATAGGGTGGGTGGGTCGGTACGTGGGTGGGTGAGGTTGGAAGGGGGAAGAAAGAGGGTGGCCGGGTCGAGTGGGAGTGGGAGTGAAGAAATGTGGGATCCGTTTTCTGTGAAAATGGACTCCCCCCACCAGGAATTCTATTTCCATAAGAAGAAAAAAAAACTGACATGGTGAAAAAGTAGTTATGCGAAAAACTATGGTACCAAATACATAAAAAATGAGCTTTCCGCAAAAAACTACCTCCTTTTCTGCAGAAATGGGCTACTCTAGCTTGCCCACTTTATTGAACTGGCCGAAGAAATGAAAGATGGGGGTCATAAAATTTCTTTCGAGACCCTACCCAAGGAAAAACATAGGGATATATTATGCTTTTAACTTACTTATATTATATTAATATTATTTTGTATAAAAATATTTATGATGTAATAATATAATAGTATGCTTGGATTTCAAGTTAGGGCAGAGTTCGGGCCATCGAAGAAGGGTGATCAAGTCCGATGCAATAGACCCAGGAATGAAAAATAAAATAATACCATATATTATTTTCTATGAGCAATTCAAAAATTCGTGAAATTATAAAATAAAATATAAAGGTAAGAAGGATTTTCAAAAAGGTATTAGACTTTTGGCTCATTTTAAAACAAAAATGAAGATCTGAATGTTTCAAAAAAGTAGAAAAGTTTCCCACAATCAATCTTTCAATCAATTCCTTTGTAAAAGAATTCTAAAAATGACAAAAATACCCTTATGTCATTTTTAAAATTTTATCATTAATAAATCATTTAAGAGAAATAATCAAGCTCAATCCAAATGACCTAATGTAGCCCAATTCAACTACCTTTATGCATGAATGGTTAAGAAAAGGGGATTCTAAATGACAAAAACAAGCTTCATTAGATGGTTATGATCATCAAAATCAAAATAACAAATTTTGAAGAGGAAAGAGGTTAAGAAAAGAAATAAATCTATAATTAAAAAGGATATTTTGTCGTGTATTTTTGGAGAGGACTTAATGGAAAGAATTGTGAAAACTTTTATACTCTTTTTAAAGATTTAAATCTTCTTGTACTTTTTGGAAATGAGCCAAAAAAATTATATATTTTTTTAATGTCCCCAAAAAATAAAAAAGCAACAGTTGTAATCCTTGGTAAAAACTGTATGTGTTTGTCCACTTAGCATGTAATAGATCTCATTATTAGAATTTTATTCTCTTGGGCTAGCATTGTGAGGATTTCAAATATTAGTGCCTTTCTCAAAATTGTATTAATCTCGTAAAAGATCAAATAATTTTGATTGTTAAATAGGTCAATAAGTCCTAATATATTAGAAGGGGGTCGTGCTTTCCAATTGACAGGTCCACGGATTTCCATGCAGACAGCCTCATGGGCCGAAAGATCTGGATTTGGCTTACCTATGTACAATATTGCATGCATAGTCTATCAAATTATACTAATCCTTTCATCCATTCTAGCTTTATATAAACTAAAAAAATATCTTGACCCTCTATCCAACACTCGGGTCCAATCTACTCAGATGGGTTCAAACCCATTCGATCAGGGATAATTCAGGGTTCCCAGGCTATCAAGTGGGCCTCACATGTTGTCATTCTCATGGAACTGTCCCCATAGGAGCTTTCTGGTAAAAGATATTTGAAATATCATGCTATTTTAGTTTCTGGTGTCAATTGAGAGAGAGAGAGAGAGAGAAAGGAGAGAGAGGGGGGGGGGAGGGAGAGAGAGAGACCGACCTGGCTCGTCTATTAGACCCTTCATGTTATTATAACTTAAGTAAAGGCTCCTCAATTCATCAAATGGAAGCAGCAAGCTCGCATTTAGATACCAATCTCCTACGTCTGAATCAAAAAGCCTTATGAACTGAAGGTGAAGTTCTATCACTCGCCCTGTGCTGGAGTTGCATGTGACAAAATCCCAACTACAACAATGTCCTATTCCCCAGGAAGGTACTACATCGGTGGAGAGATTCATGGAGGACTTGAGCTCCAAAAGAGCACTCCTCTCTGCGTGAGAACACCCATAAACCCACAAATGAAATACGAAAAACAAGAGAACCGGTGGCCGCTCCATGAAAAGAAAGATGAAGCTCTTACTTGATGCTCCCTTTTCTCTGTATTTGTCTTTGGGATGTCACACCCTCTATATAAAGCTGTAACACATACCATACTCTCCTCTTGGCCTTCTTCTCACTTTCCACTAGGCAATTGAGTTGGAAATTGTACATGAACCAGCCAAGAGAACTGCCTCCTTTGAAAACTCAAAGTGGGTCGCATCCAATTGATTGCTTTCTTCTTGTCCTTCCCTCAACGGTGAAAATCATTGCCCTGCACAACTGCGACTGTCACATCAGAAACAGATGTAATTACCTCACAATAGCCTGTTTCGATGTACCGTGGATTGAAATAACAGATCAAGACAGTGTAATATAATTATGATAAGCTTTTGTTTTTACAGATCTGAATAGGGAATTTTTTTAACTCTTTTTGTTAGATGATGTTTATTTTTGTTATTTAGTGGAAAGGGAAGTTTTTACTTTTAAGCATGATATTTTGAGATTATGAACTTTTGATATTACTCATTGTCTTATGTTATATGGATAATTGAGGCTTTACTTCAAATCATCAGACATCCAATAGTTTGATTGCCAACGGGTACATCCAATAGTCTGATTGCTAAGGGTATACATTTGTTTGCATAAAGTTATACTCTTGCAGCGGCGTGGTTTAAAATTGTAGTACCAATCGCAGTATTGGTTGCTTCAAAAAATTGATACGGTATTGGTGTCAATTGTGGTTTGCTGTCATTGCAGCATGAATTTACTTTAGTCCAAGACATTTTGAAAAAAAAATCCCAAAAATCCATAATAATTTAAAATGCTGAAAAAAAAATCAATTAACAATAACTATAAGTTAAATTATCGGTCCCCTTCATGGCATCTTGTATTGATGTCTTATTTAAAACTATACAAGTTTGTTTATAATTAAATAGATTTAGATGTATATAGCAGAATAAGTTGGAATATCACAAATTTTATAAACAACAGCAATAATTATGACTTATGAGCTATCTATTAGTGTGGGATTTAAGAAAATGAAGTTTGTTTGTATACCGTATACCCATCAGTCATCACTCAATTATCAAGCAAGTTGTGACTTTCAAGGACATGCAATCATCATTTATAGGTGTTTCTAAAAAAAAAAAATTAAAAAAAAAACATGAAATACTAACATTGGTAGAGTTGTACGTGATTTTTTCGCACCAAATCCGCAAAATAAAAAAAGTTTTTTGATAGCTTGAAAGGTGTTGGAAGTGAAATAGAAGAAATAAGAACTACTGAAAGCCTGAAAATGTGTTTGAAATGGGGTGAAATGGTGTAGAAGATGGAAAAAAAAAAACTGACATTTATCAATCGACCAAGAATTTCAAATTCTCAGTTGATAAATCAGTTAGGATTGATAATTTGATGACTCGGTTGGTATTTTCCTATAATTTTGGGATATTTTGGCATCCCAGCACGAAGACTGAGACATATTTATAGTATCATTAATGGCTGATACCGGTTCTAATCACCCAATACAAATAGATTTTAAACATTGCTTCTAAAAAAATAGGTTCTAACGAAGAATTATTAAAGAAGTAAGGGACAAAACAAATAAGGCTAAGATGTAGATGTGACCTGACTTCTGTAGGATTTGATTTAGAGGGCCGATGGTTGGGTATTCATTTTCCATCTCCCTTCATTTATCATACATTACATGAGAGACTAGTTGATGACTATTTAGACTTTTGCTTTTCGTTTCTACAATTTCAGCCACTCTTGAGAGTACATTTCATAGAATGCAGGAGTTCAATTCCAAACAAGCAAACTTGTGCCCTAACTAGCATTTAGAATATCAGAACTTGAAGCAATTCATGTAGATAATGTGATGGTCCTCTTACAGTTGTTGGTTTTTATCTACTAGTTTATTTATTTCATTAGCCCACCACACTAGCTAGACATTTAAATTTCTGTCGCATGTTGAAATCCAAATGAAAGTTACAATCAATAAAGAGAATGACAGAGAATTATTCACCAGTTCGGATGTAATGGAAGACTGACTTAATCTGTAACTAGCACAACCACCCGTGCTCAGAACAGTATGTGCATGCATTAGAAATAAAATATTGGTACATTAAAAAGTTATCTGGATTACCTTTTTTCATCCATTAAGTAATTAAGTTGAATAAATGGAAAAAGAAAATTAAGGAGAAAGGGAGTAGAAGAAATGGAGTGGAGCAAGAGACTTAAAAAAGAGAGTAAGAAATAGAACTATAATGGAGAGTAATGGGTAGTTTGATTAGATAAAAATAGAGATAATTAGCCAGAGGTCCCTCATTACGGACTTGTAAAGCCTCCAGTACACAAACTTTTTCTCTAAAGCCTGTAGTCCATACAGCTGGACATATTTTGACGAGAGGTCCCTAAACAACATTTTCATGACTAATTTGCCCTCTCAACTGTTTAGGCAAATAATTTTGAATTTTAAAATTTAAAATCTTCCATTCTCCCTCGTTTCTAGGCCAAAGTTCAACATGAACCGAAATTGTTCATGCTCTTCTTCCTCTTCCGGATGGACCAGCGGCAGAGGCGATGGAACAATAGCCAGCGACAGTAAAGATAAAGAGATTCGTTGCTCTCGTTGCTTCCATCGGGGCTTTCGCCTCTTCCACAGCTTTCACCCCTTCCTACTAACACCCAAATCCCCCTTTCATGATGGAGGTGGGTTTTTTTTTTTTTAAGATTTGTTCTTTCTCCCCCATCTGATCTGCATCTGATCTCATGTTTCTTCCTTTCGAAATTTTAAAACTTTCGGTTTTGTTTGATCAGAGTCTCATATATTGTGTTTTGCAAAATTTCTAGTTTTGAATCTAAAGTTTTGATTTTTTTTTTTTTTTCCTTCCTTTCATGACGGATTGAGATTCATGGAGGCATTAGTAACGGTGCACAATACTTGTAACCATTCCATTATCAAAATCAGGAATCGACGCAGGCATGGAAATTGTTTTACCGCATTCCGTTTCGTTTCCGTCATTTTTTATGATTTTGGCTTCTGGATTTTTGCATTTCTTTCGTTTCTGTTTGATGTTATACAATAATCATCATGGATGATATTAGATGAGTCTTGGGATTCATGGTGTGTTTTTTTTTTTTTTTTCCTTTGCTATTGAGGAATTCTACATTTGGGCTTTTTGGTTTCATCAGGACCTATCACACTATAACGGATTGGGACCTCTAATCTTCTGCAACAGTTGTGTAAATGATGATCACAGTAGACAGAGGTCCTAATCATGTTTGACCGTCGAATCACAGTCAATAACAGGAAACGTACGCGAAAATGATGCACACTCCTTAGTAATCATAGTCACAGGCAATTTATCTGAGTTTTTGTAAAATTTATTCAAGTTTTGGACAAAATCTATCTGAGTTTTTAACTATTTATATGACTTCTGGCAAAAATTTATCTGAGTTCTGGATGAATTTATCTGAGTTCTAGACAAATCTGTCTAGGTTCTGGATGAATTTATCTGAGTTCTGGACAAATCTGTCTGAGTTCTGGATGAATTTATCTGAGTTCTGGACAAATCTGTCTGAATTCTGGATGAATTTATCTGAGCTCTAGATGGATTTATCTGAGTTCTGGATGAATTTATCTGAGTTCTAGACGAATCTATCCGAGTTTTAGACTATTTATCTGAGTTTTGGAACAAATCTATCTAAGTTATAAACAAGTCTATGTCAGTTTTTGGCATATTTATTTGTGTTTTTGAATTTTATTTGTGTCTTTTGAAATTTATTTATATTTTTCAAAATAAATTTAACTAAGTTCTTGACAAAAAGACTTGAGTTTTTTGCTACATTATTCACTAATTTGGAAATCCGGCGATGTCTTAGTTTTGGCAAATGTATTTACGTTTTTTTTTTAATTTATTTGTGTTTTTTAACTTTATTTACTTCTTTTGAAATTTATTTGAGCCTTTTGAAATTTATTTATTTTTTAAAATTTTATTTGGATCTTTTGATATTGATTTTCATCTTTTGAAATTTATTTATATTTTTTTAAATTTATTTGTGTCTTTTTCAATTTATCTGCATTTTTTTTTAATTTATAGCTTTTTTTAATTTATTATGTTTTTTTTAAGTTATTTCATTTTTTGAAATTTATTTGCTTTCTTTTGAAATTTATTTGGGTTTTTTAAATTCATTTCATTTTTTTAAATTTAGTTGCATTCTTTTGAATTTTGTTTGTTTTTTTTTTTAATTTATTTCATTTTTAGAAATTTATTTGAAATTTGTTTCCTATTTTTTGAAACTTATTTGTGTTTTTTTTTAATTTATTTGAAAATCTTATTAATGAAATTTTATTAATTGTGCCTAATTTAATGGTAGTTGATCATTATTAATGGCTTATCCCACTAATCATGGGATATGATTTGAAAAAAGGGTAAATTAGACATTTTAGGTTTTCAAATGTGGAAAAGAGACCTGTCACACTATAAGAAAAGATTGTGAACCTAAGGCAATAAAGTGAAATGTTCATGAACCCATCGCCGAATCCCCCATAAAAATATGAGTGGGTAGTTAAGGGAGAGAATGTGAAACATCTTAATAAAGAGGGATAACCGACGGTCAAAATTGAATTCAAAATCTCCTAGCTTAATATATTATAATGGAAGACTGGAAACAAATATTTTATTTGTAACGGAAGACTGGAAGACTGGAAACACATACTTTATTTGTAATGGACGATTAGAAACATATACTTTATTTGTAATGGGAGACTGGAAACAGATACTTTATTTGTAATATATGTTTCCAGTCTTCCATTACAAATTAAGGAGAGACAGCCTTTGTAGCGGAAGTCAGGCTTTGTGATGAAAGAGGGGAAGACTTTGACAGAAGGGAACACGCTGGAAAGTTAACATCAGCTCTCTAAGGCCAACTATTAGTAGGGCCTACGTTTGAAATTTAAGCTGTTAAAATTTAACTTTTATCATTTACTACTTTTCGTACTAAATTCCACTTAGACCTGAGTTTTTTTTTTTTTTTTGGTTTTTTTTTTTTTTTTTTTTTTTACACCCAAGTTAGGTACTGAGATCCTATCCCTCAAGTGAAGGAAGTAGACCTCTATTAAGGTAGCAAGGCCATTGGGTGAGGAAAGAAGGTGGTTGTAGCAAGTAAGAACCGGCATCTCATATCACTGGGGTAAAAGGCGGTTCTTATTTATAACCTAAGTTAAATCATTTATCGGATTTCTATCACATCTAAAACACAGTTTAACAAAGCAATGGGAGTGGAATTAAAAGTTGCCTTGGGAGTGTGAAATCTAAAGCAGCATTAACGAGCGAGGATATTGATTTTGAGCGGTTTAAAATTAAGATGTAGAGTGCACTTATGGACTTACGGATGTCGCCTCAAATAGTTCTCTCACGGCTACTTTCACCTAGAGGTGTAAATATAGGCGAGCAGCCCAAGCCCTACATGGAAAAAAGGGCAATCCCCCACTGGGCTAGGGCTGCTAGAGCCCCAAGCCAGCACCCCCCACCCCAACCCCAAGTCAACGAGCCGGCAATCCCCCGCTAGGCTAGGGCTGCCAGAGCCCCAAGCCCGCAGGCGGCACGGTTTAACTTTTTGAAACACCACCACCACCCCCCCCTCAAACTGCTTTCCAAACTGCCATAAAGCAAGGGGTATTTTGTGTCATTTATCACTTAGGAACTCTATAAGTAGCCCTCATTTCTCCACACTCATCTACTCTCTCATTTCTCACACTGCCTCTAAGGTTCTAAGCTCTCTTAAGTTTCATTCTAAAGTCTAAGCTCTCTGAGAAGTTTTCTAAGAAGTGAAAAGTGAGAGTGACTTCTAAAGTGGAAGAGATCTCTTATCCATTAGCTCTCTCTTTCTCATAAAGGTATTTGTTATTTTTAATTTTGAGTTTTATTTAGTAATAATATACATAGTAATATTATATATTAAGTCTCAACAAAACACATTATACATAATTATTTATTTCAGTTTTTAGTGAAAATATTTTTTTTAGAAAAATGTCTGAATCATCACAACCTTTCAACCTTGACTTCTCTCTAAATGAGGAAGATCCTGGATTTATTCATTTAGATCAAGATCAGGGGATTCCCCGAGAACCCGAATCCACTGGTAGTGAAGAGCCTGCAGGGTCGGGTTTTACAACTAAAAAGAAAAGAAAACGAGAGTGACTTCTCTTGTATGGGAGCATTTTGTTAAAGTTAAGGTCCAAAATCCCAGAGGATGACTAGATGAAAAGGCACAATGTAAATATTGCAAAGATCTCCTCAGTGTCAAATCAGCAAGTGGCACTGGCCATCTTCTTAGACACATGAGAACATGTGTGCCCATACACACGAATTCTGCTGGCACTAGGGCAGGGAGTGGGACCATCCAAACACAACTTTCTTAAACAAATTCAACTTGTAGTTTATGAGTTTTTCACTATGACCCTAATAAAGCAAGATATCAACTTGTAAGGTTTATAATAGTTTGTCAATTACCATTTATACTTATCGAAGACCAACACTTTGAAAGATTTTTTAGGGAAGCCTTTATTCCTTAATGGCAGAAAATATCTGGAGTTACTGCTAGAAATGATGCGGTCAAAGCTTTTTTGAAAGAAAAAGAGAATTTAAAACAGGTTTTTCAAAACATACCCAGAAAAGTGGCTTTAACTTCAGATTTATGGACCTCTAAACAAAATGTGGGGTATCAAGCAGAGGATAGAACACAACACCTCTTGGAAAATTTTGAGATAGAAAATGAGTTATTGGCGTTATATATATATGATACCATAGTGTAATTTATTGTTTAGAATGTTTAATAGGTTTTCAAAGTTGTAATTTATTTTTTAGAATGTATCATAGGTTTTTAAAGTTGTAATTTATTGTTTAGAATGTATCATATCCTTTTAAAGTTGGAATTTATTTTTTAAAATGCATCCTAGGTTTTTAAACTTGTAATTTTTTAATTTTTTTTTCATTCATCAAAGGGTTTGAATTTCATTATATATTGATCCAAAGTTCAAACTCATAATTTTTTCGAACTTTTGTAACTTAAATTTCAAGAAAATATAATCTATTTGATGTGTTTTTTCAAAACATAGTGTTATTCTACTTATTTATTTCTCTTAATTTTTTTTTTATTTTTAATGAAATTGGTCCAAGAGTCTAGGTCCAAGTTCATGTCTATCCAAGTTCAACTTAAAAAAAAAAAAAAATAAATTTAAAGGGGAGGGGGAGCCGTGGGCCGCCCATGGGCCACACCGCCCTGGCCCCACTAGGGCACAACCCAGCAAGGCACGGCCAAGGCCGTGCATGCTTGGAGGAAGCAAGAGAAATAAAAGAGGTGGCTCCCAGGGGTAGACCCAGGTACATGCTTTTGGGGGTGGTCACCCTATCCGACCTGAGTATTCTCTCAGATCCTATGTAAAAAAATTTGGGTCCACTTCCATAATCCACATAGAAACCCTGGTTGAACCCGTAATTAAGACCTACATAAAAATTCTGGGTTTGCCCTAAAAACCCAACTTCTTGTTTGGGTCTGCCCCCCTCAAATGAGAAGTCTTAGGCCTCCATAGGCACAAGAAAGAGAGGGTTTTGCCCAGCTTCTGTAATGATGTGCCTAGTTCTGATTTTGGTTGTCATATTGGGTTTGTTTTGATCAGGGTTAGTCTCTGGCTGTTGCCAACTGCCCTCTTTGCTGATCTTGGCTGTTCTGTTAGTTTCCTTCTATGAATCTCTCTTTCCAAAAATAAAAACAAAAACAAAGAAATTAACAGTATGCAACTCAGCCAAGTCGAGTCACTCCAACTCGACTCGACTCGAGCCTCATCCAAGTTGGATTCCAATATTTTTTAACACAGTATCAAACCCCTGATTAACTTCTCTGTTAAGTCAATGCTCTTCAATTCTTCCAAGGGAAGTAGCAAGCCAGCACTTAGATACCAATCTCCCAACTCAAAGTCACTTGTTTAGAAAGATGAAATCCAGTCACTCCTTGTTCTGGAGTTACATGTGACTCCTTTCTAATGACAGCGGTCAGCCCCCACTCTCCAGAAGGAAGAGAAGCGCCATTTTGGTAATTGATGGAGGATTTGAGCTCCAAAAGGAGCACTTCTCAGTGAAGGCCCAATTCAAATCTGCATTTTCCAAATGTTGTCCAAGACTTGGGGCAGCTTGGGGTTGGCCTGGCCCAAGTTGCACCCTTACATCTTCATTGTGTATGGTACAAAACATCTAGGCATAATAGATTCAGCAGAGGCTACACATTTTAGTACCAATCCCCACCACGTTCTGCTATACGTACAATTGTATTAACTGCAACTATTAGGAACAGATCATTTTCATCTCTTTCAGGTGATGAGTAGATTAAAGTGCCAAAAGAACGAAAACTAAAACGAAAGGATGTATTGGGAACATTGCTAAGGACTTCACATCAAAATGCTTAAAGTGATTAAACACACTGATCCGGCCACATCAACATGAGACCCACCACACTAACTAGGCATTTAAAATTTTAGACTGAGAAATCCAAAGAAAAGATGCAATTAATAAAGAGAGTGACAATGAATTATGCACTAGTTCGGATGTAATGGAAGACCGACTTGGTAATGGAAGACTGGAAAAGATAGGGAAAGACTGACTTTGTAGCTGAAGTCGGACTTTGTAATGAAAGACTGGAGGAAGACTGACTTTGAGAGACAGGAACTTGCTGGATGGAAAGTTCACTTCAGCACTCCGAGGCCAGCTGTTGGTACTGGTAGGGCCTACATTTGAAATTCAAGCTGCTAAAATTCAATTTTCTCATTTACTACTTGCTGCACCGTATTTATCTCTAACCTGAGTTAGATCATTTATCGGATTTATCACATTTAAAAAACACAGTTTTAACAAAGCAAAGGGAGTGAAATTACAATTTGCCTTGAAGTGTGAAATCTGCAGCATCATCAACATTAGGGGGCTTTGATATTTTGAGTGATTTAGATTTAAGATGTAGATTCCACTATATGGACTTACAAATGTGGACATAGAATGTTCTCTTGCATCGTTTATCCTCTATTTACTTCATAGATGTCTGGTGCATAATTTGAGCAATACTAGTATAGCAAAAGTGGTAGTAAGTACTATCTTCCAAGCAGGTTTTTAAAATCCGCTGATTCTGAGTCGATTCGGACTTGGACTCGACCAATTTCTCTTCCTTCAATGGGAGGAGAAACTGATTGCTGTTGTTGGGAACGAGTAGGGGTGTTCATGGCCTTTGGCTAGGGATTCGGCCTTAAGTTTTAGTACTTGGGCCGCGCGCAGGCTATTTATTTAGGCCCATTTAATAGATGGGCTGGACTTGGATTCAGTGGTAGAGAGCCCAAGTCTGGCCTGGCCCGATTATAAAAAAATATATTATAAGAAAAAATTGAGATAGGTCTCGAACATAAGACCTCTCACAGATACACAAGTGACCAGGCCAATTAATTGAGCTGCACCTTAGGGAAAACCCTTTTATTTCCTTTATAATGTGAACTCGGGCTGGGCTCGGGCTTAATGTTCTCCAGGACAGGCCAGCCAATTACGACTCGATTTGGGCTTTGGCTGGACTTGGGAAAAGAGTTTAGAGGTCTAGCCAGGCCTGAATGCTCCTTAGCCCAGCCATGAACTCCCCTAGGAATGACTCGCTTGCAACCCCAACACAGGGTGAGTGGTTGAACTTTTTGTTTCTAAAACAAGGGACTTGAGTTGGGAGATTGGTATCTAAATGCCCGGTTGCTACTTCTAACGTGGCCTTGCATTACACGAGCATGATCATTCATATGTGGGGGCTATATGGCAGTAGGAGAGTTAATTATAAGGAGTCACCTAGGAGGTGTGGGTAGTTGTTCTTGAGTCGTGGGAAAAGAAATGGGTCGTGGGGGTTTTTGTTGGTTTTTCTATGAGTAGTCATAGTTTTCATATTTGTATGAGTGTGAGTAGTAGGTGCAGTTATTTGTAGGAGTAGTGGATGTAGTTGTGATTGAACTTCAACTCAACCCTTACCTCACCTAAGGTCTCCTTCCCTCACCTGAAGTCTCTCCCACCGGCATGGGTCCTCAGCCCCTTACCTGGGGTACACCAAAAAAAAAAAGAACTAAGATGTCCTCACCAACTGAAGTTAGTATAAGCTAAGCAGTCCTCACCAACAACTGAGTTTGGGCTGGGTTTAATTGAGCATACTCGTCCATGAGCTGCCTCATGATTCAATTTCCAGGCCCAACTGTGTGCCTAAAACAATTGGTTTCAGACACATCTCTTCCTATCCGTCTACAGGCTGGACTAGCTTGTCTCATTTGGACACTGTTGAGGCTACAAATAGGGAATGGGTTGGGCCCAACTAGGCTCTGAATAATTTATCAATTACCTACATCATGCAGATATGCCATTTGCTTCAATAATCACAAACATGACTTGAGCAGCATGCATTAATTATTTCTAGGTACTGCAGCATTCAGAATGCCTAACACTATCTTTCGGGGCCAGACCTAGTACATCAGTAATCTACTTAAACGGGTGAACATGGATGGTGCTAAACCCCTCTCATCTAGCTTCAACTTTTCTTTTTCTTTTTACTGATATGGATTAGTGGTGGAAAGAATAAAATGAGAACTACATGCCCAGGGAGGTGCCTCTTTGCCACTAGGATCTTAATTAAGCACTTCTGGATACCAAAGTAAAGTTGATGCTGTCCAGCACCTCACATTAGCACTATATCAGATGCCGTTTCTCCATCAGCGTGTCAATCTATGCACTCCCCCACAACAGCCCATTGGTCAACTTCTAAATGCATATTGGGATATTTGAGTTTTCCAAGGCTTAGGACCGAAGACTCCTAGGCTGGACTGGGCAAGGCGGGAGATATACCGAGTTATCAAAATAAAAATATTGATTTTCATGTGAAGAACACAGCTATTCCCTCATCTTGACTGCATTTAGTGATGCCGAGTGAGCTTACGTTCATAATAATTGCAAACCAACTTACTGGCTACTGTGTCTTTTGTTGGAGCCATTTTAGTCCTATAACGCAAAGAATCAGACGCCCTCTCTCTCTATGGTTCGGGGCAACATTAGGAGCTCGTACTCAAATGTACTAACATATTTATGTCTCTTGTCAACTGAGCTACAACCTTTTTTATATATACCCAGCCAAGGGGGCTGGGGCCCAAGAAAGAGCCCACGCATGCATGAGAGAAGGCAGCCCACTCACGTGGGAGAGGAAAAGGAGCACGCACGAGCGGAAAGAAAGCCCACACAAGTGGGAAGGAAATTCACACACATAGGAATAGATGGCATACCAAGGGTTCAAACCCTAGACACTCATGTGAGAACTGTCACTCCTTACCACCCAGGCGAGGAGCCATTCTCAAGCTACAACTTGGGCAAGGGCATAGCTTCAATTTTTTGTCTTGGGGGCCATTATAAAAAAATAAAATAAAATAAAAAATTATCATGACAAGGAACTTGTCGACCCCACTTCTGGGGATCATTAGGAAGACCCCAAATACACAATACCACCCACTAGCACTGTGTATCTGGTAAGGCCCCAGACAATTCAAAGCTAAGACCTCCAACTCATTACTGGACTTTCCAACTGCTCGAGCAATTTAAGTGTGGGTGGGGTGGGATTATCCCCATGTGAAAAACCTATGTAAGGGAGTTTTCCAAGTTCCTTGGGGTGATGGGGCATCAAGACACATGGTTCATACCATTACCTTATCTTGGATTTGCTCATTAGTTAAGGATCTCAAGCTCTTCTTCGCTCCACATAGTCCATGATGTGATTACATGAGGCTGTCAACCCTGTGTTCCATGTGTTGGAAAAATGGACAGAGCACCCATGGTTTTTGGTCAAGTTTGAGCTAAAATAAAAGTAGGCCCCACTTATCTTTTTAGCTGGGACTACATGGGAATGTAATCTACTCCATGAGTATATTAAGAACATATATTGGGTTTCTCTAATCTATTAAGGAATGAATGAGAAATTGACTCCTAACACCATTACTTAAATATAGTAACACATGGAGACACAAGGAAGTGGTAAACCTACATCTCATATTTCTTGGGAGCTAAAGATTCTTTAGATATAAATATATTTGCCTTGGTAGTGAAGGTTGAGCCCCAAGGGACATCTCACTTTTGTGGGGCAGGAGGACCTAAACCAAGGTGGGATCACCACCACACACGTGCCCCGGACCAAGCTTGGGCGAGCTTGGCTCGGCCCACTTCCCATTTATATTTTTGGAAAAAAAATTATTTAAGATTTCTTTTTCCAAATGGGGTGTGTCCAAAGTCCAGAAAGGTGTGTTCGTCTGTAACTTAAAGGGTGTATCCAAAGAAATGTTGTTGTTCTATGTGCCTGTTCACCATTGAATAGTCATTGTACTAAACAGATGTCGTCCGCGACTAAAAGTGTATGTCCAAAGAAACGTTGATGTTCTCTATGTGTCTGCTCACCATTGAGCAGTCACTGTACTGAATAAATGGAACCCCATGAAGAATCCTGAAGCAGCTATTTAAACGCATCTCATCTATACCTTTTTTGGTCATTCATTCTCTACAACTGCACTGCATGTGGGTCATCAGTCGAAGTCTAGAGAGAGAGTTTATCACAGTTCTAATTCGCTGGTCACACAATGTAAAGTGTTGCTACTGTGTGAAGAAGATCATTGTATCATGGAGAGACAAAAGTCATTGCACTGCTAAGTGATAGCTCAATGAGGTGTAAAATCCTACAAGTGGCATCAGAGCCTAGTAGGTCGGTTGTTCGAGTCACGGGACGCGCGTTTTGTGAGTTGCGCAGCAGGAGTCGCAGCAAGTGTGCCTTTGAGGGAGCGGACACAGTCGCAGATGCCGCAGATGGGTAGACTGTAGAGAGAAAGGAAACTCGGAGTCCCACATCGACTATAGAGAGGAAAATAAATGGATTGTGACTCCCCGGAATTATGTAGAGCTTACACCCTTATCTTGCATGAGACATTTTGAAGGGTTGGGGCCCATCAAAAATAAAACCGTATGCGGACAATATCATGAATGCGTGTAGAATGAAACATTATAAATGGTATCATAATTATGGTCATCAATAGAGGTGTAAAATCCTACACACGTTATCTGCGAACAACTTATTATATGCTATATATCTAAGGCTGATTGCAGCCTATTAACAGAAGGCTCAACTTGTTTTCTTCTTGCTACTATTAACAGTTCTTAAGATTATGCCAATAGCTCACTCAAGCTCATACTGAGATTGATTCTATATAGAAACAAACGTCAAACAAAGAAAGACATGGAAAGCGTGTTACAAATAAAAACTTTTTTTCAGGAAATAGAGGTAGCCTGTCAAGAAAAGTGTCCCAAATTGAAGAGAACTACGTTTCAGTCTCAAATGAGACCCACGACTGGTGATGCAAAGGTCGAAGTGGTGCGGCCCAACCTGAATGTCCACATATTGGAAGATGCTTAGAAATCCGATTTTCTGCTCTTCTCAATGAGTGACCATGGACTTTTAGTTGAGAATAAATTGCAAAAACTGTCAATAAATTAATTATAAAATAAAATAATTAGATAAAGGAAAGAACGAACATAAATAAATCGCCAGCCCAAACACGTTAAAAAAAAAAAAAAAACGCTTTTTTTAGACAGATTTTGCTTCCACAGTTGTGCAGTGGACTTTAGACGCCCCATAATACAATGGCTTTCAGACTTGTTTGCAGCCCAAACATAAAGGAAGAAAGAAAACACAGAGCAAACAGAGACCAGAAGAAAAGAATTCTGTTGTGTGTTGAACCCTAATCTACAAACTCTCTCCAAGGGTAACTATCACTTATTCCACATTATAGCTGTTGGTGGTAACAGTAATGTACCACTAATGCTAGTGGTTACATTACATAATGGCTAGTCTCATGATTTCACAATGGTCACATCTCATAATTCCACAATAGCTATAAGAAAATGATTTGGGCTAGAGAAAAGGTAGTGGGCCTGACCTACAGGAGTCCAAAACTGAAATACAAAATGTCCTATGCTATAATGCACAAAACCACCAACACTTTCAGCTATATTCCATGATATGATGGTCCCATTTAAGAGTAGAAGATCACAGTCCTCTCCTTTTTTTATGGCCATTCCTCACCAAAGGTACTTTCTTTGTGACCATTTTCAGATAGGGTCATCATATTAATGTTTTCGGCAATTGAGTCCTGTGCCCCCACTTTTTGCAAACAGAAAATGAGTACAACCCCTAAATAAACCCTTTGTTAAGGATTCTCTGTCAAAATAATGCAGATCCTTCTGTTAACCAGTTCAGACATTAATCCTAACTGGGCAGACTTTCAACTGAGAGCAGGCCACATACTTTTGCTTGCCAAGTTCAGCTTTAGGGCCCACTCGAATGCATTCCTATCATTGGAAATTGGATGGATAGAAACATGCCATCAGATTATTCTAGCCCTTGATTTAATTAACAGCATAGTTTTTTTTTTTTTTTTTCTTTTTCCTTTTTTTTGAGAATTAATCCAATGGTGAGTAAAGTTTAATGAGCATAATATTGGGCACGGTGCTTGCCTATGTGGATATAAAAGTGTAAATGGAGCTGCATTGATCAAAAGTTGGCCCAAAAAAACTTGACTACACATCTAGTCGGGGGCCCGTTTGGCAATTTACTAGGTTAGTAAAAGTAATGTAAAGCCTCCATTTTTCAAAAAAGAAGGATCAAATTAAAAGTACACATTTTTAAAATTTCTTCATTTTTCAACAAAAAAAGTAAAAAACAACATCTTTTCTCCACTAAATGACAAAAAACACTCTTTTTTTTTTATACAAAAATGTTAAAAAGATTCCCCACCAATCCACTAAAGATAAAATATCATCACAACCCTCTTATATATTATTCTCTTCTGATTTGATGATTTAACGTTACTTTTAACTTTAATAGTAAACTAGTCAAATAACCCGTGCTCAGCACGATATCTCCCAGCACGGCAAAATAAAATTCACATATTAAAAAAAAATTGCTTATTTCCATAGGACAAGTTGAATAAAATAGAAATTAATAAATTGGAGCAAAAAGAGTATAGTTACATAGAAATAATTGAAACATGAGTGCTTTGATGTAAAAAATTAGTGGGTAGTTACATCAGTAGTTACATAATCGTCGGTCAAAATTATAACCGACGGTCAAAATCGAATCCAAAACCTCCTACCTTAATATATTATACTTGTCAAACGGACGTCATCCATCCTATTCTTCAATAAAAGGACTTGTGTTGAATGAATGATGCATACTACTCCAAGTGGGTTCACACATATGATATAAGATTTTTGTCCCCTAATTAGATCCGAACCTTTCAATCACGGCGTCCAACTCCAATCCAACTGGAAAGTTTCTTGCGAGAAGTACTCCTTGGAATAGATTTCTGTTACGTCCACCTTATAATGACCCTTAAGTGGGATCCACAGTGGGATGGAGACTGGTATCCATAATTAAGTGATATCCACAGCCATGGAATGGTGCCTCTAACTTCAAGGGGTTCGGCTCTTGTGATAGGTCCCAAGATATGACTGGTAGATGGGGATGTCCACATGCAAATGCTTTTGAAGAAAAGAAGCTAGCACTTTATAAAAAGGCAAAAAAGCTAAGGGCCTTTTATAATTGGTATTGTATTGAATTATTGAGATTTAAGGTATATGAAAGTTCGGGTATGAGATCTTTAGATTGGTTCACTCAATAAATCAGCTCAATAGAGTGCAAAATTAAATAACTAAGCAAAGGAAAATAAACTCACCAAGTATACACCACAAAGACATCAGATTTAGCGTGAAAAACCTAAATGTGTAAAAAACCACAGATCCAAACTGGATCAACAATCAAGCACTATGAATCTCGCAATTTACAAAAAACTCAAATTTACTCCCCAAATATCTCCTAACTAAGGACTGAAGTTACCTTGTGTCGCTTCACGCTTCAACGACTTCACACCGTTGATTGCAACAGACTGAATCATGCGCTTGACTCCTCAAATCTTCTACGCAAGAAGATGATCTTTTACAAATGATGCAGAAGAAACTGGCTCTCTAAAGCACTTGACAGCACAACTCTTCAATAAATCTCTAAAGAAAATTTCTCTCAATTAGATCTCTAATTCAGAATTTGCGTCTCTTTGAGTGGTAAGAAACACCTAATATATAGCCTCAGATCCGTGCTTAAGACTCCTAATAATAATCCAATCAGGAAAGAAGTCATTTTTCAAACTCTAAAATAGAGACCGGATCCCAATGGGCTTCAACTGTCCACCACGCTGGCTATAGCGAGCAAGACCCTCGCTATAATGAGGTGCCTCTTGGGTTCAAGTCTTGACAGCATCTGTCAGCCGCCAATTTTGACCCTTACAGTATATAATACGAAGGATATAAGGTGGAGATTCGGAACAGACTTTCCTAAGATTTGATCAATAGAGTAGGGTGATGGCTGGATATTCATTTTGCATCTCCCATTAATATATAATCGTTATTTATGGCTTTCACCATTATTTTTTTTTTTTTAATTCAGCCACTTTTAGGAATACATTTCACATAATTCTTATGCTTTCATCAATTTATACATAGGTAGGGCCATAAATGGGCAGCACTACATTGATCCCAGTGAGTCAAGATCTGAAAAAAAATATTAAAAAATAAAATAAATTTCTTTCATGAATTAAACTTATGGAAACCTTTTGACCATAGTCAATTCCTAAGTTAATGGGCCATCTATCTACCAAAATAAAAAAATAATAATGGGCCGAACTTTTATTTTTTAAAGAAAATTTCATTTTTTAGACATTCTATCAGCAACTCTTCATTTACTCTAACTTAACATCTAAATACCTTCCGTGTTTAGTCATTTTTGTTTGTTTTTGTTTGAGAATTCAATGTTATCTTTATCGAAACTTATGGAAACCTTTTGACCACAGTCAATTCCTAAGTTAATGGGCCATCTATCTACCAAAATAAAATAATAATAATGGGCCGAACTTTTATTTTTTAAAGAAAATTTCATTTTTTTAGACATTCTATCAGCAACTCTTCATTTACTCTAACTTAACCTCTAAATACCTTCCGTGTTTAGTCATTTCTGTTTATTTTTGTTTGAGAATTCAATGTTATCTTTATCGAATTATCGGAAATAGATTATTTGATAATTTTATATTATATTTATCAAATTATCGAAAGTAATAACAGATCTTGATGAAGTGAAAAATAAATTTATTCAATTTGTGGAAAATAAGTCTTTTATTGACCCCACTTGCTCAGAATCCTGGAGCCGCTGCTGAATCCATTGAATTTCCAATCCAAGATATTAAAGACCAATCCAAGGCTGAACTGATGATCATGAACCAATCCATTGAAGGGTCATTTGACCAATCTAGATATGTACCTCATCCCTTCCCAATCCCTTCTACTTTGACATGGCCCTTGATCAGTAAACATCATCTTTACTGTGATGCACATGCCGACCTCTCAAGACGAAACATCTGTCTCTTTTAAAATGAAAGCCTCGGAATGACAAAACTCCTCTGTCTTCCATCAACTTCACCAACCAATATAAAAAGAAAGAAAGAAAGAATGAAAGCAAGCAACCATATTACTCGCATAGACCATTAGACCCTCTCCTCGTTACGGATCTTTCCATCAGAAGATTCCAATACAGATGCGAATCAAACGCCCTCACAAATTTACATGACTGCCACAACCCCATAATGGAAATGAGAATAAAAGCATAAGCCAAGCATCCTCCAGAGAATCTTAATAAATGATGACATCCAAACACTCCCAAAATCACAATCTATATATGTCCCTTCCAACCCTCCAGCTCAGATCATAAACTCTATATATGCTTTCTCGAAGAACCAGCCAGCTCAGATTATAGACTCTTCCACCTCATCTCTCTCTCTCTCTCTCGCAGGAAAGTTAGTTACTGGTGAAGACAGTTAGTTGGCCACCTTCCAGTTTTCATTGCCTATCATTTCCAAGGAAAGGTACGGACTTGCCGGACTAGTTCTGCCGACGGGAGGTTGTGAGGCAGTTGACGGCATGGTGACGTCGCTGGTGTCGCCGAGGAGAGGGTCAATAGCAGAGGCGCTGTTTCAGGGCGTGAGCACGAAGAAGCAGACGAAGAAGCTGCTTAGATCGTTGTTGACGTCGTCTTTTTCGTCTTATGGGCGTGAAGAAGATGAAGATGAGAACGTGGAGATGGACCAGCTTGGAGCTGAGAGGACCAAGAACGTGTTGATTCTGATGAGTGATACCGGGGGCGGTCATCGGGCGTCTGCAGAGGCTATTAGAGATGCTTTCAGATTGGAATTTGGGGATGAGTATCGGGTAATTCGATGGAAAAGATTGAAACTTTTTGGTTGAAATTGATTTCTCTCTTTGTTTTTGTCAGTGGGTTGTGTTTGTTTGTTCTTGTTCTTGTTTCTAACCAACCTTTTTTTTTCTTTTTGGGTTTGTTTTTGAGTTGTGATAGATTTTTATGGTTTTATGTTTTGTATTTTAGTTCTTTGGAAGTGGTTTTGGTTTGGGTTTTTCATTTTTCTTTTCATGGTTTTGATTTGATTTTCATGTTTTTGGCTTTTCTGATCAAAATGGGTCTTTTCAATGCTTCCCTTTTATTTGTTGCTTTATCATATGATTGATTGTCTTTATTTGGCTTTTGGGTTTTTCTCAGTTACATGATTAGGGTTCTTTCAGTGATGTAATATCTTTTAAGGCCTTTACTCTGTTTTTAAATCATTTTTCATATGGAATTTGTAGAAGTGTTTTTCAATTAGACCCTATATTCTCTATTCTCTATTTCAATTGCTTGTTGGTTATTTTGTGGTTTCAGATCTATATTAATCTCCCTAATTTTGATTAGTTTTGTGGATTTGTATGTGTAATCAGATTTTTGTGAAGGATGTATGGAAAGAACATGCTGGTTGGCCTCTAAATGACATGGAGAGGCAATACAAATTCATGGTGAAGCATGGACAGCTTTGGAAGTTTGCCTTCCATGGAAGTTCTCCTCGCTGGGTTCACGGCTCTTACCTTGCAGCAATCGCCGCCTTCTACGCCAAGTATGTTTTCTTCACCTGGTTTGGGTGGTTGGGTTTGATTGCAGAATTGGATATCTGACCTCAGCAATCTTGGTCAGCATCATCTCTACTGTATATGCTTATTTCTAATCTGCAATTGGCCAATATTTAATTATAGGAAAATATCTTTCTTACGCTAAGATTCTCTTTTTCCAATGATGCGGGAATTTGTTCTGGCTGCTAATTATTTAGTCCTATCACGCAATGCTAATTTTAATGGATTTGTTGTTTCTCGATTGCTTGAGATTCTGTTGCCATTACCAATTCAGAGTCCAAACATCAAAACCCGAGTTCTTTTTTTTTATTTTTTTTATTTTTTGTGTGTGTGTGTCATTTCTCTATTCGATTCTCTTTTGCCCTTTCAAAAGAAATTTTTTTTTTTTTTTTTCTATTAAAAGAGAGGATTGCATTAAGCAAGGAAAGACAGAAAGAAAAGGAAAGCAGCAAGAAAAACAGAAAACATTAAAGTGGACCATCACACCAGAAGCCAGCAACAGGGTTGCAGGAATTTGAGAAATGCGGTTCTCCCCTGTGCTGGATTGTATCCCACCGACCACAGTTCTCCCCTGTGCTTTCAGAAGATTTTTCAACCTTGTGCATGTTCATGTGATAGAAATTAGAGCTTAAGTTGGAATAAGCATATTGTAATTGTTGCTTTTTTCCTTTTCTTTTCTAATTTATCTAGCATTTCATTAGTTTATTGGATTTCTGTATGTTATTCAGTTTTTGTCTATTAATCTAATCCTCTTTTGATGCCTCTTCAAAAATTAATAATAATAATAATAATAACGAAAAAAAATAAACTTCTATTAGTTTTATATAAGCAAAAGGAGGAAGACAGGCCTCAATTGTAAAACAATTTAAATATAAAACACCTTTGTTTACAGGTTCATTTGAAAGTGTGATTATGAACTCAATTAGTTTTTCGGGTATCTTGAATTTGTTGCAAGTTAGATATAGCAGTTATTCTTTCTACCAAAAGAGAGGTTAGATGGAGAAGATGTATGTATAGCAATGGGGTTCTTTTTCACAGTTCTAACTTTGTCTTTTATTTGTAATTGAACTACTACTAAAGGGAGGTGGAGGCTGGTCTGATGGAGTACAAGCCAGACATCATCATAAGTGTTCATCCCCTCATGCAACACATTCCTCTATGGGTGCTTAAATGGCAGGGCCTTCAGAAAAAAGTAATTTTTGTTACAGTCATTACAGACCTCAACACCTGCCACCGCACATGGTAAGTTAGAACAATTTCAAGTTTTTAAGTAGCTCTCATCCGTTTCTTGTATTCAAGTTTATCAGTTTTTTCCTGATTTCAGAATTGGATGCTCTCCATTTATATCCCAAGTAATATTTGGTTTGCTGCAATTCAGGTTTCATGCGAGCGTAAACAGATGCTATTGCCCATCAGAGGAGGTAGCCAAGAGGGCTTTGGTGGATGGTCTAGAGTCTTCTCAGACCCGTGTATTTGGTTTACCCGTCCGGCCATCATTTTGTCGGGCAATTATTGCAAAGGTTTTTTTTTTTTTTTTTTAATCTTGCTAAAATGTACAAACCCAACTTTCTATATGAGTAGGGATTTTTTAGTCTGTTGCCAATTGTTCGAATCTTGATTGACATTACACAGGACAAGCTACGAGAAGAGCTTGAAATGGACCATCACTTGCCTGCAGTTCTGTTGATGGGAGGTGGCGAAGGGATGGGCCCCGTCAAGAAAACTGCAAAGGCACTTGGAGAAGCATTGTTTGATGAAGCTCTAGACAAGCCAATTGGACAAATTGTTATCATTTGTGGTCGTAATCAACTTCTAGCTTCTACACTTCAATCAATTCAATGGAAAGTTCCCATCAAGGTCAGTAGTTTTCTTCTTTTTACAATTTATCCTACTTAAGTGTTGTTTTAGAATGCTTAATTCGATATTTAATGCAGAGCTACTTTCATGTTTGTAGATTAGAGGATTTGAGACTCAGATGGAGAAATGGATGGGAGCTTGTGACTGTATTATAACAAAGGTACATTACTGGATTCTTTCATGCTGTCTCTTTATCATTTTTTCTGCTCTTTATCCATATTTTTGTATCTGTTGATTCAACTATAGTGCTGTTTTCCCTATTCATGGTGTTTATAGGCGGGACCCGGGACAATTGCTGAGGCCTTGATAAGGGGGCTTCCTATTATTCTGAATGACTTCATACCAGGACAGGTCAGTTCTTAAGCAAAAATTATCTTTGTTGATTCTATCCTTTTCTTCCAAAATTTTATCCTCTACTTCAACTCAACAGTCGCTATACTCCCACAAGGGAGATCCATGAAATCCACATTTTTTAAGCCAAGGTGATTACATGTATTACATATTCAAGTGCAAGCATGTTAAATGGTCTATTAAGTCGATTTTCTGTGCCCGATCTCCATTGATCTTATCCATTTGAATCAAGTATATCCCAAAATAAAACAATTGCAGACCTGATGTAAGGTTTTAAATCTTATCGATATTGTTTTGATGAAAGTACTCTGGAGGTACATATAAACCTATGTTTTCTTTGCATGTGTCCTGTGGGTCATGCAGGAGGTTGGCAATGTTCCTTATGTTGTTGACAACGGAGCAGGCGTCTTCTCTAAAAGCCCGAAGGAAACAGCCAGTCTAGTTGCTCAATGGTTTGGTCCCAAAAGAGATGAACTGAAACGGATGTCGCAGAACGCCCTGAAACTGGCACAGCCAGATGCTGTATTCAACATAGTGAGAGATATCGACGAGTTGGCACGCCAACGTGGGCCCATGGCCAGCATCCCTTACACGTTGACATCGTCGTTTTCATACCAAATGTAGCATCTGCTTTCCCCACCTATACTGATTTGGTTTTTAATTTGCCATGTACAGTTAGTTTTTTGTATTCTTTGGCCTTAGAGTGGATTCTTTGCCTTATAATTTCTGTAAATATTTGAACGGGCGCAATGATCGTGATTCAAGTGCTATGTCCCTAAGTCTTTGAAAGAGCGATTTTAATATATTGGTGTACCAAGTAGTGAAGTATTCATCTTCCCTTCTTAATTTATCACTATTTGTAACTTGTTTCCTTCAAGGATGTTATTGAAACTTTCTTCAACTTACTTCCTTTACACAACTTCAATCCAAATTAAAGTGATTTAAATTATACGGGGATACCATGCTTCATCAAAGGCGCATCCCAAAATTCCCCAGTTGATGAAAAAAGGCTACATACGCAATTTCAGAGATCAAAATATCTTTCAACAGGTTGTCAAGATGGTTAAATATTACTATAAAATCGTGCAACAAACTCATACTAATCATTCTAGCAGTGAATGTTGCCAGCCAAGTTGTGGGGTAACGAATGATATCATTCTAGTTTTTTAATCATCTTTCGCTGTCAATCAACTTTATTAGAGTACCTAACACATCTTATAATAGTTGAAACAACTTGTGCCCGTGAATGATGCCTGTTGCAGACTACCAAACTATAGTTGGTTTTCCCTGGCCCTGTTTTTTATAGGCGGGACCCGGGACAATTGCAGAGGCATCGATAAGGAGACTTCCCATTATTCTGAATGATTTCATACCAGGACAGGTTAGTACTTTAGTACCAATCAGCTCTGTTGATTCTATCCTTCTCTTCAAAATTTTATCCTATACTCCTACTTTGACAGTCATAATCCCACAAGGGAGATCCCTGGAACCCTTACTATAAGCCATTGTGATTATATGCATTACAATATTTAAGCCTAAGCATGTCATATGGTCTACTTGGTTGATTTTCTTTGCCTTCTCTTCACTGATCCTTGATCAACTTGAATCAAGCATCTCCAGGGGCGGACCCAGAAAATGGAACTAGGGGGGGCCAAATGAAAATTATTAAAAGAAAATTTTAACATTTTAGAGGGCAAAATAAAAAATAACAAAAATTTTAGTGGTAAAAAATAAAAATTTGAAAACTTAAGGGGGAGCATGGCCCCCCTAAACCTACATGTAGGTCCGCCCCTGAGTATCTCCCAAAAAGATAACAATTGCAGACGTTATGAATTAGGGCCCCATTTGTTTGCATTAAAATGCATAGGAATTCAATACAAAAGAAGTCTTTTCAAGTGGTTAAAAATGAATACCAGAGGCTACTTATTCATTTCTCATCTTCCTTTTATTCTACTTTCATGAAAGGAAAGGTTAATTGATGCTCATTTTTGGAAATTCACCTTTAATTTTCATTTTTAACCACCGAAAAAGAAAAAATTCTTCTGTATTTTAATGCAAGCAAACGGGCCTCAAGGTTTTAAATTTTGTTTTAGACAGTACTATGAAGGTACATATAAACCTGTGTCTTCTTTGCTTGTGTCATGTGGGTCATGCAGGAGGTTGGCAATGTCCCTTGTGTTGTCGAGGAGGATGGAGCAAGCATCTTCACTAAAAGTCCAAAGGAAACAGCCAGTCTAGTTGCTCAACAGCTCGGTCCCAAAGAAGATGAACTGAAACGAATGTGACTGACTGCACTGAAACTAACACAACCAGATGCTGTATTCAACATAGTGAGAGATATTGATGAGTTGGCCTGCCAATGTGGGCACATGGCCAGCATCCCTTACACTTACACATTGACATCATCGTTTTCATGATACCCAATGTAGCAACTACCTTCCCCACGTATACCAATTTGGTTTTGAGAATATGTCATGTACAGATAGTTTTTTCTATTCGAGTGAATTCGTTGCCTTATAGTTCCTGTAAATACTGGTGTTTTTAAGTGTTTATGTCCCTAAGAATCTTTGAAAGAGGAAATGTATTGGTGTTCAAAGTAGTGAAGTATTCATCCTGTACTCCTGACATGCTGTTAAAACTTTCAACTTACCTCCTGTACACAACTCCATTAGAAACTAAAGTGAAGTAAATTGTATGAGAATACCATGCATCATCAAAGGTGCATCCCAAAATTCCCCAGTTGATAAGGCAAAGCTATAGATATGGAATTTCAGAGATCAAAATCTCCTCAACAGGTGGTTAAGATGGTTAACTATTACTACAAAATCGCGCAACCAGGTCAGTATAACTCTAATCATTTTGGCAATTGAATGTTACAGGCCAAGTTGTGGGGCGATGATTGACGAATTATCTGAGTCTACTTTTTTTTTTTTTTTAATTATCTTTCGCTGTCGATTAATTTTGTAAGAGTACCTTCCACCATTTTCAGATAATTAACAATTTCATTTGATCATAGTAGTTTAATACAACTTGTACCCGTGATGCCCGCTGCAGACTACTCCAAATCAGTCATGCATTGATGTTTTCAGCTTATCAGAAAAGAATAAAACAAGATAAGATATTCAACCACAATCTAAAGAACACATAATTAAATCAATTGAGCCGCACACGGTTTCCATAATTGCATGCATGGATCATATGAAAACATAAAATGAGTATACACAAAAAAATTTGTCATTATTTTTATAGCCGACAGAAATACGTCCTTTCCTTTATTTAGACTTGCAAAGTAAAGGTTGTTAATAAAAAAAAATGATCTCTGCACACGGTTCACAAGGGAACCGTGCATCGAGATTGTTAAAGAGGTGAGAGTGGGACCCAACCATGGTTTAAAATCTCGGTCTCGGTCACGGTTTCGGCCGGGCCGAAAAACCGATATGATATCGGTATCGGTCGCTGATATCGGTTCGTCGCGGTGTGAAATTTTTTTTTTAATCCAAAAAAAATCAAAAAAAATATCCAAAAAAATCCATAATATTAAAAAATACTGGAAAACAATATTTTTTTCCATTAGTAACAACAATAAATCAAAATATCAGTCACCTTAAGTTATAAGTCATGTCTGTGTCGCAGTTCGCTCTCTTCTCTAGTATTTCATATAATGCAACTATTATTAATGCTCATGATTAATAAATAGATGTGGGATTTGAAAATATGCAAGAGGGATGTGTGATAGAGTATGGCTGCTGCTCTAAAGACTAAGGAGATTAGAAGAAAGATGAAAAAGATGAAGATGAGGAAAAAGATAGAAAAAAATAAGGTTGTGACACTTTTTATGAGATCTCGGCCGATATTTTCAAACCGAGATGAAGGATATCTCGGCCGATATGAGCCGAGATATTAGCGATATTTGGCCTCAAGATATCGATACCAATATCTCGGGGCCATATCGGATTGGTATCAGCCGATTTTTCAACCATGGACCCAACTGACAACTACAAATATCACATGCAATGGCTGCTTGTGTGGGGTTTCCATGTGAATCATGTGCAGGAGAATATTTCCGTTGAACAAAATACCTATCTTTCTTATATATATAGATGATAAAAGGTCATTAGGGTTGTTTCCCACCTACAATTTCGTTTAGCTGGAACTGAAACTAAGATAGACCACCAGTCATGTTGCAACCAAATTGCTCGTAAGTTCCTTTTAGGTGATTGACGCTAATTGCTACTAGTTTTTTTTTCTGGTGAATAAGTGCTTTTGATCAATCTAAACGCCATTGTGTATAGGCATTATCCCTTGTGAAAATTCTATATCTTCTTACTGTAAATCTTGCAATTGGAGCGCAAGAAATTCATTATTTCAACTGACCAATCACTGCAAAACACTAAAAAGAAGATAGATAGGAACATCCTGCCATTGATCGTTGAAGCTGTGGCCCATTTGTTCGGCTAGAAATGGCCGGTTCGGATCACTATACTTTAACAAGTTCATGATGAAGGTCAAGTGAACTTTCTGTTTCTTTGGGAGTGGGGTCAGGGGAGGAGAATGAAAATAATGTTGAAATGTAAGTTACGATGACAACATCATCATCATCATCATCATCAAGCATTGTCCCAACTATATTGCAATCAACTATATAAATTATGTTTCCTCGGTCCAATCTATCCAGGGCCAAATCCTCACATAATTAGGTAACAGTGGTCCCTCAAATTTTTTTTCTTAATTTATCCCTGGTTTATGCTTTCAAAAAAAAAAAAATTCCTTGACCACCAGGCTCTATTTATGCCATTAGCAGCCTGGCTTGTGGGGCACTTGAGCCCACCTGTTATCATTCCAACCTGACACTATTATTCCCCATGAAAGGAAAACCTGGGTCACTTGAGCCCACCTATGATCACTCCAGCCTCATTATTATTATTGCCCATCAAAGGGATTCCACCCCAGTTTCAGTCTCTTCACCGTCGGATGATGATGCAGAAAACACAAACAGGCACTTCATGCAAGGGTTTAAAATTGTATGATTTCAAGGATCTTTAGGCGACAATTAGATAGTTCTAACTTTTTTCACACCCCATGGTTTATCAAAAGACCTTTTCGCCCCCGCCTTCCCCATGATTGGCATGCATCGAAATAAGCCCAACAAGTGGGGCTGCTATTTTGCAAATAGAGGGGTAAAAACCCTGGATGCATATATGATATGAATTGATGCATTTCCAATATTTGTATATCACATTCAATGTTTTATTTGAAAGATCCAGTGCCCATAATGTATGATGACTTTGAGCATCTTTAGGGGTAAAAATAATTCGAATTTTTATAGTAAAGTTTCTATTGTGCATTTTTCAGTGTCTAGACCATATTATATCTGAACTTGTCTCAAATAATTGCCATATGGGGAATGGAAACAAGAATGCAAGAGCTTCCAAAACAACGCTGGGATGGACATCACAAGAAGGTAATATCTCATTTCTATTGAACATAGTTTCAGGAATGCCTGCCCATGACCGGATCATAAACATTTGCAAATGCAATGACAGATATCATCTCAATGAAAACAATAGCAACTTAAACTAAAGGAAAAATACACATAATTTTTCTAATTCTGATATGCGGGTCTCTTCTCAAAATCCGAGGAGATTTTAGGCATCAAGTTCGGAAGAGAACCAACCAAACTTGGAGTTGGAAGCAACCATTTGATTCCAATTGAAGCATTCCAGTCAGTTAACTTCAAACTTGCAGCGGCAGCGCACCCAATTCCATCACAACAGTCTCAATTACTCCTGGGCAACAGATTCGAGAGAGATGGAACTCCTTGACGCATTTCTTCTTGGGCCCGCTTAATCTCTTCAGGATCTGAACCAAGAAAAAACAATAATAAAGGGAATGAGAAAATTCTACATTCGAGATTTTTTTTTTTTTTTTTTTTAATGGAAACTGATATTAGAAGAAAGAAGCTAGCAGTACAAAAGGGCTATACTGGCGAGCTAACAGCCAAGAGGAAACATCAAAACAGGACACAACACCAAAGGAGAGCTACAAACTACAAAGACGACAAGAATGACAACAAAGAACTGAAACCACAGGTTCAGAGCATCCTTGGATACATGACCTAATTCACAAGCAACCCGAACTTGATAGGGCATTATCAGTCAAAAGAATAAAGCACTGATAGCAGGGTAGTTTGCTTTGTGTTTTCCATCACAAAAAATAAAATAAAAAATAAAAATTACAACACAAAACCTCCCTCAACCAAGCCACCAATCTAACTCAAGTGAACTAATGTCAAATTAGATGATAGTAGTAAAGCTCCAAAACTCAGTGATAACTTGTCAGTGACCAAGTTTCTCACTTGTCAGGAAATCAAGTCTTACACACTCGTGGGAGAAACTTGGTTAGGACAAGTCTCAATTGGGTTTCAACTTTGAAGACTACATAAATGAGTTCTAGGAGGAGCCATTCAGTCAAATTCCAAAATTTCTAAGTTCCAGATGTCCTTTATTTTATTGTACTTTTCTTCCACAAATCAACCAAAGCTTTATATTATGAGTTTTTTTACCAAAATTTGAAACAACTCAAGCTGCTGGATTTCCAACATGATTAGATGGTTCAAGTTCTTGAAAACTACGAATAGAATTTCGAAGTCATCAAGTCTCTGAACAATGGATAATAGACAGGGGCAAGGGTCTCAAACCCCACATGAGCCAAATCACCCCAGGCACAGTGCAGCAAAGACCCTTTCTGTAATAGTGGTAGCTAGAATAGAAGGAATTGAGCAAAGTGTTAGGAAAACTCTTACCCATTCCATCCACTAGTTTGGGCATGACAAACATAACAAGCATCATAAAACCCAGCATCAGACCCATTGGGCTCTTCAAAAGTGACATAACCGAGAAAGGTTCCCTTATCTGAAAACATAAAACAGAAGTGAATAAAATAACTACCTTTTTTTAAGGTGAACACGAAAGGATTTCACTCCAAAGCAACGTGCACTAGCCAAATACTACTGAACAGAAGATATTAACCCACCTCATAATACTGTTCTTCTCGTAAAGGCTCTAATACCAATTCACTTAGACCTCTCCTGGTCTCCGTAAGTGCTGCCTGAACCTTACCACGGTTTCTAGCACTGACATCAACACGTACCTGAAGATATATGAAACAGGGCTGGAACCATAAGAATGTTATCCATGACAATTTTAAGACCCAGACATGCAGAAAATGTAAAGAAATAAATCCTACCGGAGAAAAGAAATACCCCATTGCAGCCACTTCAATAAGATGAGTCCCAGCAGGCACATTGTGGCTTTAGTACAAAGTCAAGGAATAATGCTTTCTACAGAACTATAAAAGAAACCATGTGATGCAATCCCACATGATGATTTAACAAATGACAGTGAATGTTTCATGCCACAAGGCAAAAGAACAAATAAAAATGAAGATAAGACTCCAAAATGGATAAAGTTAGGTTTGAGATAGTCATATTCAATGAATTCTAATCAAACCACACCAAGCCATATTCTTCTAGAGTTTCTCCCTTCAAGGAAAATTTTTAATATTGTTTCATGCTTCTTTAATATTGATTGATACAAAATCTATATTGCTTTACTTAACTGGAACCTGTTTAAAATGTTCCCCTTTTTTCATCATCATCTCCTGGAACCACATACCATCTAACACAATGTTCTCAAGACATACAATGCAGATAAAGCATCAAGGAAAGTTGGAGCCTGACATGCACCGTGCAAGCCTAGTTCAGCTAGCTACTTTTGTGTGTGTGTGTGTGTGTGTGTGTGTGAGAGAGAGAGAGAAGGAAGTGGAAAAAAGACATTTTGAAATTCCGAATCAAAGTGAGGCACAATATTATATAGATACAAAATGAATGATTCTTGTCCTATGTAGTGCAAGACATAAAAGGAGATTATTTTTCTCCACATTCAGGAAAAAGATGACTTACCTCTGGCTTATTTTTCAATGTTATTCCGTTCACTTGATACATGAGGTGAGGCCTTTATAGATATTTCACTAAATTTCTATTTAATAAACTGCCCTTAAGTGGTCTAGAAATAGCCTAGGGGCATGTTTGTTTTCTGTAATTGAATACATAGAAATTATAGGACTGCTATAATTTTATTTGTAAAAACGATTAAAACTGAATAAACAAATGGAAATTTCCAAAAATGACCATCAAATTATCTCCCCTATAATGGAAAATGAACAAAGGGGAGTTGAGAAATGAATACCCCACCTCCACCCTAGTAATTCAAATTCTAGGAAATTGAGTGTTGCATCTACATCTCCACCCCCATGCAAACAAAACAGCCCCTAAATGTCAAGTGTAGGGGTTGTTTGTTTGCACTCATTTACAAATGTAAATGATGCACATGCTTAACGGTTATGCATCATCACTTTTGTTTAAACTTATTTAAGCATGTGATGCGCAAACGAAGCGTGAAAATGGTGTGTAAATGAGGCCATTTTCAGCCTCTCATTACATACCTGAGGAGGTGCTAAATGGCTACATATGTAACTCTAGCTAAGTGGCGGAACAGGTTGTAATGCCTGGCAAGGTTGCAGGTTCAAAGCCGTTCCACCACTTCTCTTTTTTGGCACTTTCTTGAACCCCTAAATCAAGAGCTGAACCATCCATCTTCTTTATTGATCTAATAAACCCAAAGATATTCGATTTCATATCTTAAATCTTCATAGATTTTAAGAAATTTGTGAAAAACATCCAAAAAAAAAAAACCAACCTACAGATTTTCAGCACTTTTGCAGGCCCCTAATTCATGACCATAAACGCTCGATATTCTCATATTAATGACGAGAATCAAGATGTTTTGTTTCATAACTTAAATTTTCAAGGATTTTGAGAAATTTGTGAATAAGGTCCAAAAAACCCAAACACATCTAAAATTGTTGGATGTGAAAATCGTGATTCTAACGGACATGGTAATGTGTTTCACATGTGTAACATTTGCACATATAACATTTACATATATAAAACCCATTTTCCTATCACATGCATAAAAGGCAAATGATACCTTAGAGTTGAACTACCAAAGATGCCATTGAGGACGATACTAAACATGCAAATTTTCATATACATGTACAGGCAGCCCAAGCACATGACCAATCACTTGGGTTTGTAAGCACGCCCAAGCATTGTTCTGAAAATTGAAATCATATCGCATATCGCTCACACCCACGAATCGAATCAAATCGTGAATCGTAGGATTCTTTTATTCTGCTAATAAAAATGAAAAATAATTAAAAAGTAGAAAAGAGAAAATAAAGTAGTTATTCATAAACCATTCATTTTCCCATTCATCGGCAATATAAATACAATGACAAACAAGTTTATCATGCAACCATATCAAGAACATCATGCCATATATTAGTATACAATAAATGATGTGTAAATAGTTAAATAAGTTTAAAGTATCGATATACATTTATTTTTTGTTATCTTTAAATTAAAATAAAGGTAAAAATAAAATTCAAACCATTAGAAACAAAACCATAAGGCCCGCGGGCCAAAGCGGACAATATCATGCATGCATGTAAGGTGGGGCGTTATAAATGGTATCAGAGCCGACTCTCGACTAGTTCGAGTGTGAGTCCCCTGCCGTAGTCTGGTGCAAGTGGGAGGGTCTCCATGTGGGCGGGCCAAGAGGGCTGGTAGGCTATAGGGACTGGCAAACTACTGCACAAGGACGTGCAACCCCAAGGGGTGTGGATTGTGATTCCCCAAAGTCCCACATCAACTACAAAGAGGAAAGTGAATGGGATTATATGTAAAGCTTACACCCTTACCTTGCATGAGGCCTTCTGATGGGTTGAGGCCCATCAGAAACAAAACCGTGAGGCCTGTGAGCCAAAGTAGACAATATCATGCATGCGTGTAGGGTGGGGCGTTACAGTTAGTCTGACACAAACTTCTTTCTCTACGCAAGGATAGCAAATGGGTCGGGTCAAATAAAAATAGGTCAGGTAGACTAGGAACATCTAAGGTTGAAACTCAACCCGTATCCAACCCGATTTTAAAACTGATTAGTGAACTCAACCTGCACACAAACCAAACTAGCATAACCCGAAAAAAAAAAAAGTTGGAAGGTGGAGGAGAAAAAAGAAGAAATGTGTCAGCACCACCATTCTCTGTCTTCCACTTCATCCATACAAGATACAGGATAGAACAGTGCTGGAAATCAGCCTCGCAGGACATTTGGAGAAGGTCTTCAACTTTATTCTTGAAGACAAGAAGACAGAGATTGAAAGAGGGAAATAGGATAGGAGGAAGTCAATGCCAAGATCAAGATCAGTTAGGATCTCTTGTTGCTCGGATCTAGAGGTGGCAAACGGTTCAGGTCGGGTCATAAGGGGTCGTCTCCGGTTAAAGTCCAACCTGTATCCGACCCAGTTTTAGAACAGGTCAACAAATCTCAACCCGCAACTGACAAGGGTCAAGTTGACCCGACCCGCATAACCCGTAGTAAATGTGGATCAACCCATTTAACTCAATCCAATTCCAACCCAGTCCGACCCAACCTCTACTTTCTTCTCCTTCCCCCATCGCATGAACACACCCACATATATGGGTATGGGAACGGTAGCCTCCATCAGGCTTGGGACCGCCTCCAAAACTCGCATGAAAATCTTGGGTCCACCTCCAAAACCCAAATGAAAATTCCAAGTCTACCCCCAAAACTCAATGAAAATCATGGGTTTGCCCACAAAATCCAACTACCTATTTAGGTCGTGCCCCACATCAAACAAAAATCCTAGTCCACCACTATAGGTAAGTCTCAGACATTCTTAAAACTACAAAATCCAAACTCCAATCAGATTTCAACCTAAGGGGGAAAGGGCAACATTTTAATGATCCAGATCACTCCACCTTACATGAGCTTCAACAAACTACTCGGTCGATGACTCTTTGAACCCAATGATGATACCCTAATTTGATAATCTAAACCAATGGCGAAGTTTATATAAAAATTACTTAGAAAATTAAATATCGAGACGTTCCAACTTCATGAAGTAAAATCTGAGTATGGATCCTACCTGAGGTGGTTTCTTATAAAATATCAATTTGAAGATTTCTTCTTCCCATGTCACATTTTCAAAATCTAGCTCCAAAGTCTAAAACCCCAATAGCAAACTTGGTTTTTTATGAGAATGTCATTGCCTTTTATCACAAAGCCAAAACCATGGGGCTCCATATTAAAATGTAAGATTCCGCAAGCTGCTACTCCAGCAAAAGCAGTTGCACAGCCAGTGTCAAAGCCGAATGTAACCTCAAAAGTGCTAGCCTGTGACGTGAAGAATAACATCAAATTAGGGGATACCCACCACCTATCTTCTCCACCTTCCATTGCCCAAGCACCTTGATAGGTCCATCAAGGCAATGACTCTCATCGTTTGTGCTCGGGACCTCTCCAAGGTTAAAGAAAGTCGGGATTTGGGGTGTCAGCTTGATTTGCTTTCTTTATATGGATGAGGGTTTTCAGTTTTATATGTTAAACAGGTCAAGTGAGTCAAGCGAATCAACCCTAACCCGACCAGCATTTGTGCAAGTGTTTTCTAACCTATGACCAACCAATATATGGTGGGTTGGATTATACGGGTCAAATTCAAGTCGAATGTGGGTCAGCGTGGCGGGGCGAGTCAGATTTTGCCACCCCTACTCACATCCCAAAGGAAAATCAAACAAAGACGTAAGATTGAAGGTGTTGGGGTGGCATTAGCCAAGCCCAATCACACTTTTTGATACCCAAAGATGATGGAAGAGGTGCACAAATGCTCACCATTGTGCAACTATTGAAGGAGCCAAAAAAATCACAATATAGGTCCCTTGCACAAGCACAGAGGAGCTGTCTTGGCTCTTGTTTTTGTGATGGGGATTTAAGGAAGATGAAGAATCACGAAAATAGATGTTTGAGATGAAGTTGAATTTGGGTTCGATGAGTTATGCAAGTCAACCCTAACCTGACCTGTTTTATTGCGGGTCAGGTTTTATCTAATCAATGACAGACCAATATAGGATGCATAATTATACCCTAAGCCTCTTTTTTTATTGTTCTTTAGTAGAATCAACATATTTGAGAATTCCTTACTATAGCAAATTTGAGGATTCCTCACTAAGGATTTGTAGGTGCGTGTAGCTAAGAAAAATTGGTATCGGAACATAAATCTACAAAACTAAGGAATTCCAAATCCTATGGAGGAGGGTCGTATCTGAAATAAGGGTTTTCACTAGCCCCAATCCTCGATGACTTACAATTTCCAAATGTGGATTTCCAAATCCTTGGGGAAAACCAGTGAGGAATCCCCGAGGATTTAGTTTTTAAACGTGACCTTAATGATCTCAATTTGCCCTATGAGTAACACATATCTCTTGGAATGAAATTCTCACAAGGATCAAGAGCTATGATACCCAGATACTTGTGCAAGCCCAATGCATCTGTATTGGACCGATACGACACTTGTATTGACATACCAATACTACTAGCGAACAAGTTTATCCTACTTAGAAAGTCCTTTATTTCATATAGTTCTTTTAATATTTTTACTTCTCACTATAAAAAATACTAGAATGGTACGAAAATAATGATAATTTCATTGATTCAAAAGTGATCTAAAGAAAACATTTGAAAACCAATATTTGTATCCGTGTCCTAGATTTTTAAAAGTGAGGAGTCGTATCCCCGATCCCCGTATCAATGTCTGTATCCAGATCTGTATTTGGGCATCATAGATCAAGAGTTTCAAGAACCCCTATGCTTCGCATTCACAAGGATTGAGAAGGTATTGCACAATCTAGTACACACACACACACACAAAAAAAAAAAAAAAAAAAAAAAAAAAAAAAAAAAGAACAAAAACCCTCCATTTTCTCTCACCAATCTTACAAGAACACGAATAAAAAGAAACAAGAGAATAACATAGACAAATATTCATAATTCAACCAATAACTACTTTTAAATTGAGTGTGACACAATGGTACATTCAAACCAAGGTGTCTCTATAAGTGATGTAGGCTGATGCAGTCTACAAGCAGACTAAAAGTTGTGTAACCAAATCTCGAGGGAAGTTATCAACTTGATAAGTCCCATAAAACTTGATCCTTTATCAATCCAACAAGATTCATGAATTCAGACAAGCAAAGATCTTACAATGAAACGAGAAGAAGATACATCATCATGGTTGAGATATTCCTTCCTCAACATCAAGTTTAAATACTCTTGAGATTGAGCGTTAACTCCAAAGAGATTAAAATTTTCAAAAAACAAGAATAGTAGTTGTATGCTTTCTCATTCAATCTTATATAAGCACCGCAACAATAATACTTAAGAGTTCATCCTAACCATTCGTCAATCAAAACTTTAAAAAATAATAATAATAATAATAATAATAATAACAATACAAACTAGAGGAAGTTTCAGACAAAAATAAAATGAAAGTAAAAAAATTTCGAGTCTTGGAGCACAAGACCTAATTGGGTGTGATTGTGCACAGAGCGCAAATCAGGAGGCAACATGGGCTCGGCATTGTCCTGACAGGCCTAGCCAACCTATGCAATGCCTAGTTGGCCTACACAAGGCTTAACGGGGATGCACTAGGCCTGGTTGTGCCTAGCATCTAGATGGGCCCGTTTAGGTCATGTGGGCCTAACGTAGGCCGGGTTGAGCCCTATGGCTCTGGCAGGGCCCACCTCTGTCCTATGATCCTAGTGTGTCCTCCACAACTAGATCTAGCTTCATAAGCTTCCTTGTGAATGTCTCCTGGGCTTAGAGTTCAACATCCTTATTCTCCATCGTTGGAGCTTGACACTTCCCATTAACTCAATCTCTCCATCCTTATTCCTTACTAATTACAGAGCCAAGGTATCAAAAGGAATCTCTTTGAGGTGTTGATGCAATAAGGACCGGGCCCAAGAAAGCAATTGGGCCCACACATTGACCCAGGAGTCAACCTGGTCCATTTGGGTATGGCCCATAGACCCAATTGTGACTGAGAGCTAATATGGGAAACTAAATTTATTTATTTTTTTAATTTAGAGACTATTTCTGGTTTTTTTGCATTGTTTGATTAGGATTAGAAAGTTTTCTATTTTATGTAAAAGTCTTGTTTGCTAAGAAACAATCCTACTCATCTATATATAGTTGAGTCCCCTTTGAAGTTGCTTATGATGTTATCATTAATCAAAGAATTCGGAGTTTCTCTTCAGTTATGGGGTGGTTCATGATTTTTAGTGTACCCTAGTGCTGGAACCCCCCCAGGATTCGATCAATTATTCGGGAGATTGATCTATTCGTCGATCGCGGATATGGGGCTGCGTCAGGTGTATCTTGAGCTTCAATTCTCACAAGAATTAAATCTCTTTGCACATTCCCACTAAAGTTGCAATTCATCTATCGGAGTGTCATGTTAGGTAGGTTGACAACCGGCATACAAATTTTTGTCACAACTCCAACATGAATTATGAGAAAATAGGCACATTTATAAATAAGCATGGAAAAATACATGCTAGATTACATAGGGCAACATTCTTCTAGTAAGGGTTGGACTTGGATATTGTCCAGTAAAGTTATAGTTAAATTCAACTGGAATAAAAGATGGAAATATGGTAGGATGAAGCTAAAGCAGCTACTTTCAAAGTAACAAAAGGAAAAGCAATGACTGGAGTGGGAGAGTCCAAGTCGAAAAGAGGATTCCTCACTTCTTTCTCTCATTCAAAACCATGCATGAGACTTCATCTCGCACAGCTCCTAAGTGATAAAAGAACATCAATGTCGTTACCTTTGGAAGTAATGATGAGAAGTGTTAAAAAGAATCATGCTAGCATATTTATCACTCATGTAACCACTAAGTTTATGTTTCAAGCTGCACAAGGATAAATGTGATACATTGCTCAATCAAAAAGTCGCCTTATTTCCCTCTTTAAAATAAAAACTAAATAAAGGAATTGGCTGAAAATCAAGAAAAGGAACAAGCCAAAATTTCATTTATCACATACAATGAAATCTTTTCCACCAATAAAAACTCAGTTAATGTTTTATTAATGAAAATATAAAAAAGTTAAGAATAGAAATTTGAGATTTTTTTTTCTAAACAAGAATTCATACTTTCATTTGTTAATACCTATGATATTAACACAACCCAATGGAGATACAGCATAATAATCATCCATTTTCTAATATATTGCTTGAGGATGTCCCTCTATGACAGTTTTTCTTCACCTAGTCTCTGTTAACCTTTACCATTTTTGAGATTTCTTCTGTTATGTATATTATTATTATTAAATTTCAAACAGATTATGATTAAATTAAATTAACTATGATAATGGTGATGATGATGATGACTACAACATAATACAACAACTGGCATATTATTATGATTAAATTTCAAACAGATTGACAAGAATTCCCTCATAAATTCAGAAAAAAAAAAAAATGTCAAAGCATTGTCCCATCCCTTGTTTGGGGAAGAATTCCTAATGCTAGTGGTGTGAATTGGCCTTTTTAGCTTCCCAAATTCTTCAAATAGAGATTCCAAAACTTACTCGTCGTCAAGGAAGCATTTGGGAAGTTTAGAGACAACATCATTTGGGAGAATTTGAAAACCCCCCAGCACAAATCCCCCAAATTTTCCCAGTTAAAACAGAACAAATAAAAAAGTCACAGAAGAAGCAGGCAAGACACAACAAACAATAGATAGGATACAATGAGAAATAGCCATCAGGCCTGACAAAAGTAACACTTTCACCCCCATTGAGTATGATCTTAACATTCGATGCCTTCCAACCAACACCAAACCCTTTTGCTCCAACACCTAAAAACAAAACAATCAATCCATCAAAACCAGACCATCCTCCACAAAAGCTGATGGGCAATAACCAAATAACCAATTTGACAGTCACCCACTTTAGCAATGTCAAAAAAGACCCCAGATCAGCCGTCCGGAACAAAACCTATATACCAAACTGATCACAAACACCCAAAAACGGTGATTTCCACACCAACCCATCCATGATGTGGCCGATCATATGGTCGGTCCATATTGCCTTATTATAAACAGAATCGAATGAGTAAAAGAAAACGCACCTTCGATTTTCACACGGCCATTGATGGTGTGTCCTTCAACTGGTCTGAAAAAAAAAAAAAGAAACGATTTTAAGAATGGGGTAATTGTTTTTTCCATATTAGAGATCTAAATCTGTTGAATTGATTGAGAGGAAAGAGAAGGAATTTGTATATTACCCAGATGAGAATCCGGAGGTTGAAGAAAGAAGGCTGCAGTGCAAGAGAAGTAGAAAGATGGCTTTGGTTTTCTCCATCTCTGTTTGGACGAATACGCGGAAAGTACAACGAAGAGTAATTATATTGATGCACTGAAAGCAGTGGGAATAGGGATAATTAGGGTATTTGTATTGGAATTCCAAAGGTCACTTTTGACTTTTCACATAATTTTCTTTGAATTTTCATCAACGCAAATTCTAGTTATAAATTGGGGTATTCGGGATAAGCCCATGAATATTTTACTTTCTGGTCTTAGATCCACTTTTTTTTTTTTTTTTTCATAATGTTGTTGGTCCTTTTTTTTCAAATAAAATGTACAAATTACCCCTTTTTTTTTTAATTACATCTCCTAATTAGTGAGATATGACATTAATAATAGTTAACTACCATTTAATTGGTCATGATAAATAAAATCTCATTAATGAGACTTTCAAATGAATTTTAAAAAATATAAATATTTTTAAAAAAAGCAATAAATTCCAAAAGAAGACAAAGAAATTTAAAAAGATGATTTCTTAAATCAAATGAAATAAAATCGCCTAAAATTTTAAATGACGTGGTGGACTATTATTAGTTCACTCACAATGAAGGTATAACAACTACAATAGGTAATCCATACTCAAATTCCTTAAGATTGAGGCCTAAGGATTATGGCAAAATAGATTCCAACATAACTAAAGAGGGGTGAAGTCTATAAGGAGGAGATGGAGATGGAGATGGAGATGCCGATGGACCTGAAGGTCCTGACTTCTCTTAGATTTGATTTAAATGGGTCATGGCTGAGTGTTGCCTTTTTTTTTATAATTAAAAGAGTATTGCTTTTCCTCTATCTTAATTAGAGATTATTTGATGTTCAAGATTTCATTTTAAGTATTAAGTGGGGTTGCTAAATAGCTGGGCCAACTAGGGCCCACCTCATTTTGGTCTTCTTACTTAGGCCAGGCTTGAATATACAATTTTGGCCCATTCAATATATGGGTCGGGCTTGTGTTAAGTGATACTTGATAGAAAGCTAAAACTCAACCCGGCTTGGCCCAAATAAGAAATGCGTATAGATTTCTTTTATTTTTATTATTAAAAGGTTAGTAAGTATATATTAACAAATCCCAAAGGGTGGCGAACCCCATTATATAAAAAATCCACTCTCATCTGGGTTTATTTGGTAAAAATACTTGTATGATGAGGTGAAGTGGAGTGAATATTGAAAAGAGAATAAAATATTAAGGGGTTTAATCATAATATGATGAAAATTTATTTTTAGTGGCTTGTTAGGGGATTTTTTTTACTTTTTGAGTAAAACGTAGATGAATTTTTGTCTTTTAGTGGTGTGGGAATTATGTTTTTGACTTCTTTCTTTTTTTTTTAAATGAAAGAGGAAATTTTGAGATTTTATACTTTCGATATGACTTATGGTCTTTTCTTGTCTAGTGAGAGAAAACTTTACTTCACTCTACCTTACTTAGTGAAGGAATGCTTATGGCAATCCATAGTATAGAGAGTAATGAGACGCGAAAAACAAAAAAACAAAATAAACTTCCCACTAGGCGGGCAAGGAGCCATCAAAACAGGATTCAGACCTGATATCTAGAGCATAGTTTGGCTATTGATTGCCAAACTGTATTGAAAATAAATACTATACAGTTGAAAGCCTAGTTACTACATTTTGAGCTAGTAGCAAATAGCAATTCTCATAAACTAATCTAGATTTGAAGGATTCAGCAACCAAAAACCAGCAACTCTTTTGTGTGTGTGTTCTTGACCCCAAAATCTGAGTGATAATGGGATTGAGTACCTCTTATTAAAAAAGGAAACTTGGGCAGATACATCCAGACAATGTCTTGAAGAAGAAGTCTTAATTTTGAAGAATTTTCAACGAGCTCGTGATCCTCTTGGCCCATACGTGCTAGACTGTAGCTGGATAGCAGAGGAGAATCATGAATTCCAGGCTTTTATGATGCACGCAAGATAGAGCATGGCAATGATGATCAAAGCTAAAGTAATGTAATTAATGAATATGGATTGGTTCGAGTTAAGTATGCACATCCCATTCGACCTACCAGCCTTCGACCCACTAAATCAACTTGAACAGGACCTATTAGTTAAGTGTTGGGTTGAACCTTTAAATTTTCTCTCATTCTTATTTGGGATTCCATGCATTACAGCTTTTTGTTTTGGCTAAATGTTGAAGATGTCTTTTGTTTTTTTTCCTCCAATTTCAATTTTTATGAGTTTAATTTTGTCATTTTGATTTACATTGTCTATTTCTTTTCTTTTTTTTAGTTTAATCTAATGTATCATTACCAATATTGTATGAATTCAATAAGATTCTTTACATTAATTTTTGTCCATCCAATTGTATAATACCTCTATCATTTTTTTATAAGTTCACTATGGGAGTCTAGGCATCTTGTTGGTTAGGGAGCTAACCTAAGAAGATTTTTGCATGGACAAGTTAAGAAAAAGAGGTCCAACACTGGCTAACTTCTAAGATATTTGTGTGATGTGTTAGAAAGAGGAGGAAACCTTCAACCATCTTTTTCTTCATTGTGAGGTTGTGGACAGCATTTGAAGTTATTTCATTACTAGGTGTGGTGTGGTGTGGTGTTGCCCGTAATCTATTATATAAGTAGTCTAATTTTGGTTGGGAGGTTGAAAGGTTGTTTTGGTATTTGTGGGCGATTGACGAATAATTCTCTTTCCTATAGTATGGGCTATTTGGAGAGAAATGAATGATAGAATTCTCAGGGTATCTCATATCCTCTAGTTAGATTAATTGAGAGTTTTTCAATTTTTTCATTAACGATATAGTTGTAAAATGGGAAGCTTGTATGCCGTGTAGTCCATCTAAGGTAAGGAGATCTACTCTTTTGTCTCCCTCTCCTCTTGGTGTGCTCAAATCCAATGTTGACAGATCTGCAAGGTAAAAGTCAGAACTCGCAGGCATTAGAGGGGTGCTTTGCAACAACAAAGGAAAGATGTTACTTATGTTCTCCAAGCATGTAGGTATTTGTGGTTTTAATTAAGCAGAGGTGCATGCGAGCTATCTCAAAAGCTCTTCAATATTTCTCAAAATCTTTTTATAGTTGCTTTATTGTGGAGAGTGACTCTTCTAATGTTGTTTCATGGGTGTCAAATCGGAAGACGTCCCTAAAAATTTCAATTCCTCTTCAATAAAATCCGTGCCCTATCTTCCATCAATGTTGCCTTTCACTGTGAGTATAGATTAGCCAACTCTAAGGCAGACACTCTTGCAAAATAGATGGTTGAGAGATCTACCCATGGAAGGGGATTGATATGTAATTGTGGGGTGAGTGGGGGGTACATCTCTCTTATATCTTATCGCTTTTCTCCTTATATTTATCTTTGTTTCTTTCGTTTCTTTCTATGAAATTTATTGTTGTCATCTAAAAAACAACCTTTTACATCTATTTTATATACTGAGATAAGTAATTTGGTTTATGCAACTAGTTTAATGAGAACATTTGTAATATTATGCTTATAATCATTTATTAATTCATTATGCGTTTACATATTAAGGATTCCCCATTATCTAGTCCTATATTAATTCTTATAAATCTACTATAATTTCCAGATTAAGGATTCCAGGTTATCTAGTCCTATGTTAATTCTTATAAATCCACTATAATTAAATTTCTATTAATGTTAAAGAATCCATTTCATTATGTAATGTTTCACTATTTTTATAAGAGCTACGTTGGACTGCTCGTGAGGAATGATACTTTTAAATAGAGGAAGCTGTGTGAGTCCTCTTCCTCTTCCTCTTCCTACCAATTTTCTACCAACTCATCAGTTAGAAAGTTCGGATCCTCTCAATCAAGAAAATGCCCCTTTCCTTCCTCGATTTCTCGCCACACCAAACATCAAAGGTGCCTAATTTATCTTCTCGCTTTTCACCTTTTCAGAAGAATCCTCGGATTGCCGAACAAAGGTGGTGGGCCCCGGTGATGCGCAAGAAAAGCACAGTACTCACGATTGGTAGATCCATGGTGAGACTCTCGAGTTGACTCTCCCCGATGGAGCATACGGATGGATGATCGTTTGAGGGGAAGCCCAGTAAAAACAAGAGTAAATCTATGAGGGCTTAAGCCCAAAGTGGACAATATCATACCAATGTAGAGTCTGTGATTGTCCATAGTTCCTAACAAGTGGTATTAGAAAGGCCAGGCCCAAACTTAGCCAGAAGAATCCTCGAATTGCCGAACAAAGGTGGTGGGCCCCGGTGATGCGTAGGAAAAGCGCGGTACTCACGATTGGTGAATCCGTGGTGAGACTCTCGAGTTGGCTCTCCTCGATGGAGCAAACGGATGGATGATCGTTTGAGAGGAGGCCCAGTAAAAATATCCAAAAAGATATGGTCCTTTGTTTGAGGAGAGGATTGTTGAGGATGTGCAATCAAAGTCCCACATCGGCTAGTGATGGGTCAGGCCCAAATGACTCGGTCCACAATGACGGGTCAAGCCCAAACCATAATGACGGGTCAGGTCCAAGAGATTCAGTTCACAATGGTGGGTCAGGTCTGAGTGACCCGTGGCCATGCTAAACCCAGGTCCAAATCCACTCGTCATGGGTCAGGTCTGGGTCCGAATCCACGAAGTGACGAAGTCAGCGCGTCGTTCCCTTCTACCTGCTTTTACCAAGTCCTGCGGAGGAGATCCTATCTGTCTCGTCTGTTGAGGGCGGTTCGGAGGCTCCGCCAAAACGAAGCATCCGCTGCTGAAGAGTCGTCCCCATCTGTTAGGGAACGACTATAAAGCAAAGAGCCCCACCGGCACTGAGGGGCAAGCGATTCCAATCAGCCTATATTACATCTTTTTGTATTCTCTAAGTCTGTAATCGATGTACACTTGAGAAGTAAAATCATCACCTTAAAGTGGACGTAGGTCACACTGACCGAACCACTATAAATTCTCTCTCTCTCTCAATTTTCACATTAATTACTCATTACTTGACGGGTGGTGCCCGAAAACCAGTTTTTGGCATCATCAGTTTGGCGCCGTCTGTGGGAAACGTCAAAATTCTCACTTCATATCACTCTATTTTCAAAAATCATGGTGACCACCACCAGATCGACGAGGCGACAAGAAAACAATTCCAGGCGAGAGGGAGAGGACAATCCTCCACAGAATAATCCTCCTCCAAATGCTACCGCTCCAAATCCCACTCCTCAACAGATGTTGGCGACAATGCAGCAGCTGGTAACCCAAAACCAGCAGATCCTACAACTCATGCTTGCGAGGCAAGGAGGAGTGCAAACTGGAGGAGCACAACAAGGAGGGCCTCGCCAGGGAGCTCCTCGGAGGGGAGTGCCTCGCCAGGGCGACCATCCCCGTGGCGCCCAGGGCCTGGGCGCCCATCCCCCCGGCGCCGCCGCCCAGGGAGTTCCTCATAACCCCCCTCTCGGAGTACTATTAGTCGACCCTCAAGGTCGTGCCCATCACGGAGTCCCTCTACCCCAAGGTGGAGCCCATGTTGGAGGACCCCCACCTCTAGGTGGAACGAATCATGGCGGTCTTCCACCTCCTCCCTCTGTTTCTAACGGGGAGGAACCTCATTTCCAAGAGGAGGAGGATGAAAATCAAAGTATAGAAGTGGGGAGCCACTTCTACGATCGATCCAGGGACGCTCCTAATCATTAGGACGCTCCTAATCGTTGGGATGAGAAGATCAAAGAAATGCAGAATCAGATCGGCAATGTTTTCAATGCCATGAAGGCACAGGTACCAGAAACAATTGACTATCTAGTGCAACGGACGGACACACCGTTCAAACCTGGCGTGGCGAACTATCCACTTCCTCAAAAGTTCAAAATGCCAACCATGGAGACCTTTGATGGGACGAAGGATCCACTGGATCACCTGAAAACTTACAAAACTATAATGCAACTACATAATATCTCCGACGAGATTATGTGTAGAGCATTCCCGACCACATTGAAAGGTTCCGCACGGCAATGGTTCTCCAGTCTAGCCCCAGCATCCATCTCCACCTTTGCAGAGCTAAGCAAGTCCTTTGTGTCGCACTTCATTGGAGGACGCCACCACCAGAAGCCCGCTACACACCTGCTCAGCATAAAGCAGGACAAGAATGAAAGCCTCAGGAGCTACCTCACTCGTTTTAACGAGGAGGTACTCCAAGTTGAAGAGCCCGACGACAAGGTCTCCATGACAGCCTTCCTAGGAGGCCTTTGCTCGTCAAGCTTCCTATTTTCGGTGATGAAGCGCCCGCCAAAGAGCTTTTCGGAGCTCCTGGCGAAAGCCCAGAAGTACATGAATGCTGAAGATATCACCCGGGCGAGGCGAGGAGAGTCCTCCAGACCAGAGGGTAAGGGGAAGGAGCGAGATAGAGACGACAGAAAGGAGAACAGCAATAAGCAAAGCCGGACGAAGAGGGTACCTGTCAAAGAGAGACTCGGACCAGCTCCTCAGAGGGACAGACAAGTCTTCACCCCTCTCAATGCCGCAGTCGGACACATCTTATTTCAAATTCAAGATGATCCCGCTGTAAAATGGCCAGGGAAGATGAAGTCTCCCCCAAACCGCAGAAATCCGAACAAATACTGTCGCTTTCATCGCGACCATGGCCATGACACCGACGATTGCTTTGAACTCAAGAAGCAGATTGAGGACCTCATTCAGCGTGGCCACATGCGCCAGTATGTTGCTGGTAGGGGACAAGCACTGCCACAACCACCACCTCGCAATCTGGAGGACCAGCAGCCAATCGGGGAGATCTGAACCATTTCGGGAGGAATGGCAGAATTGCTCTCGACCATGAAGGCCCACGTCAGGAAAGCAAGGCATCCTGATGAGGCACGCCCGTCCAAGGCACCTAGGCTGGGCGCTAACGAAGTCATATCCTTTTCAGATAAGGATTTAGAAGGGATCCAGCACCCCCATGATGACCCTCTGGTGCTCACAATGACCGTCGCCAATTTTCAGGTACACAGAATCTTGGTAGACAGTGGTAGCTCTGCAGATATCCTATTTGCAGAAGCTTATGATAAGCTGAAACTGGGCCGGGAAAGGCTACAGCCTGTCAAATCCCCCCTCATCGGCTTTTCAGGAGAGAAAGTGTATCCCTTAGGGGCAATCACACTTCCAATTACGGCCGGGGCGGCACCTTGAAGTTTCACTACCATGGTCAACTTCCTGGTGATAGATTGCCCCTCAGCCTATAACATCATACTCGGACGGCCTACTGCTAATGCAATAAAAGCCGTCCTTTCAACCTACCATCTCATCCTCCGGTTCCCAACCCAGAATGGAATCGGGGAAGTATGTATGGGGGGACCAGGTAGCAGCAAGAGAATGCTACGTCTCCTCAATGAAGGCTAAGAAAGCGCAGGAGGCGTTGCAAGTTGAAGTCTTGAACCCGAGAGACGAGGCCACTACAGAAAGGGGAGAACCAGTTGAAATACTCACCCATGTGGTCTTAAATGAAGACCTACCTGATAGAAAAGTATACATTGGCTCTTCTCTTCCAGAAGATCTGGTCCGTCGCTTGACCAACTTTCTGAAGAATAACGTGGACATCTTCGCATGGTCACGTGCGGATCTCGAAGGGGTTGATCCTGAAGTCGCCACTCACCGCCTCAATGTCAACCCTCGTCACAAGCCTATCCGACAAAAGCTAAGGGGCGCCTCCACTAAAAAGGCCCAAGCGATGGACAAGGAGGTCGGGAAGCTAATAGAGAATGGAGCTGTCAGGGAGGTAGCATACCCTGAATGGCTCTCGAATGTCGTGATGGTGACAAAGGCGAATGGGAAGTGGCGCCTATGTGTCGACTTCACTGACCTTAACAAGGCATGCCCAAAGGACTGCTTCCCGTTGCCCAGGATCGATCTCCTCATCGACGCCACAGTAGGACATGAACTCCTCTCCTTCCTGGATGCCTATTCTGGGTACAATCAGATCAGCATGCACCCCCCAGATCAAGAGAGGACGTCGTTCATCACCCCGAGGGGAACCTATTGCTATAGGGTCATGCCTTTCGGGTAAAAGAATGCAGGTGCAACCTACCAACGCCTAGTAAACAAAATGTTTCACTCACAAATCGGGCGGACCATGGAGGTTTATGTGGACGACATGTTGGTGAAGAGCCTCACCGCCGTAGATCACATCGACCATCTCCAAGAAACTTTCAGTATTCTCAGGCTCTATCGCATGAAGTTGAATCCTGAGAAGTGTGCTTTCGGTGTGGGGTCAGGGAAATTCTTGGGCTTCATGGTCGACCAGAGGGGAATAGAGGCAAACCCCGATAAAATCAAGGCTATACTGGATATGAGGTCGCCCACTTCTACCAAGGAGCTGCAGCGCCTCAACGGAAGGGTCGCAGCACTTAACAGATTTGTTTCTAAGTCTGCAGACAAGTGCATCCCTTTTTTCAAAATCCTCAAGAAAACTTTCGAGTGGGGACCCAAGGCTGAGGAGGCATTCCAAAAGCTTAAAGCCTACTTGGCCGCTCCCCCTCTTCTTTCACATGCTGCACCTGGCGAGGTGTTATATTTGTATCTCTCCGCTTCTCCCTCAGCAGTCAGTTCTGTCCTCATCAGAAATCATGGAGTGCAAAAACCTATCTATTATGTAAGCTGAGCATACCGAGGGGTAGAGCCCAGATATTCAGAGTTGGAAAAACTGGCGCTCGCCCTCATATCAGCGGCAAGACGGCTACAACATTATTTTCAAAGCCATACAATTATTGTAGTTACTAATCAACCTCTAAAGAGAGTACTCGGAAAGGCAGATGTATCCGGGAGACTTGTCAAATGGGCAGTTGAACTAAGCGAGTTCGATGTCCAGTACCAGCCAAGGGCCGCAATCAAAGCACAAGCTCTGACCGATTTTGTGGCTGAATTTACACATGCTGAAGGAGAGCCAAATCCGTCCACCGAAGACATCCAAATAGGCGCCCAGGCCTCTCCCCCAGGGCGCCCATGCTCCCCCGGGCGCCCAGACTTCTCCTCCAAGCGCCCAAGCTCCCCTGGGCGCCCGGGACCAAGCCTCTCCCATGAGCGCCCAGGGCAGTCTGGGCGCCCAGGCCTCTCCCATGGGCGCCCAGTCCACTCCCATGGGCGCCCAGGGCAGTCTGGGCGCCCAGGCCTCTCCAATGGGCGCCCAGGGCAGTCTGGGCGCCCAGGCCTCTCTCATGGGCGCCCAGGCCACTCCCATGGGCGCCCAGGCACCCTTGGGCGCCTAGTCCTCTTCCCCGGGCGCAGAGGAACCTCTTCTAGGCTCCCAACCTCTTCCATGTGTCCAGCCTCTTCCGGGTATCGAGATTTCAACACTGCCAGTATGGAAGCTCCATGTCGACAGCTCCGCGACCAGCAATGGAGGTGGAGCGGGTCTCGTTTTAATAAGCCTTGATGGCACACCCCTCAAGTATGCGGTAAAGTTCCACTTCACTGCTTCTAACAATGAAACAGAGTATGAGGCTCTCCTCTCTGGCCTAAATTTGGCGCTCGAAATGAACGCCCGATGCCTCACCGCTTACAGCGACTCTCAATTGATAGTTAATCAAGTGAAAGGCGAATTTGAAGCAAAGGAAACAAGAATGCAGGATTATCTCAGCATGGTGAAGAAACTAATCCCGCGATTCCAATATTTCTAAATCTGTCATATCCCTCGGGAGAGCAACGTTGCCGCCGATGCACTTGCCAGGCTCGCCTCATCCCTAGAGACCCCATCAGGCGAACCAGCATTCCTTAGGCACCAGTTCGAACCAAGCCAGTTGGATGAGAACACTGCAAACATCAACTGTGCTACAGCTAAAACGAACTGGATGACCCCGATAAGGGCATATCTTCAAGATGGTACACTACCGGAGGACCCCCTTAAGGCCAAAAGGCTGAGGATGAGAGCTTCCAAGTTCACCCTCTTGCAAGACATCCTGTACAAGAAAGGCCACTCTTTACCATTGTTGAGGTGCCTCTCTCCTGAAGAAGCTGATTATTGCCTGAGGGAAATCTATGAAGGAATTTGTGGGAACCACTCCGGCGGACGGTCCCTTGCCCACAAAACACTTAGGCAAGGTTTCTTTTGGCCCAGCATGCTAGCAGACGCCAAAGAATTTGCTAGAAAATGTGACAAATGACAACGCTTCGCTACTGTGCCTAGGCAGCCCCCGGAGGAACTCACAACTATCATAAGCCCATGGCCTTTCTCCAAATGGGGAATTGACATCCTAGGCCCCCTTCCTCTGGGTAAAGGACAATGCAAGTTTGTAGTGGTCGCCATCGACTACTTTACCAAGTGGGCGGAGGCGGAACCCTTGGCGAGGATTACAGACTCCAAAGTAAAAGACTTTGTCTGGAAAAACATTGTCTGCCGCTTTGGGATCCCTCACACCATTGTCAGTGATAATGCAAAACAATTCGACAATAAACTCTTCAATTCTTTTTGTTCTGACCTTCAGATAAAGCAGCCCCATTCTAGCCCGACGCATCCACAAGCAAACGGGCAAGCAGAGGTCATGGTGAGAACAGTCCTGCATAACCTGAAGACAAGGCTCGAAAGGGCGAAGGGTCTTTGGGTCGACGAGCTTCCGGGAGTATTGTGGGCCTATCGGACCACGCCAAGAGCTCCTACCGGGGCATCCCCTTTCTCCCTCGCTTTTGGGACCGAGGCAGTCATCCCCATTGAGATAGGGGTCCATTCTCTCAGGGTCCAGCACCACGACCCCGACACCAATGAGGAAGGACTTCGCATCAACCTCGATTTGATGGAGGAAGCAAGGGAGATGGCCAACGTCTGCAATGCAGAGTATAAGCGACGGATGGCAAAATACTATAACTCGAAAGTAAAGCCCCGTTCCTTCCAACCAGGAGATTTGGTCCTTAAGAAGGTAATCCTCGCCACGAAGGATTCTCGCGAAGGCAAATTGGGACCGATCTGGGAAGGTCCGTACCTCATAATAGAGGTGGTAAGACCAGGCACTTATAAAATCCAGAATTCTGAAGGGAAGGCCCTACCTCATCCGTGGAATGCGGAACACCTGAAGAGGTATTACCAATAACACGTGAAGGGGGGAAAGAGACAGTGAAAATGGGGAGTTTCATTCAGTACTTTATGAAATGTTCTTTGATAATGAGCATCAAATAAATGAAAATTTTATTTTATTCATTCCAACAGTTAGGCCACAAAATTGCCTTCTCAAAAAAAAAAAAAAAAAAGAGAAAAATCTGTGCAATGAAACATATAAAAGTCTCCTGTATCCTAACCACTCTCACTGCACCCCTCCTCGTCCTCGCCATCCTCATCATCCTCCTCACCATCCCCTGCGTCAGCAGAGCCTCCATCATCCTCATCAGGTGCCTCGGTTGGCATGAAGCCTGAAAGGTCGAGGTCAGGGAAAGCAGCAGAAATCTTCCCTCGAAGCTCCTCGTAGCCATCAATGAAGGCATCAGCAAGGCCATCTGATAACTCCTTCTCAGCCTGAGAAGCTCTATCATGCACTGCCTTTATCTCTGTCGCCATAACACTCTCTCTAAGCAACGCCCTCTCGCGGGTCTGTCCAAGCTCAGCCTCACTGAGCGAAGCCCTCTCGCGGGCCTTCTCAAGCTCAGCCTCACTAAGCGAAGCCCTCTCGCGGGCCTTCTCTAGCTTAGCCTCTACCCGGGTCGCCCTCTCGCGGGCCGCCGAAAGCTCAGCCTCTGCCCCGATCGCCCTCTCGCGGGATGCTAAGAGCTCAGTCTCGAGCCTAATGGCCCTCTCACGGGCTGCCACGAGGTCAGTCTCGGAGGCTCCTCTAGCGGCTTCAAGAGCCGCAATCTCCCTTCGAGCTGCGGAGAGCTCCTGTTGCATGCTATCATTCTCCTGCTGCAGCTGAGTATTGTGACGGACCCTCGACAGCAAGCAGACGGACGCAGTAGAAGCCTGGAGCAATAAGAGACACAAAATGAGAATACACAAAAAAAAAAAAAAAAAAACTAGAGAAAAGGTAAGCCTTTACCTGAACCAAGCCCTCTAAGAATGTGTCGATAACTCTCTCGATACCCAAAGCGTTGATCTGCGTGACCTCAGGAGGAAACGCAAATTGCCCGAGTTTCTCCCGAATCACCTGCGGATTGCCCAGCATAGGGCCAGCCCAAGTCGGTACCCCTGCAGAAGCTCCCGAGCGTGGGGGACACAACCGAGCGGCAGATGGTACAGCCGAAGAAAGAGGCTCCGAAGCAGCAATCGCGGCAAAAGAGCTCGCCGGCGGAGGAGACGCTGTAGGAGAGGCCACCCGATGGGACGACTGTGCCTCCGCTGGAGGAGTGGATGCGAGAGAGTTCGCCCTGAAAGTCACTGATGGAGAGCTTCCCCCTGAGGTACTCTCTACCCTCGCCGCCTTGGAGGGAGGGGCACTCCTACCCGAAGGGCGAGAAAGAGGGGTACTCCTGCTAGAGAGGCGAGCCCCGATCGCCCCCTATCTATTGCTGCAGAAGAAAAACTTTTACTTAGGCATGGAATATCAAATAAAAAAAAAACAAAAGAGAAAGCAAAAGTCAAAGTACCTTTTCTTTTTAGAGGAGATTGCGGAGAGGGACCACCAGCTCCATTGCCCTCTTTGGGTAAGAGAACCCCCAAATCTTTGTCAGGACAAGCCCTCACAGCCTGTAGCTTCCGTTCCTGACTCATGGAGAGCACTGGCGCCTCTGCAAAAGACAATGGATAAGCACATAAAAAATTAATAACAAAGAGAAAGAGCAGCAAATGAATGACTTACCAAGTTTCTTAGCGTCACCCCATCTGGTTGGCACCAAGGCTCGGTCAGCGGGCGGGGGCGCCCCGTCCAGCGCCCTTCTCCCCGTCGACAGCACCAGCAGGCACAGCGCCAGGGGCGCCCAAGGCAGCACCCCTGGCGCCAACTTCCCAGGTATCAAGCACCACGCAAGGGGCGCCCTAGGCGGCGCCCCGCCCGCTGACCGTCAAGGCAACAGGCGCAGGGGCGCCCGCCGCAGGGGCGCCCCGCCTGTTTTTTCCCTCAGCGCCAGGCTCGACGCCAGGAGGGCCCTGGGCGGCGCCCCGCCTGTTTTTTCCCTCAGCGCCAGGCTCGTCGCCAGGAGGGCCTTGGGCGGCGCCCCGCCTGCAGTTTGCCATAGCAGCAGATCCTGCAGCAGACGCAGGGGTGCCCTGCCTGCTTTTTCCCACGGCAGCATCTCTAGCACCAAGAGCGACCTGGGTGGCGCCCAGCACGCTGTCCGCCATGGCTGCAACCGCGGGCGCAGCAGGGGCGCCGCTGCTGCCTTTCCCGGCAGCAGCTGCAGGCGCAGCAGGGGCATCTCCATCGCCATCCACGGCAGCAGCAGGGTTGGCGGCAGCCAACCCATCCCTTCCACCACTCACTTCCTTTACTCAATCCAGAGTCTCCATGGGTTTTCTGGACACAAGAAGAAGATGAAAAGCAAGAACAAGGAGAAGATGAAAAGCAAATGCCCAAAAGAAAAGACACCTTTGTAAGAGAGAATGGGCAAGCCCTCTTTATTTATAGCCCTTATTCTAGGGTTTTAAAAGTAGGAAAGAGTCCTAAGCCTCAAGAGCTCTGCTGTACACTTCAAGAAAGGAAAGAACCTGAGCATAAATTAGCGGACAGTGTCTGGGAAGGCCAGGAGTTCTCTGAATGAAGAAAGCTTGATATTTAAAATGCCTCGCTTTTGAAACCTCCTTTGGCGCAAGACATTGAGGGGCAATGATGGGTCAAGCCTAAATGACTCGGTCCATAATGACGGGTCAGGCCCAAGAGACTCAGTTCACAATGGTGATCAACTACAACCCGTGGAACTACATTAAATTAGCGTACCCAACTGTCTGGCCACCCAAATGAGCCAACCCAGCATCCACAGGGCAAGCAGACCCCCTTAGCTCGAACAAAGTGGCACCTCTTGATGCCTGAAGGCCAAGGCCAGCCTCTCCCAGGCGCCCAGTTCGGCCTCTGCTGCCTTTCCCTAGCATCCAGCTCGGCCGCTGCCTTCTCCACGTCGAGTGCTAAGGGCGCCCAGCTCGGCCGCTGCCCTCTCCACGCACGTCGAGCCCCAAGGGCTCCCAGTTCGGCCTGTGCTGCCTCTCAAGGGCGCCCAGCTCGGCCGCTGACTTCTCCACGCACGTCGAGCGCCAGGGTCGCCCAGTTCGGCTAGTGCTGCCTCTCAAGGGAGCCCAGCTCGGCTCCTGCCTTCTCCACGCCGAGCGCCTGGGGCGCCCAGTTCGGCCTCTGTTGCCTCACCCTGGCGTCCAGCTCGGCTGCTTCGGCCTCTCCACGCCGAGCGCCAGGGTCGGGCGCCCAGCTCGGCTGCTGCCTTCTCCACGCCGAGAGCCAGGGGCGCCCAGCTCGACCTCTGCTGCCTCTCAAGGGCGCCCAGATTGGCTTCGGCCAAATTCACGCCGAGCGCCTGGGGCGCCCAGTTCGGCCTCTGCTGCCTCTCCCTGGCGTCCATCTCGGCCGCTTCGGCCTCTCCACGCCGAGCGCTAGGGTCGGGCGCCCAGCTCGGCTGCTGCCTTCTCCACGTCGAGCGCCAGGGTCGGGCGCCCAGCTCGGCTGATGCCTCTCAAGGGCACCCAGTTCGGTCTCTGCTGCATCTCCCTGGCCCCTGCCATCTCCACGCCGAGCGACAGGGGCGCCCAGTTCGGCCTTTGCTGCCTCTCCCTGGCGCCCAGCTCGGCCGCTTTCGCCTCTCCACGCCGAGCGCCAGGGGTGCCCAGTTCGGCCCTGGCTGCCTCTCCCTGGCGCCCAGCTTGGCCGCTTCCGCCTCACCACGCCGAGTGCTGAGGGCACCCAGTTCGGCCGCTCCTGCCTCTCCCAGGCGCCCAGCTCGGCTGCTGCTGCCTCCCTTGCTCGGCCGCTTCGGCCTCTCCATGCCGAGCGCTAGGGTCGGGCGCCCAGCTCGGCTGCTGCCTTCTCCACGCCGAGCGCCAGGGTCGGGCGCCCAGCTCGGCTGCTGCCTCTCAAAGGCGCCCAGCTCGTCCGCTTCGGCCTCTCCACGCCGAGCACCTAGGGCGCCTGGTTCGGCCTTTGCTGCCTCTCCCTGGCGCCCAGCTCGGCCGCTTTCGTCTCTCCACGCCGAGCGCCAGGGGCGCCCAGTTCGGCCCTTGCTGCCTCTCTCTAGCGCCCAGCTCGGCCGCTTCCGCCTCACCACGCCGAGTGCTGAGGGCACCCAGTTCGGCCGCTCCTGCCTCTCCCAAGCGCCCAGCTCGGCTGCTGCTGCCTCCCTTGCACGGGCGCCCATGTCGGCGCTCGCCGCGTCTGCCACTCCAATGTCGGCTTCCAACATAGCTACCTCCTGACCATACACCTTGAAACCCGTCGTCGTCTGCACTCCGGAACCTGGAGTTTCCATTCTTGCAAGAAGAGAAAGAACTTGAATATTTGAAATGTCCCCCTTTCAAAGTTTCTTTGAACGTAGGACATTGAGGGGCAAATGATGGGTCAGGCCCAGATGACTCGGTCCACAATGACGGGTCAGGCCCAAACCATAATCACGGGTCAGGTCCAAGAGATTTAGTTCACAATGGTGGGTCAGGTCTGAGTGACCCGTGGCCATGCTGAGCCCAGGTCCAAATCCACTCGTCATGGGTCAGGTCCGGGTCCGAATCCACGAAGTGACGAAGTCAGTGCGTTGTTCCCTTCTACCTGCTTTTACCAAGTCCTGCGGAGGAGATCCTATCTGCCTCGTCTGTTGAGGGCGGTTCGGAGGCTCCGCCAAAACGAAGCATCCGCTGCTGAAGAGTCGTCCCCATCTGTTAGGGAACGACTATAAAGCATAGAGCCCCACCGGCACTGAGGGGCAAGCGATTCCAATCAGTCTATATTACATCTTTTTGTATTCTCTAAGTCTGTAATCGATGTACACTTGAGAAGTAAAATCATCACCTTAAAAGTGGACGTAGGTCACACTGACCGAATCACTATAAATTCTCTCTCTCTCTCTCTCTCTCAATTTTCACATTAATTACTCATTACTTGACAGGTGGTGCCCGAAAACCAGTTTTTGGCATCATCAGCTAGAAATGGGAAAAATCATAGGCATATAAGTTGGACTAAGTACTCCATTGGTATGAGGCCTTTTGGGTAGAGTCCAAGAGCAAATCCATGAGGACTTAGGCCCAAAGTGGATAATATCTTACCAATGTGGAGTTTGTGATGGTCCATACTTCCTAACACCCACCATGGTTCCATCTCGTAATATAGAGATTTGTTGGTGTTCCCCTTTTTATCACACAAGTATCACCCTCGCCAGTTGTTTCTGACCACATAAAAGAAGGGCACTTGATGATAGGAGCATTAGAAGAGTTAGATAACCAAAACCTTCAATATAAACGTGAAGTGGTGGTTTTTTCTTTTTAAATTACACATGGAAGTTGAGACCCTCATGATGTTTTGCCATGGTTGTTTTATTGTTATTCACCTCCATTGACTAATTACTGTTGGTGACTTTGGCAGAAAGAAATAATAATAATAGTGGCACTAGAACTATACCTAGGATAGTGATTTTACTATGAAGAGCTAAACTATGTCATGCCAGAAAATATGTAATAGTATGTTGGGCCAAGTAAACATCGTTTGGAAGAGGAGAGTAGAGATGAGTCATGTTTATAGAAAATAGGCATTGTTAAACATCTTAACGGTTCAATCTAAGATTTTAAAATTTATAGGTGGAGCAAATATCAAATAATAGTTAACCATGATCCGTTAAAAACCGGATTTGGATATTTATTCAGGCCTCGATAAGTAAACAAGTCTTTTGGACCAGTGACCTAAACGGGTCTAAGTCTAATTCCACTTTGGTTCTAACATGTGGACTTGGGACCAAACATATTACATCAATTTTCAAGAATCCATCATAAAAACTAGGTTTTTTTTCATATAATTCTCTACCTAGACACAGGCCCGGACTCATCCATATACGCAATCGGCTTTAGCTCTAGTTTCATCTTCTCATTAATGGTTCTGGTTCTGAAACCAAGCAAGTTCCTAACTGGAGTCAGGTTTGGTTCCGGCTCTAGGTCCACCATAAACCTGAACCAGAACCAACCCGTTTTAATCTCTACTAACCAAGCTAAGTAATTTGTGATGCACTCACAGAAGGAGTTGTGTGGGTAATTTGTTTCTACGGTGTTGTTAAGTGAATGGTTAATTTAAAGGGGAAAAAATACAAGAGGGGGTCAAATAAAAAAGTGCTAAATGATTAAAGTCATGTTATGATTTTTTTTTTTTTTTTTTTTATTTTTTTTTTCATTTAGTAGCATGAGAGAGTAGCTTTTTACTTCTTTAGTAAAAAGATTATGGCTTTTTAAAAATTTCGTATTTATTATTTGACCTACTTTTTTATATTGAATTCACCATTCACTTTTCTTCACTAATTAAGTGATTTTACCAAAGAAGTGAAGGCAATGGAACACATAATTGGAGCTTGCTTAACTAAAGTGTGAACTGCACAAAATCAATGTCCTCTCCTTCCTTAGGTTGTTCCCAAATTTTAACCCAAAAGGAGTTAATCCCTCATAAGATTGAGTTTAACCATATTATAAATCATATGCTCAAATTTATAATGGGACGAACTTATTTTTAGGAACAACCCACTAAAGGGGAGGATGTTCGATCTGAATGGTCTGAATCTCTAATAGGTGGGCCCCACTGAATTCACATTCTTTAGCTTTACATTATCATACCATTACACTTTTTACGATCACCTTAACATGACCCCGTCATGAATGACTATCCTCTCAACCATCCATATCTACTGCATGTATAGCAGCCAATGAAATGTTTACGGTTAATCAATTAACGAATTCTCATCAATTTAATTGTGTGTGATTTGTTTTGTTTGTGATCAATCCAACACAGACAGGCCCTGCCTTAATTAGAGTGGAAGACGAATCTCATTGCTAAAACAAGGAGAGAAGGATTATCTTGAGCAATTTGTTTTAATTATAATGGCACTGTTATTTTTATATCTTAACCATCCTTGCGAAAGTTTGAAAAACAATATTCTAGAAAATGTTGGAATATTTCAAATTCTGAATATTTCTTCATGCATTAAAAGATATGAAAAATAAATAAGTTTTCTAAATAATTAATAATAAATTAATGAATTTGGAATATTGTAAGTCAACCATCGTTCAACCCTAAAAAATCCGGACTCCACCGTAGCAAGCATGGCAAGTCGACAGTAATGCCATAACTTGTCAAGTTCGGCCATAGTTTTTGTGAACCTCAATAGATCAAATCATACATCTTGTCCATAGAGTATAGGGGCCGGGAATCTCATAGGGCCTGTTTCTTTATCATAATTTATGACTAAAATTTGGGAGGTTGAGGCTTTTTTTGACATGATGTGACATCTTATCCCCTGGCATTTGAAATGCTGTGTTTTATTAGAGTTTCAAATTCGAACCACTCAAAAGACCTTTCATTGGACTCCATCTTGAATAGCCAATTGCTCATAGGGGGATAAGATTGAATCATCCTTGGGACACCTTCTTCATTTGCCACTTAACACCATTTTTTAGGCACCCCAACAAAGAGTGTTAGGACTTAGGACCAATCATACGTGTGGGAAGATGAAAACCCTGAAAAGAAGAGCTCACATATATGGAAAGATTAGGCCTATCCACGTATTAATCTCTTGGCAGTTTGGTGAGATACAGAGTTCCCACCAGATCCATCCTTTTCGGATTTATCCATCAACATTAAGCCCACTAAGAAAACTTTTCTTATATTGTCAACCACCATCATTGCACCGCGCACTGTGCAATGATATTGTAGGGCAATCCTCCATTCTGCGACAGTAGAGCAAAATGTGCAACAATGGGGCCCACATGTCCTCCATGTAGCCCTTTTAATTAGTATTACTTTATCAATACCCATGCCCACTAAATCAAGTATCAACTATAGTTAAATATTTTGACTTGACCCGACTTGACTTGGGCAAGTCAACAAGGATCGCAAGGCATTGGGCAAGTCCGTAGCGATTGCTGCAAATTCATACGAGTGATCCACTTGATGCACTTTCAATCACTCGATGGGGCAATTTTTTTAACTATAGGTCTTTTTTTATGCAGTAGAATTCCTTGTAAAATTCACTATGTAGGTCCGTTTGGCACTTTATTGGATTAGTAAAAGTCAAGTAAAGCCTTTATTTTTTTATAAAGGTTCACATCAATAGTATTTTAGTTCAAAATTTTATCCAACTTATGAAAAAAAAAAAAAAAAAAATAAAAAAAGCGACCACCTTTCTAAAAAAAAAAAAAAAATCTCCACTTTTTATACAAAAAGTCAAAAAGATTTCATACCAAACAACTAAAAATAAAATACCATCATAACCTCATTATATTTTATTCTCTCTTGATTTGATGCTTTACTACATCTTATTTTACATGTAAAATTACCAAACGGGCATAGAAAGTGAAAGTATAAGCTGATCCCTACTGCAATGCTTAGGGAGCTTCATGATCCATGGTTAAAAAGTGTAAATTTGTTTATTACCATCACAGCTAGGTTCATTATTAGGGATGTAAATAGGTCCCCGATTACCCGAAGGTTTAGACCCTTTAAAAACTATGTCTGGATCCTTATTTAGGCCCCGATAAGTAAATGGGTTTCGGTCCAGTTCCACCTTGATTCGGAACTGTGGACCTGAGACCTAACATATTACATAAAATTTTGAAATTATCTCCTAAAAATCATAATTTTTTAATATTATTCTCTATCTAGACCAGGACCCGGACCCGTCCCAAATATGGTTATGGATCCGGTTCTGGAGCCAAAGAAACAAGTTCCGAAACGATTCCGGTTTCATTCAACCTTTTCCTTAACGGTTTTAGTTGCAGGTCTACCATGTACCTGGACTGGAAGCGACCGGTTTACAACCCTATTCACCACCTTCACAGCTAGCAATACCATCAAAAGGCAAATAATCAATCATATTAAAAATATACACCCCTGAGAAATGACGAATACCAGGCAAGAAGCAATGAAGACCCAAGCCCTGGATAAGAAATTACTCATAGCAGCTGGACATACAATGGTCCAGGTCATCCATTTGATGGGGAAATAAATGGATGGACAATCCCACTGAAAGATCCCTGATTGAAAGATCCTGACCATCTAATATGTGGATGTCTTATATTTTGTGTGTGGGCCATCCCAATTTTTCCATCTTCACCATCTGTGTGGGCCATGGATGGATGAACGAATTAGATTATATCACTACTTAAACTGTTTTAGCAATTACATCTGGTGGGGCCCTCTTAATCTTTTATTCTCTGTAGCATCTTTCCATTGGCTGCACATGTGCACTGTAGGTCCCACCTTATTCCATAGGTTTTCAGTTTTCACATGTGTAGCTGAAATTTCAATGGGCAGAATTGCTCAGCACCACAATTAATTCTCATAAATACACACACCTGTAAGTAATCTTGGAGGAGAATCAATCATGCCTTAGTTTCACTAATCAGGGCATAAAATGATCCAGGTCATTGATTTGATGGGGGCATAAAATGGATAGGAAGATTCTAACCTTCTAATCTGTGGGTATCTTAATCCAAAGTGTGAGCTGTCTCAGTGTACTTTCTATCTGCTGCCTACTGTTGGATGGGTGGAATGGGTGGATTAGGTTAACCACCAAATTCCATGGATAGAATTTTGTTTTCTATGGTGGAAAATCAACATTTTAGCAATGGTAAAACTCTTGTCTGATATTTGAGGATTCTCTAGTGTGATCCAATGGGATGTAAAAATCCTAGAGGAAACGAAGAGGATGTAAAATCCTTAAATTTGCGTATTCCTCACATGTTACCGAGTGCAGTTTAAGGATTCCTAGTCATATAATCCTAAGTTAGGAAAGCTCTACTCAAGTAATAAAATCCTCAAATCTGAGGATTCCTCACTGTTACCGAATGAGACTTCCTTTGGGAGGAACCAACACCACATTATGACCTCATTGTGTCCGCAAGGACTATTTAAATACATGGTTGAAATCAATTAAAACTCTTTTGAGGGCTTAATTGTCTGCATGGAATTAATTTTTTTTTTTTTGTATTATAAGAAAGGTTAAAATGCCTAGTATTGAAGAAATAAAGGCTATGCATTCATAATTGGCAGCTATCAAAATAGTCTCTCCTTTTAATTGGAAATAAGTTAAATAAAAGATGGAAAAATGAATACATACCTATCACCATAGTAATTCACTTTCTATCTCTTAATTTATTTTTCATTAAAGCAAAGATTATCTAATAATTATTGATGGATATTCAGCTTTACTTCTTCATATCTAGCAACTTTTAGAAAACATCTCTTACTCTTATAGTACTGTCAGAGTAATTCTCACAAAAACATTTCCCTATATATATAATATATATATTTTTTAATATTTAAATGGCATGAAGTGAGCCTTTCGACTAAAAGTGGACCTTCAACAGGCTAAGACTTTAGTCGATCTTGGTCCTCTAAGTAGGTGGACTCTCCTCCTATATTTAGGGCTCCTTTGTGCACGTCTGCAAAAGAGAAAAATCAAAGAAGTGAAAGTCCGTGTAGGATAGGCCCGACTTGACTTTCTTTCCTAAACAGGAAAAATGGGTAATTTATTTATTTTTCGTTCACCAAATATCATGGATGTGCATGGAGCCAAAATAGCCTTTTTATTTCTATAAGCACAGACATATCCTTACGGCGGGACATATTCAAAGATTAAGGATCCAAATCCAACTCAAATCTAGATTTGGGCTACTCAATTTTTATTGAGCCTCGACTCAAACTCAAATACTATAGCCCACATCCGGCCCATTGACACTTCTAGATTAAGCATGCCCTAACATCTTATCTTATACTTTAACAAAAAAACATGCAATAATAATCTTCATAACATTTCCTCTTCTCCCAATCCATCATGGCCGTTGATCAAGATGGTCCCACACTCCAACTTACACCATCCCATTCTCAGCCCTAAAAACTTTAATCATCAATTCAAAAAAATGAGCATGGAAAACCACCACCAAGTACACTACCATCTTCCTTTTTCTAACATTTCTTTTCCAAAAGAAGAAAAGAAAAGAAAAGAAAAGAAAAGGAAAAGTAAGCAAAAAAAAAAAAAAAAAAAAGCAAGCCGCTGCCTGCACACAACGAACAAGACCGAGCTCTCAGCCTCTCATCCCTCTCCCTCTTAAAACCCCAAACAAGAAGAAGAAGAAGAAGAAGAAGAAGAAGAACGCAAAAACAAAACATAAAAATCTCAAATCCAAACAACGAAACTCATCTCACTTCACCTTTTCTTCACTTTCTCTGGAAAACGAAAGCCAAAATCCAAAACCCAAAACCTCATTTTGCCAGAAAGGAATCCAATCAAATCTGCATCTGATCCACTCGAAAACACTTCAGAAATGAAGGCAAAATCACAAACGAATTCGTAAAACAAGGAAAGAACTGATCTTTTTCGCGATCTGATCTGATCTGATCCGATCGTGATCTGATCGATGAAGCTTTATCTTTTCCCAATCTAATGACATCCAAACACCCCCAACATCCCAATCACAATCACCATCGCAAGCAGATCCCTTTATCTTGCCCTCATCTCTCCGCCTTTAGATCGAACCACGGCGGCGCCAACCCCTTCCGAGCCCTCCAGAGCTGCCTCCGGATCCGCCCGCTCGGCCGTGCCGCGATCCGCCGCGACCCGGAGGAGGTACCCCGCTGCGCCACCTGCGGATCCTCCGCTGCCTCCCGCCTCTACGCCTGCCTCTCCTGCGCCGCCGTCTCCTGCTTCCCGCACTCCGCCGCGCACGCCGACTCCGGCCACGAGATCGCCGTCGACGTCGACCGCGCCGAGCTGTTCTGCTGCGCCTGTAGGGATCACGTCTTCGACCGCGACTTCGACGCAGCGGTCGTTCTCGCGGCGGCCTCCGCCGCGTCCTCCTCCTCGCTCGGATCGCGGCAGCCGGAGAATCTCAGGAAGCGGAGGAGGGTGGATTACCGGCCGTGGGCTCCGGACTCGCGCGAGAGGGTCCTTGTCGCCCGCGGATCGGTCCCGCTGCCGGGGAATCCGCCGGATCCAGCAGATCCGGCTTCTTGCTTGCCGAGGGGTTTGAGGGGATTGAACAACCTCGGCAACACGTGCTTCATGAACTCGGTGCTGCAGGCGCTGCTGCACACGCCGCCGCTGAGGAACTTCTTCTTGAGCGACCGCCACAATCGCTTCCTCTGCCAGCAGAAGAACAGCAGGAAGAGTGGCAGTGGCAGTGGCGGTGGCGATGGAAAGAATTCGATGTTGCGCCGGATCTGTCTGGCTTGCGATCTAGATGCAATTTTCTCTGCAGTTTTCTCAGGGGATCGTACGCCTTACAGCCCCGCCAAATTTCTTTATAGGTTGATGATTCAGTCTTTATCTTTTATAGTTTCATGGATTGGAATTTGGAATTTATCATCTGATTTCTGTTATGTGAATCTGCATTTGTATTTTTCCATGTTTTCTATGAATATTATGTGCATTACTGCATTGAGTGTTTACATGTGTACCTTTGCATTGCATGGAATGTGTGATTGAAACTGGTTATTGGAGATTGCAGGCATTAGGGAATGCAGAGCAATGTAGGTCTTATTTTTTGGGATAAACAAATGACCAACATATCTAAAATGTTTGTTAGACAATCTATATAGAGAAAAGTAGTAAATTCAATTGCTGGATTGGATCCCTATGCATCTGAATGAATTAAAAAAGAAAACTGATATGGCTCATTTATCATGTGAATTCAGATACTTTGATATTTCATGGGTGTCCAAATCATTGGAGTGAAGTTTTAGATATAGATATAGATGTGAGACCAAACTGTCAAATGCGTATACTTTGTCATGTGAGGTCCCAATCATGGAATGACGAGGAAGGTTGCTCCAGTAGGCAATTCCCTGACTTTTAGAGTTATGACTTATGAAGAAACCAAATGCTGGCGTTCCTTAGAAAAATTGTTTAATGATGGAACTATGTCGTAGTGAGAAGTGGGTGAGGTTGCCTTGGTTCTCCTTCAAAAGCATGCAGTAAAAGCACCCATCTCTGTGGAAAAAAAAAAAAAGAAGCAGCATGGGTTCTGACATCTTCATCGTTAGTTATGTGTGAATAAATTAACAAAAACTTGCAGAATGGGGGTACTTTCACAATAAGAGATTGTGTCGGTCGATATTATAAAAACTGAGGACAAAAGTCAACCTTAATAGATGTTAAGTGTGTAAAACTTTGAGGAACTACATTTGCATAAAATATATCGTACTTAGTTATGAGAAGAAGTCTCAATTTATACAAAATTCAAAATTTATCCTGTTCTCTTTTGTATTAAAAATTCTCTTGTGAAGAAATATCTGAACTTGAGATGCAATTTGGTATTAAAGTTTGTCGTTAAATGTAAAAAAAAGAACTATGGCACTACTGCTAAGGAAAAAAAAATTGTGGTATTAAGTTTTATTGTCTTTTATAAGTATTCAAGTGCTGTTTTCCCCTCTCAGATTAGGAATTTCTGTTTATAGGTACTTTCTTTTCTTTGATTTTTCATAAGCACGCCCATATTGTATAATATGAATCCTTTGTCAAAATACTGATTGAAGGACCTGGCAAATTATTGATACAAGTTATTTAAATCATCTTTTTTTTATCCTTGAACTCTTGTGTGCATCATTGCAGCTGGTGGCAGCATGCAGCGAACCTTGCAAGTTATGAGCAACAAGATGCACATGAGTTTTTCATATCCATGCTTGACGGGATCCATGAGAAGGTGGAACAAGATCAACGCAAGCCCAGGAGCCAAGGTAATTTTTGCCTTGATTTTAATGTGCTTGTGGGATAAGCCAATAAGCAAACATAGACCTTTTCTCAATTGCTAAAAAGATTTTATTGAAATGAATACAACAAGGACAACAGTTACTGATAATAAAAGGGAAGAAGCCGCAGAACAAAATCCAGGTTCTAAACCCTGAAGTTTATGCAACAAGCAACTTTCCCCTTGAAATTGCCCAAGAGGGGCACATTGGAAGAGTCGCCTTCCACCACAAAACAAGCATGGCATGGACATCCTATGCATGATGCTATAAATGGATAAGCTTTATAGTTCTGTAATTTGTTGATTTTCTTAAGATCTAGTGAGTTGTAAACCTCTGTTTTATTTATATTACACCTCCATTGGAAATGAGGTCCCCTGAAATTCCCTTCTGATTATATTATGCCTCCATTGGAAATGAGGTGCCCTGAAATTCCCTTCTGAGTTAAATTTAAGTCTCATGAATTTCACATGTTGCTTTTGTCCTCTAGAGAGAGATTTTTTATGTTCCTAGCGCATGTTGACATACATTTAATGGTTTAAGCTATGGGTGTCCTTTTCTGGACCAAAACCCAGGACATTATTTTGCCAACCCCATATTGATGGGACTAGGCTATGGAGGACAATGATTCTTAGCACATGACTATATGAATATCAGGTTTCTTTATACATGGGATGATCATTGCCATTTGTTGGTACATTTTCAATGAATCACACTTCTTGCATGCCATTCCATGCCTCATTTTCTAGAAGTTTCTGTGCGGCACATGCATCGACACATTTATTCCATTCTTCCATTTTAGTGGTGGTATTCATATTCAGTTTTTGTTCTTACTAATATCTTGATTATGGATTTCTGAGGAACAATGTTACATGTATAACTGATATTTTGAATTTCTTGTGATACTATCACATAAGTTTCTTTAAAATACCTTATCTTAATATTATCACAACAAATTCAGTTTATCATGAAATTTGTTTTAATCACCATATTATTGCGATATCTTTTTTTTTTTTAGTAACTGTAAATTTTATTAAAGAAAAAAAAGGGTACAAGAGAAGAAGCTCTACAAGAGTGTCTACCAGTATAAGAGATATATACTGGAAAATAGCCACACCTTACAAAACATGGGCACTTAGATTAATAATACTTCAATATTATACACTGAAAAATTACCATCAAACCATTCCAAAAAAAAAAAAACCCTGTCATAATGCGGTTTCAAACCTAGGACATTAACATGAGGAGAAAACTTCCCTTACCACTCAACCAGCTTTGTTGTCTCAAATTTACCTACTATAACATAGGACAATAATGAATATAACCTATTTTAACATCAAATGGAGGATGGATCACCATCGTCATTGTCATCCTAAGGTTTTAAAATCTAATTTATTACATCATAAAGTTTATTGAAAACTATTTATTATAATATAACTATTAAAATAAATATTTTTAGTGCAATATATCATTAATTTAAATGTTTTAAAATAAAATTTTAATATTGTTATAATAGAAATGAAAATTTGGAGTGTCTCCTTGACCTGCCTAGTTGTCGCCACTCCTTGGCTTGCTGAATCAAATCTGACTCCCTAGCTGGCAAGCTATGCTAAAACACCCCACTTACCATTTATACTTATACATCTGAACATCAACTGTTATTCTTACTTTTTCAAAAAAATACTTTTCTTAATGGTCCTTTGTTATAAATCATTCCCCCCCACAACACGCGCACACACACACCATTTATCATTTGGGGTAAAATCCCAGTATTATCCTCTGCCGACCTATAAGATATTTGCTACATTGCTAAGGACACGTTAGAAATTGGAATGTCCATATCCTGTATTTTTCTGAATCACTGGTGTTTGCCATTGTAGACATCATGTCCATGTCCAATTTAACTAGGTAATATGTTACCCACATTTTTTTTTAATTTTCTTGATTTCCCTGTTTCTATTAACAGACTCACAGTTGCTGCCTGAACCTTACACTTAAATTAGAATTGGCGTGCCTCACTTTTGTTCCCTTAAGTGAAGCTGGTTGAGCAAGAGTAGTTAGAATACCCTGATCTTTTTTGCATATGTGGATGTCGATCAATTACTCTAATGTAGTTGATGATGGTGCTGATGCATATCATAACAATGCTAATCTGACATTAAAAAGAAAAAAAAAACATTTTTTTACCAGTAAAATGGAACTTTTTTTATTTGCCAAAAAAATGAATGTCGAAGATATTCTGTTTATCATTATGACCTCTTTCATCTTACCATCCATATCCATGCAACTGCTTCTCAATTAGCTTCAACTCTCAAGTTTACATATGTGGGTGTACTGGCATGCACCTACATGTGATATTTTTGTAAAAGCTTTTTGTAGTAGCAATTATAGATTCATCATCATCATCATAGCTTAATCTCATTGATGAGGGATTGGCTATCCATGTTTTAGATTAAAAATGTTAATTGGAAGCAGGAGGTTAATACTTTAATGTCTTGAAAATACTTCAAGTTTAACATGCTATGGCTAATGCAGAAAAAAAACCCCTTTCAATGATGCCACCCTCTGGAAGTTGATTGTTTTTATGAAGTTAAAAAAAAAATGTTGTAACTGTGGTTTTTTACTAATGAAATTGCTCTTTTAAGTTTCCACACTCCTGAAATTGTTACTTTTCTTTAATTAAACACAAAAGTGAAAATTATTTGTGTCCCACTGTCCCTTTGTTACAAAGCTATTTATAACTTTTGTGTAGTTTACTAAATACTCTCCTAGTACACAACTGATAAAAAAAGGAAGAAAGAGATGCTGTCTCCTTATATTTTTAGAACTATTTTCTCCCATAACAATGCACTAAAAATACTCTCTCCATTATGTAAGTATTTCTTCTCTTACATTTTTTACAATCATAATTGGTTGGCAGCACAGGTAATGGAGAATGTTGTATTGCTCATAGAGTATTCTCTGGTATCTTGAGATCTGATGTCACTTGTACTGTCTGTGGTTTCACATCTACGACATATGATCCCTGCGTAGACATCTCACTGGACTTGGAACCTGGCCATGGGACTGCAAAACACTCCACCACAAAGTCTCATGCTTGCAATGGTGAGATAGATTCAGTTTTATCAAGCCAAGGCTGTGGAATATCTACCCTCATTGGATGCTTGGATCGCTTTACAAGGCCTGAAAAACTTGGCTCCGACCAGAAATTTTTCTGCCAACACTGTAAAGTGAGACAAGAATCACTCAAACAAATGTCCATAAGGAAGCTTCCACTTGTTTCTTGTTTCCATATTAAAAGGTTTGAGCATTCACCAATTCGAAAGATGTCGAGGAAGGTTGATCGCTATCTGCAGTTTCCATTTTCCTTGGACATGGCACCTTATCTCTCTTCTTCTATCTTGAGGAGTAGATTTGGTAACCGGATTTTCAATTTTGATGGTGATGATTCAGAGACATCAGCAGAGTTGTCTTCAGAGTTTGAGTTATTCGCCGTGGTTACTCACACTGGTAGGCTAGATGCAGGCCATTATGTAACTTATCTACGCCTGAATAATCATTGGTACAAATGTGATGATGCATGGATTACTCAAGTGAGTGAAAATATCGTGAGGGCTGCTCAAGGATATATGATGTTCTATGTACAGAAGATTCTTTATTACAAGGCAAGTGAAAATCTGGTCAGCTCTTGATATCTTTACAGAAACGTGGTGATGAATCAAATAGACAGGCCATAGAGTCAGATTTTCAAAAGCACGCCCTTGTCATTTATACTACCACAATTCCGAACAGTACATCATCTAAAATTTTGAATCGGCAGAACCAAGAAATTATCGGTCTGCTGTGATGGATTTACATCTTACATCAATTGAGTTGCTGATAACTGGTATAGCAGGCGGCTCTTTGTGCCCTATTTTTTATTGAGTATTTATAATTATCAATTCGAGGGTAAAGGGAGCCTAAGTTTTTTGTGGCACTCCTTCAGAAGTCAGAATGTTTTATTCTATGAAGGTATGATTTCTATTGAATGGTTCATTCTGATTCTTTCTCTGCATATTCAAGTCTTGTTGGTTAATTATTTTTTCACAGATTATCAACTGTTGCAATGCTTGGAGATGTAGTTTGGAAGCATACGAAATTGTGCACTGGGCCATTTTCAACAATCTGATCTAACAGGGTTGTTTTTTGGGTCAACATTGGTGCTTTCTTTACGGAATTAATTTTCATTTGCCCAATCCTACTACGAATAATCATGTTGGGGAGATATACTATGTTGTGGTTTATGTCCATATAATTTTGCTGAACATGTTTTATTTCTAAACATTTTGTATCGTTTTAGTTCTTTTAATATAACATTCTGGGCAAAACTGGATTGGGCACCACACCTATGTCGTGACCAGCGGCAGACCCAGGATTTTCATTTGAATGGGGCGAAAGATGTTTTCAGAGGTGGATTTTCAGGTCTGCCTCTGTCTATGAGGATAAGTCAAGTTGGTCATGACATTGGGAAGGACGGTTCCTATTGCAACTGCATATCTAAGTAACAAAAAGAAGTTTACTTGAAGTTAGTTACTTGGCAGCCAAATAGTTTGCTTTGGCAGACTTTCTATGTTGTTGACATTTGATAAGGTGAATAAAAAGAGGGTGAGAGTAAGATTTAGGTGTTGAAATTCTTATCATTGTGAAGGAAGTTTTCCCCCTTTCCCTGGCCTGTTCAGTAACACTGTGCACTTTCAAAATTTTCTGGGTTCATTTCAGGTCCAATAATGCATATCCTACATTTTAAAAGTAAGATGTCTAATGTGGAGGAGAATCATTATAAAAGCAGTCGAAGTGTTCGTTCATTCTGTCAAGATTCAGATTCTTAGAAGTATTATCGAACATACGAGACAATCCTTTATAATAATAGGGTGGTTCTGCGGCAACAACAACAACAACAGTAACAGAGAGGAAAGGAGGGAGGGGTTCCTCGTGATAAGCAGAAGAAATGTATATAAGATGCAGACTATGAGTTATCATATAACGGAAGTGCCGAAAAGTACCAAGAGATACCAATGGGGAAGATGACATGGATTGTATGCTTCAACATGATTATATATTTGGATGAACATAGATATATGCCCTTTTAGATTCTCAAGATCTCTTCTTTCTTTTTCCTCTGTTAGGAATTTGACTCCATATACCTTGTGATGCAGTTGTTGCTTATGCTTATAGTCTAGCAGTATCTATGACAATACCATATCTATTGTGTTTTGAACAAACCTCATAGGAGCCATGATCTGTAAGTCTCACAAAAGATATCCTTACTCACAAATGGGTTCACAGTGTAATCTAGAAGGAAGCATTGATAATATTGAAAGATATGAGTTTTGAACCAAGGTGAGTGGACCTAAGATATGAATTGTAATGAAGTGTGAGATCAGATGGTGACTTACATTGAACAGGTTGCCAAAGAGGTTCTTGCAAAGTCCAATGGGAATAAGAATTGCACATATAGGGAAAATTGGTGGTGGAACCTAGAAACTCAAAAGGTTGTTGCTGAAGAGAAAGGACTATTGAAATTTTGGTAGAAAACAAGTTGAGAAGACTTAGATAGGAGTACCTTACTCGGCCTTTTGGCTAAGACTTAGAAAGGTGTAAAGTTGCAAAAGACAATTTGAGGACTTTCAGTAAAGACAAGAAGGGGAGAATCCAGAAAGAAGGTCGGTTCCAGTCCTCCTTGGAATATAACTCCTCGGAGAAGCCCGTAACATGAGCTGAGAGCTTCTCCCTGTGATCAATCTGATTGTCACCAACCAACACTAAGATTCTGTTCATGTGGCTCCTTGCAGAAGCCATGCTGTGAATGAACTCAGTGTTCTTGTCACCATCATCAAGCCACCTTGTTACGGGACCTTTGCTTCCATTCTTTCTCCTTATCATTTAATTCCTTCTAAAATTTTCCTTTTAGAGCGTGATATTTGATTGTACATATCATTTATGAAGTAGAGAATCATTTAAATGAGTGTAGAAGAATTGATAATGTTGAGATAGGTGTCGTAACACTAGGAAAAATAGAATTAGAAATGAGTGCATTCAAGAGCATTTAGGGGTAGGATCAATTGTTAACAAATTTAGAGAGACTCATTTGAGATGATTTGGATATGTTCAATGTAGGCCAACAATGACGCTGTTGAGATAAATTTTTTCTATGCAAGTTAATGGCTCACAGATTTAAAGGGGTAATTGAAGAGGACAGAGAAGAGTAGTAAGGATAGATCTAAAAAAGTGTAACTTGCAAGGATTTGACTCATGATCGAATGGGATGGGGAAATAGAATTCATAATTCATATAGCTGTCCCCAACATAGTTGGGTGGGACTAGACTTCCATTATGATGATGATGGGTAGGATGCATCACCTGAAATTCTTTGGACTTTTCAAGTGAAGTTTTAGAGTATGAACGAACAAGGCTCACAAGATTTTCTTTCATGTTTGTTTGAAATGTATTTATCATCCAGAGTTCCAGACGCATCGGTGTGTTACGAAACTGAAAAGAAAAATAAAAATAAGAGATGTTCTTGATTGATTGATTCATCTGATAACGATAGTAATGGTTTGTTAGCTAATGTAAGTGAATTTTGTAGACCTTAATAAATTAAGTGAAATTGGACACATTTTGGGGATGCAATAACTGCAAGTGATCATCTCGTTGATTGAGCAACGAGAAATGGATCCCTTGGTAATTTGGGTGGCAAATTTGCTCTACTTGTGAACTGGACCTTGGTATTAAGGTTATTGTTGCATAATCCGCAATTATCATCTCGACTTTTGAGAAATGAACAGAGAATAGTTGTTTTTGTTTTTCATCAATTGATCGAGAAATGAATTAACCTATATGCAGGAGGGGCGTCTCTCTTAAGATGTCCTGAGTGAGAGACCCTCCCAGTGAATGAGATATACTAGTATCACATCTAAAATGGTACCCTTTGATCAGTAATCACTATTCATGGGCAGTATAGAAACATCACACACTCTCAGCATGATACTCAAATTTATTGTCGACTAATCGAGCGACAGTTAAAATCTAGATTTGGTGGCTGAATGAATTTCATGAGAATGGACCATGGCCATAAGGTATATAAACCACATTTTTACCTTTAAAAGCAGCAAAGGAACTGATAGTGCCAATTACTGTAGTAATTGTGAGTAGCACTCACAATCAAAGGTGGGTAGGTGCCTTGCCATTGCCAAATATTATTTACGACGAACATTTCTAGGATGCCATCTTCTTGTGGAACTGGCCATTTTGACCTATATACATTATGGCCAGAAACATCTAATAGAGCTGACTTTTGGTTTTTTCTTTTATGCATGTCATAAGATCACTGGATCCCACAGAGATGCAGCATTATCTGAAAATTCATTCGTTCCACAGAAAACAGGTTTTATCCACTTGTTTCTATATTTCAATGGGGACATGGCAGGGGCCATCATAGGGTCCACTTAGATGGTATGAGCACCAATGGTTGGGCAGCCCATATCCATCACCATGGTACAAAAAACCAAAACCATTCATAGGGTGCTTGAAATCAGACGTACAATCACTAGCCATTAATCCATTATAAACAAACAAGCATTGAATGGTGGCAACAGTACGTTGGATATTTGAATCCTTGAAAGCCAATGACCTCAAAACATGACTTGGATAGAACCATAAATGTGAGCATTGAATGATAGTAACTGCATGAAATAAAATAAAACCTGATGATCCACTGATGTGTGTGTGTGTATATACATAGAGAGAGAGAGAGAGAGAGAGAGAGAGAGAGAGAGAGAGAGAGATTTTATGCTCTAATCTAAGATTTTAGTCTTTTTATATTTATAGTTTTCATTTGGGCTCAGACATGAGCTTTAGTTGGAGCCCAAAATAGGTGGGATAATGCTTTGATGATGATGATGATGAAATTAAAAAAAAAAAAAAAATGAGAATGATATACACAACACCAACACCCAATATATCCAAGTGTAAATAAAAGAGGAAAATTATAAAATGTGTATATGGATTTATAAATTTACTGTATTCAGGGGTGTCTGCCAGGACCGTTGGGGAGAGACTTCTTAAATTCAAGTCCTACACCAAATTGAATATGGAAAAAACATTACATCTCACTTGAGGCCAACAAGGAATCCGTTGTATAGCATCTTACAAGTTTAGACAATCACCCGCTGCCTGATCACCCTGACACGGGATAAAAAGCATGCCCATGAATAAAGAATGGAATGTCCTCATTTTACACAATTTTTCATACCCTTAAAACTTACAATCCCAACATTTGCGAACACTTATCAGAAAGGTTTGCTATTACAAACCCAGCAAACACCTGCAACAATATACACCAGATAACTTGCATAAATCCATGCAGCAATAAATTTTGACCAAGGACACACATGTTTCTGCGATTAAATGTGGATCATTTCATAACTATGATCATCCATGGGGGTGATTCTGGGGGAAGATCCATCCTCCAAACATGGGCAACCAAATGAAAAAAAAAAAAAGAAAAGAAGAAAGAAACTTTATTTACTAAAAGAGAAGCTGTTTGTGGATCATACAGAAAGAGGATGTTACCTGAACTGAACCAAGGATGTAGATGGCTGAATAGTGGCGGCCATGAATTACCATATCAGCAATCATGGCTAGGGGTATCGTTAGGGACATGCCTAAGGTGGCAACCAAGGGAGTAGTCCACACCACGCATAATGCCCTGTGTAGTGAGGCATTCTAGTTTAAGAAAAATTTAAAAATGAATCCACATGATAGGCCATGAAAGTAAGTAATTTTTCTCACATACCAGAAGTAGTCTGACAGGACGCTTCCAACAAAGCCATTAGCAAGCAACGCCTCGTCCATTTTAGAAGAGTGAGGGATTGTAAACTTAGGTTCAATCCCCAATGCCATCAATGGCCACACTGAAAATCAAAGCAAGATAAGATCATATAAGGACTAGGGAGGCCATTGACTCTATATGGCTACTTTACAGGAACATTGCTAGAAAACGTGCAAAGAAATGCAGAATTTTTTTTTTTTTTTTTTGATGCAAAATGTTTCATTTGCTACTTTTCATTAAAGGAGGAAATGGAAAGACAGTAAGTATCCATGAAAGGAGATAACTTTTAACTGTGATAACCAGAAGCAGCAAGGTTATAAGATGTGAATCCTATTCTTATAAATATGATTGATTGAACAGGAGAGAATACAGATACTGATCATCATCTGTCTGTAGAGTTCATCACTATTGCATCATGCTCTTTTTAAGTCTACTGGAGTTGCTGGGCCACTAGTTAGAAGAACACAATGAGATTGGGCTTGGGTGAATGTGTAAATGAGAGAGGATGTGTGATTTTATTTAGAAGTGAAAAATAAAAACACCTTAAAATGGTGAGATTATTACAGAAACCAAAATGAGTAGGAAACTTAATCTAAATTCTAATTCAAACTTAATTAAAATCCTAAATTGAACTTATTCAAAATTGTAATTTTAACCTAAATCTTATGAGCATCCAAATACCCCTACCATTTTCAGAATTTACAGCTACTATCAAATTCATTATAACATATGGCACATGTATTGCTGATGTAGTAGAATATGAGATATTATATAATACGGTACGTTTAAAAGTTGCCGGAGTTGGCTTTCTCAAAATGAATGGAAGTATAATGTTTACTGTCCATTAGTCATTTGTAAGCTAAGTTGTAATAAGCTGTGCTGCCTAGAACATTGAAACTTGAAACTGATGTTGCTTGACAGACGCAAGGTAGCATTAATTAAATTAGATGGATCTCATAGAGTGTTAAATTGATGGAACATAAAATAGGATATTAAGGTAGGTCTTACCAAGCCACCAGAGGGCAACAAGTGTAAAAAGTCCTATGTATCCAAATAACTTCTGTACATCAATTCTTTCGCCTTCTGCTCCACAAAACTTTTTGAGAAGCACTAAAGCATGATTATTTTTGTAATCAAGTCAGTATAATATAGTAAAAAATCAATACACTCATCTAATTAATGAATAATTAGTGCAAAAAGACTCAGAGTGGGACTACATCCAACCTGTAAATAGCCCATAACACATAGCAGAGAGGAGACCAAAAAGATCTCCTACAAAAGAATGTTTTCCTCCTCTGTGCAATAAATTTAAAAATTAGCAGTCAAGATACATGCATCATAAAGTATAAAGTGTGAGCTTGAATGTGTCTCAATTAGCAATAGGTTTTTATATATTGATAGAATGAATGAAATTATCTGATTGCCCAACTGGGGCAGCACCAGAAATCACATAACGTACGGTACTTTCTTTTCCAACTTTTCAGCTCCAAACAAATTATGTTGATAAGAACTGACAATTATTTTGTGCAGGAAAGAAAGAATAAACATAAACCCACCAAATGAAGTTTCCGATTTCTGCAATGCCCCTAGTTCATTGCAGAACTGATATCATTACTACCTAACTTGCAATTTGGGATGAAACAATTTTATTGGTGGCTAATAAAGAAACAATCATGTAAACTATTGTCGATACCTATAACAAATTGCCTCATAAATGCTCCAGCTATTCAGCTGCATAAGACTTTAAGCATCTTATAAGAGGAAGAGGATGGTCTTTGACCACCAAAAGGTAAATCATGATGAACACGAACATCTAAGGATGAGGATGTTAATAACCAGTTACACCAAAAGCTCGAGCAGTTAGTGAGCGTCTTAACAATGTATATCAAACCCCCCACCCCCCGAATGGGAGGCCGTTCAAATTCGAAACCCAACAGATAGAATGGAACAGACCAGACAGATGGGGGTAATATGCCTATGAGGGGTTTTCAAAATCGTGACCTCTGGCTCTGATACCATGCTATATGCTATTTACCAGTTACACCAAAAGCTCGAGCTATTAGTGAGCGTCACAACAATGTATATCAACAGAGGAAAGGACCCATACCCGGAAGGGCTTATCTGCGACTCGTCAGAGGCCCAAGTCTTCCCAAGAGTTGTCATAGCGACTCCAGCCATACTGACAAAAACAGCAACTACTTTCGCTACGTTTAAAGAGTCTTGTCTTAACAAAACACCAATGAATAGTGTAAAAAGTCCTGAAGTCGAGGACAAAACTGTTGTGCTTGCAACACTTGTTCGTGCAAGTGCAGAATTTGCAAAATACTGTATTCATCAGGGAAAAAGAGTAATAAGTATCTTCCTGTTATTTTCAGGAACGATCAAGGTAGATAAATATAACATAAACAGAATTTAAGCATCAGCATCATCTTCATCATTGCAAAGAATATCTACTATTTGTATGTAAATGAACAAACATTAAGGGAAATGCCACGTTAATAAGAAAGAAACCAGCATAAACTGTAATTGGTTCCAATCAGAGTTGGCCACGATCTGAATCAATTATCATGACAACCCACATCTGGTCCTGAATCAGCATGATGGGACCCAAATATGGGTACAATAACTCAGATATAATGCAGATCTCCATAGCAATCCAATTGGGCCAGGATCAACTCAGATTTGAGAGAATTATTTATTGGATTCTGGAACTTGAACCCAGAAATAACCTGACAAAGGGGTCCAAACACAGATAATAGTCAGTGAGAGGTTCTCCCTTGACCTACTTACACCCTTACATAATAATGACATAACGTATCTCAATTAACAAATGATTTTCAGGACATATGCTGTAATAAGATATTATTTATGATGAATCTATTGGAAAGTAGACAATTATGATTCAGATATATTGTTATAAAAAAAAAAAAAAAGATTCAGATATGTTAAAAAGAAAAAAAAAATGAGAGAAAAAAACAAGCACAAGCAAAACCCTTTTTTAGTTACAAATGAGCATCTGCTTAAGAAGTATGGACATGCTCGTGCTTATATACAGATGCAATTTCTATGACTGTACCTCACCTCTGTTACAAACCAAATGGGGGCTATACAAAAGCCATATGTGGCAATTTCCCATGTCGTAAGCTCTCTGTTTTGTTTCAGCATGTTGTCATTGTCTCTGCGCTTTTCAATTAAAGGTTTTCCCTCTTCCTGAGAATAAAGATCTACTCCACTATCCTTTCTATTCAAAGAATCTTGCATTTCCATTTCCAAGGTTTTCTGCAACTCATTAATATTTAAAGGAGAATGAATCTTGTCTGAGGAAATGTTGGCATCTCTTCCATTTTTTGCTGATCTCTTTCTCAGAAAACTACATAACCAATCCTTCATGACTGCAATTGGAAGATAAACTACCATAAGAGAGGCTCCCAAATAGGTGATGGCAAAAGGCTGTTTGTAACCTGTATATATACCCTGAGTACAAAATAATCAGTTAATATGTTAGCTACACAAAAAATAATTTTTTATATCCAAAATAAGGACCTGAAAGCAAATAATCACATTAAATTCAAACCAAATTATACAAATGAGAAAATATTGTGAAAAGCTGAGAATAAAACATCCACAAGAAAATCCATAGCTTTTATTGCATCTACCAATGTATCACAATCAGGTTAAAAAAGACTCACAAAGTAGAATTACTTTCAACGAGCTAGAAGTTCCTTTTTCAGCCTTCATAGTGTGATTCAAGTTCAACGATTATTTGGACAGTTGAGATTTTTTATTGCTTAAAGGAAATGTGATGTGTTTGAATGCTTTTATAATCTCAGACTTTTATACAGAGTGTAAATTCCACAACAGCAGAAGTCCTAATCTGTATTATGCATAATTTGCTAATATGGGACCACTAAAGTAATGGTAATAACGAAATTACTAACTATAGGTTTTGACACAGTCTACCTTTGGTAATCAAACATGGAATAATTGACAGAAAAATGTCGAGTTTTTCATATGTGATAACATCCTAATGGGTATTACCTTTAAAAAACATCAGGAAACAAGGTTATCAGAGCCAAGTGCTCAAGGTTATGTCTATCTGATGATGAGAATCCTATAAACCGTTTCTGCAATAGGGAGTGCAATCTATTCTTTCTTTTACATACTCCTCACTTCCTGGTAACAGGTTATTGTTGACATGATATTATCTGCTCTTTCTCTTATCCGGTTGACTGGAATAACACATGGTATATTAGCGCTAATATAAAGTGTGGTCATGGAATAATATCAAACTACCAAATTGTGGATTGGATTCTGTATGAAACACTGTACTTTAAGTAACTTTTCAATTGCCATCATGTGGATATAAAGGGAGACTCTTTCTCTATGGTGGCTAGCTTCTAGAATTAAGGAAATGGAGTATTTGTTCCTACGCATGAAGACTGTCCGTGACAGGAAGAACCACAATAACCACTTCAACTACAAACTTACTTCCAACAATTAATACTTTTAACCATTCTATGATTTTCAATTTCCCTTCATAAGTTCTACGCGTATAACATTTCTTGACAATAATAAATGAAGGAATCAAAGCCTTTTCTTCTGATAACAAGTGACAATTGTTCCCATTTCTCCCATGAGAAATGATACTCCTTAGCCATCTTCAGATGCTCTAAATTATTGCGTTACCAAGTACTGTAGATTGTAGAATATTTTGACAACATCTTAAAATTGTAATAAAGAGGAAAAAAAATATGAGAAGTCCCTCTTCTTGCAAATGCTAAATACACAGGATTCTGTAACAAGTTTGATTTGACAAACTTCATAGGGAAAAATCATCCAAGTTACTGACACAGCTTTGAATTCACACACACAAAATCATGAATAACTGCAAAATAATGTTTCACACGAGGACAAAATGTGAGAAACTCCTCTCCTTGCAAATACTCAATGCGTATAACAAGTTTGATTTGATAAACTACATAGGCGAAATTCATCCAAGTTACTGACACAGCTTTGAATTCAAACACCCAAATCACGAATAACTGCAAAAGTTATGATTCACACCTTCCAATCAACATCAACATACTAATTTCAGAGCAACCCATTTCACCATATATCAAATCCTAGCCATTCCACACCCGAATTTGAGAACCATAGCCAAAATCAGGAACTAGCAATCCATCCAACAGAGATCACAGCCAGTTCAGTTTGCACCCAAACTTAATCCACAGCAATCGATGATAACTCAACCAACGCGACCATATTAATAGAGAATAACAAAACAATGAAATTACAGAAACGACTTGAAGACAACCAGAGACTCACCTGTGTGACTTCTGCAGACGCCACCCATATGAGGACAACGGCACCGATGAGAAACAATCCTGCTCTATATCTCCAACCCATTACAAACAAAACCCAGAAAGAAGAAATCACACCAAAAAGATCTTTCTTTCTCTCTATCTCTCAGAGCCTTAATACCACCAACCCATTTTTACAAAGAACATGAAGTCTCATCTGAAACAGAAGGAAGATGGGTTTTTGTCGGCAAGTAGCAGAAAGGGTAAATCTTTCTCTCTCGAGAATTGATGTGGATGAAAACCCAGAAAGGAGAAGCCACCCAAAAGCTGTTTCTCTCTCCAAAGATCTTACTCGCACCAACCCATTTTTCCAAAGAACATGAAGCCCACTCTCAGATAGATGGTAAAAAAAGATGGGTTTTTGTCGGCAGATTTTTTTGTCGGCAGATTTCAAAAGGGTAAACCTCTCTCTCTCTCTCTCTCTCTCTTTGTATTTTCTTTGTATAGATGGCAACGAAGGAAAGAGACGAACGGTGACGGGGAATTTTAAGCAGAGAAGGAGAAGCCAAAGAGTAGGAAGAGAAAGAAAGGATCAATAGTAACAAGTGAAATGAAATGAATAAACAATCAGTGAAAAAGTTGGCCTTTTTGTTGCAGGTTGTAGTTGCTTTGAGCTTGGTTTTTGCTTTACAAATATATTAAAGAGAGGCTCAGGAATTGTTTAAGATTTTATGTGATCTGATTCCGGGACATCCAAACAGGATCACCCAATTGAAATGGAATCTCAATCGGTTCCCAAAACCGGATCTTGGGTTCTTGGCCTCTTGAATGATAGAAAACCATTATAGATAAGAGAGACCCTGTCACCCTTTGATTCTCTCTCTAGTTGGTTGCAGAGCCGCTATCGTTAGTGTTGTTTGAAAAAGATGCTTTAGCAATTGTTGATTATTTGCAAGAAGATTGGTTGTTGGATGTATGATCTCTGGTGGGCCACAGTGTGGATTGATCCTGATTGAAGAAAATCATGTTGCAGGGTCATAAACAGGACTCTACTTTAATTTAACATGAGAGAGGCAAGAGAATGGACCGTGTGAGATGTTTTGGATCATGGTCTATCTCAAGGTGGGCCATGCCGAATCATTGGACTGATTATTAATCAGCCCATTTTTCAGAGCCTGTTTATTTGCATGAAATTAATTAATATTTCTGAATATTCATATTCAAGGTAAAATAGTTTTTTTTATTTATTTATTTATGGAGAAGAGGGTGTACCAATTCTTGAACCCTTGACTCCATTGTGTGCTTAAAATGCAAGAAACCATATAGACACAAGGAAGATTGGTATGGTCAAATGGGTTCAGGGCTGTTTTTATATAAATTTATACATGAAAAGAGTTGACTACAAGATATGTAAGCCTTTTATTTTTTGCAACTCCAAGATTTTAATTCCTACCATTCAAAGTTTTCTTTTTCTTTTTTTGACTCATTAAATTCCAAAATGTTTAGCTTTATGTTTTAAATATTCATAAATTTTGAGATGACTATGACCCTGGCCAGTTTGGAAATTTTACTTTGAAAATAAAATGAAGTGAAGTGAAATATAAAGATGGAATAAAATATAAATGAGTTATGATGGTATTTTGTTTTTAGTTGTTTGTGATGGAATATTTTTGACTTTTTGTAGAGGGAAATTGAGTTTTTTTTTTCTTTTAATGAATAAAAGTGGTTGTATTTTTACTTTTTTTTTTTTTGAAAAAGATGAAGGGAGTTTTGAATTAAAGTGCATTTGATTTGATGCTTAATTTTACTTGACTTTACTTTACTTACAAGTAAAATTACCATAAAGAGTAAAGAGGAGATCTAGATGTTAGAGAAATATCTGATTATGATTAAGACTTTCCTTATCATTGGAGATAATGATTGATTTGAATAGATAAGGATTAGTTTGAATTTATGATTGCTCTGCATTACCTTTCTATAAATTGGAATTCTCTCTCAGATGGTGAGTTATGGAAATGGTTTGAAAGTCTTTAGTAGATAGGACCTGACTTACAAAGGTAGTATGGATAGACTAGTTCCAACAAAATTCCTAGGATAAAATTCACTAGGGTGGGCCAGATATCCATTTTCTGACAAATGGGAGATTAATTGATGGTTATTTATACATCATCATCTTCTAGTTTTTTTCACTTTTGTCAACTTTAGAAGTACATTTCTTGGAATTCTTAATAATTTAATTTCATACAAACAAATGGACCTACCATGAATAATGGTTTTTTAAAAAACAGTTTGGAATGTGATGTGTCCTTCCTCTTTTTTTTTTTTTTTCTCTCTCTCATTACGAAATATACAAGAAAGATACAGGAAGAAAACTACTACACATAATACAAATACAAAACTAAAAAAGACAAAAGGTGAGCCAAAATTAGGTAGCTTCAGGTGCTTCATGGTTTCTAGCAGTCTGCCTCTAATGCCTTAACTTCCAATCCAATGCTGCAATGCATGTCTTTGTATAGAGTAGAACAGGTGAGGCAGAAGAGTAAAACATAGTGAGATGAGAGTACCAAGTTTGGAAATGGGGATTTTATCCACACTAAGTGTGGGTGGTCCAATCACGGTCCGCCATATCACCATGTGCAACCCTTTACAAAGAAAGGGCAACACAGGATTTTTCGGGTATACGTCCCAAAAAGAAAAAAAGAAAAAAGAAAAAAGGGGAAAAAAAAAACTTTAAGCAATGGTTTACATTGTAAATGCTAGAAAGTAGGTCCAAACTCCAATTTCTATCAGTGAGTAAAAGAATCACATTTAAGCACTTCTCATGTTGGACCAGATCTGAAAGCCCACATGATAACCTTGTTAGAAAGTAATGAGTGACTGATTTAGATTATCCAATTGGTACTTCAATGTCCTAGTAATACATCTCTAGGAGGCCTTTCTGAAGGTGCATGCAAATGGGTCCATAAAGCCCACCGCTGTCCGGTGGGCCGCTGGCAACCTCTATGGGTGGGCCATGGTATAGAACAGGTTGGCCCACTGACCCACCAATGGTGGAGGATAATTAATTGTAGATGTTGATGTGAATCAAGTTACTTATACTCCAATTATGCACACCCAAATGAGCACCTAATACCCCAGGCCAGTCCAAACCTCAAATGCTTGAATATGAGAATAACAAGTCAGTTTCTATATTAGACCATTAGATTATAGGCCATTTGAAAGAAGATAATATAAGTTGGTTTTAGGTCATTTTAATAGTCAAATGAGTCAGCTCCTATCCTTGATTTTCTACTAGAAAAATAAAACCAACCAAACCCTCTCTTTCTTTTCTGAAATCTCTTTTCATTTTTATAACAACATAGAAAAGCTGAGATTAGTGAAGGAGGTATTCTCTTAAGTTCATTTCACTTCTTCTATTTTTATAGTGGAGGATGTAACTTCCCTTGTAAGTGGGCAATGAAGTGTACTCCACACTTCAAAGGCCATGTGCATGCAGTAGCAAAAGATGTGTTGTTTTAAGTTTTTAGATCCATCTATGACAGCTATTTTAGTGGTTTGTTCATACTCATCACAAAGTTTCTCTTTTTCCTAAGTTATTTTTCCAGATCTGGACCATAGATAAGCAGAGTGTAAAGTGCTTAATATTGTAACTTTGAAGTTGTAGCTTCAAGTCATGTTACAAATTTTTAAAAGAAGAATAAAAAATAAAATACTATGGCCGAGACTCGACCGCTCAATTTCCAATTGTTTTTGTGGGAAGGGAGATGCTTTATTATTGGGGAATTGATGGATTGGCAGCCTCATTATCTCTCAAAGCCTAGCCATTCATTTCATGTTTTATAATGGAGTACTGGACCTAGGCCTAACTTTTGAGGCTTGTGGTCTTGGTAGGATACATTTCCTGCCCCTCCCCTCCTTCTTGTTATGGCTGAAAATGGAGTCCTACCCAAGCCCATCTACCAGAACTGCCCATTTTTGGAGAAATGATTAAAATTGAAATAACTCATGGAGGCCAGTCCATCCAATTAGGTCTTGAGGTGTACATAAGCCAAGGATAGGGATACCTACAATTGGGCTTGTAATTTTATGGTAGGCTCAGCCCACAACCAATACACTGTTACACATGTTTGAGTAGTTAGTAAATGTATGAGATTGAACAAGTTGTGGGCTTATACAAGATTTTCACCAGGAGCAAGCCTCATGTTTGACATGGTTGTACTGACAGAAAATCTTGAATGTTCTTGCACATGGACTGAATATGGGCTAGATATGTAGGTCCATTGGCCTAACCCAGGTCTCAGATTTTTTACCTTATAGAGAAAATGGGCTAATTCAGGTCCCGCCAGATTAAAGTCTTCAATGGAAATGGTCTGAACATTTTAGTGATACTAAAATGGATCTTAGACCATGGGCCAGTACATAGTCTGAATATTAGGCCCCATAACTCATAAGACGCCATTAGAGTTATTAGGGTTTGAAATATATAATAGATCTTGAATTTCTTTAGCTAGTCATTCTTACAAAATTCCTCAAGGCATTAGTAGATGCAGTGGAAACACTTTTCAATATTTTCCATTTGGGTGGAGCCCACTCCTCAATACTCCCCCTCAGGTGGAACCCGGCCGGCGCACTTTTTGCGACGCGCATTTTTTTTTTTTTTTGCGCCGAGTCGTTCCACCTAGAATTCGAACTCACGACCGGTTGACTCTGTTACCATCTTGAATTTCTTTAGTTAACCATTCCTACCAAAACCTTAAGGCATTAGTAGAAGCAGCGAGAATACTTTTCAATATTCCCCATTGGGTGGAACCCACTCCTCAATAATAGAAGCTAAGAGCCAGGTTTAAGGAGGACTCATCCCATGGTCTAATGTCAACCTATCATTCTATGCTTGCAAATGGGTGGGGTCAGACCAAGACTTGACCCAAAGCTGATGATTAGATCAGCCAAGCCTGTCCTGGCTTTTCTATTCTTAAATACCCAGCTAGATAGCCATGTCTTGCCTCAATATGCAAATGGTCTTAAATTTGCAAATGGGTTGGGTCGGGGCTGACTTTTGTGGCTGCAGTCTCTTTCAGGCATGATATTAACCCGGATAACTAAATGGGTTGGGCTTGGATGATCTTCCAACCGACCTAACTCGACCCATGACAGCTATAGTTATTCATTATACCTTTTACTTTAATTAAAGGTCAATCTTTTAAACCCACTAAACACAAACCCTATGATTAGTTCATGTAACTAAATAATCCACATGTATCCCAATCATGGGCTACTCATACATAAAACAGTCAGGTGACCTGATTAACCTTGTTTAAGGTGTGCACTTTACACCTAGCATCAGGTAGGCTATATAGTGGGTCTTTCTTGGCATGATGGTGTCCACCACAAAGAGCACAAATGATAGAATCTCTTGTGGCATTTTCAAAACAGCCAAGATAACAAGATCAAGTGAGTGTTGAAAATTGGCCTTTATAAGTGAGTTTTGACTTGAGAGCAAAGGAGACCTCTTTATGTTGCATCAATAGTATGGGTATGACTTTGGACAATGGAGTGAGTACCTGTCTTTGTTCTCCACATTGCCTAGGTTTTGCTTTCATAGGTGAATGGAGGCCAAGCACTAGAGACAAGCAGCATCCAAATCCACTAGCAACATTCCTTTTCTTGAAGTAGTAATTCATATGATCACTGAGAGATAGATGCTCTGTAATATTTTCCAAATCTATAGAGTGAAGAGAGAGAGAGAGAGAGAGGGGCGAAAATTTTCAATGAAGAATTTGGTGGTTCTACCCAGAATCATCTAGGCATATGGTCAACAAAATTGTAAGGAAGAATTTGGTCTCTTTCACCAACAATCACCTGGTTCATGGTTTTAGCTAATGTCTTCTCCCATTTTCACTACGATTGAGTCCTCTTTCAAAATGGAGAATTTTCTCCTAATTTATGCCTTCCATTTAGGGGTCCTACATACTGCTTATGAAGGCTCCCAATTCCCATAGGTGAGAACTTCACTTCAAAATGGGCACAATCATTCTTTTTGTTTTTCTTTCTATTTTTATAAAAAAAATATTGCTCGACTTGGTATAAATTAGACATTAAGCTGAACTTGACCAAGCCATATGCTCACGAATATCGGTGGGGCTCACTAGTTTCCCAGAATATGAAGGTTTTTGTGGACCAAAATCAACTTCATCGTACATTGCTACTTGCCCATCCAAGGAGATGAATGCGACCTGTCCAATGTTTTTATTTTTATCATTTTTTCAATACCTTAAATCAGATGACAAAGAAAGACGTAGTGGGGTGCTTTTTTTTCCTATCCTTTTCTTTTTCTTACTTTTCTTCTTTCCATATGGCAAGCCACAACCACCTTTGTATTTTGTGGGCCAATGGATGCATCAACATTTTATATGTCTTGAGATCAGTTAAACTTAAAATATGCTTGTCAAGTCAGATAATTCCTTCTTTTCAAAATGCCTATTTAGTGTCCTTCAATCAAATGTTTATACATGTCTAATCACTATGGCTCAAAATTTTTCCCCAATTAAAATAAGACCCATGGTTTTGACTACCAATGTGCTATTTTGTATGTCAGGCATGTGGTGGGGCTCATTATAACTAAATAGTACTCTAAGTTTTAATTTTTGGTATAAAAAAAAAAATGTGTTCAAAGTTGGTCTCAGCTTTGTTTTGATTTCATACAAAACCTTGTTAACTTAGCCATTTAATCACACCACTGTCATGCCACAAAGCCATCTTCCACTACTTCCGTAGACATGACTGAGTGGGTTTGGTATATGAGTTGCTTGGCTAACCACTGTTGGATTGGATATATTCTAAAGATTTGCCTACGACTGTATCTTTGAATATTGAGATGAGAAACATTTGATATTGACAAAGAGAGTGTGATGTTTCCCATTTTCTTGATCTTCCAGGGCTTTCACTTGAAAATACCATCATTTCAGCATCTTCAAGAGTATATTTGAGTGTCTTTTCTTGAAAAATTGCAACATTGTCATGTCAATTGCCCCCACCCTTTCAATTAGTAAGTTTGTTAAATTCAACCATTCAACTATAAAATAAGCCATGTTGATTAATAAGGTACTACAATAAGGAAAAAAAAAAAAAAAATTCTAAGTGTAATATAACAATTGAGCTGTTAGAAAGCAAAATTTGGTCAACAATCTGAATTGAAAACTGGAATTAACTATTACAAATATAAAAACATAAAACAGATGATTTTTCATTGTAGGCATACATTTGTCATCTTGTTTAACTCCAGTAGCACATTCAGATGCATAAATGGGACATAAATTACAACTTTGTTAGAATCAACTCCATTAGACATTTCTATCCACCATTTTTGTCATGTTAATATAAACGAAAATATCACGTCTCAATTTATAAAGTGACTTTGAAACAGAAATAAACTCTCACCTCACTAGCAACCTAGCACAATTCATGTGAGTTCGAAGCACATCCTTATGGGGCTTACTTGAATGTATGCCAATCATAAAATAATAATGCATAAAAACATTTACTATGAGTTAGAATGGATCCATTAACCAAATGTTCTATTCATGCAATATATTTTGTGATTCAATCAACGGCCGACATGGGTCAAATCAGCACTAAATTGGGGTCAGGAACAATTCATGGTTGGATGATTCTCCATGAAGGTATAGATTGATCACAAGTGGACCCCACAGTATAAAGTAGGAATGTCTGTGTTCAAAATTTGGGTTGATGTCAGTTCTTGAACAACAGATTTTGGTGCACCACTTATCCACAGCAGGGGACCATCTTTGGAGCATGCAAGCCAAAAGTGCTGTGAGTATGCACATGACTGTATGTGCAGTCATAATCAAGTAGATAATCAACTGTTTCTCTTAATTCATGACAATAGACTATTCACTGGAATCATTCATTAATAGACCCACCTCAATTCCCTTTCTTGCCCGTTTCTCACAAACAAACAAGAGAAGCAATTGTATGCGTATGATCTTAGTTGACCCACCTTTTTTTGCTTATTCAAAGCCATTCACATTGTACCCTATATTTGAATAGGTGTGACCTGAATTTTTCAATCCAATCATAGTGAAATATGCCCTTGGGTTGATCAATCAATGATAAAACTGATAGTTCACCGTTGGGTCAACCAAGGTGCAACATGGGGCAGTCTTGGGCAATGATCATTTTGGAATGATTCTGATGGAATAAAAGACACAAATTGTAAAGATGAGTAGAGCCAACCACCATAGCTATCCGTTTGTTGGTATAAGGCGTGAGTTTACTCCCCACATCAAATGTTTGACACCACTCAATGTTATCTAGTGCACATGTTGTGGGTCGTGCGTACGTACACAGGGGGATTAGTCCTGACTAATCAAATCATAGGAGGATACCCTCTCAATTGAAAGAGAAAGAGAAGGGCCCAACCCCAAAAATGTATTCATATTCACAAATGGCCATATTTCTAGTAGCTGAGGATTAGTGGGAGATTTTCTCCTACTTGTGCATAGGAGTTCTATGTGCCGCACGTGGGCTCGCCTTTGATCATTGCATCCCTTTTTGCACTCTTTTCATCCCAGATAATCCAGAACAGGCTCAATTTTACACTTTATGGAACTTTCACTCACCATTTGATTAAATATAAAAAAGATTTATAGTTAGAATGCCTTTAAACTTTAGTGTTGTTAAAACATGGGCAAAGAATTTTTTTTTTTAATGATTTTTACTCTGGTAGCTGGTAACAGGAGAAAGTTTTTCAGGGTACGCCTATGGGTCCCCTTTGACGTTATAACAATTATTGTGGTTGGCGTGAGGAATTTTTGTATCTTGAAAGGTCCCCTTCCAATTCAAAAAAAGGAAGGTCTCCTTAGGACCAATCTACATGGAAGAGAGGTATTTCTTTTTAGGCTTTTTTCCCCCAATTCCTAGCCATTAAATAAGGTGAGATAGGTCCCTAAATTCTGTGTTGTCAATTGAAGAGCCTGTACAATTTACATGAGTCTTAAATTAGGGTCAATGTTAGGCTAGGTGGTCCTCACAAGATGGACTATTGATAATGTGATCCAACAGGTCCTTCCATTGAAATGTTAATTTTACTCGGCCATTCCTACAAAGTCTTGACCAAGTAAATCGGCGGACTCCACCTTCGAATGTGTTTGTGCTAAGCTGCGGAAGAGGAAATCTATCTTTCTTTTTCTGTAATAGTTGATCTCTCACCGGAGGAGGTCGGAAAAGCAGGTCCTTTCTCACGAAGAAAGTCGAACCTTCACAACGGGCTGAAATCCAAGAGGAAGAAAATCGTCAGTGCACCCAAACATAAGGCGTCTTGTCTTTGCCCCGTTTCCGGATAGACGGTTGCTACACAAACACACCCTTGGTAGATTTGAAAAGCCAAGGGATTTGTTTTTGCTGGTGTTGGGCTAAATCTCACAAACACTAATTAAAACTCACCATGCCTGTACTTACAAACACTAATTAGCTCATTAACTTTTTTTTTTTTGTGTGTGTTTGGTTGAACAGTTCATCTAACCTTATTATACGTTTGTGGAGCACAATTTAGGTGGAAAAAGCAAAAATTGAACATTCAAGCGTCTTCCTAATTTGATGCTGCTTTCATTTTGCTTAGTTAGGAAATCTGTTTTCCAACCGGGGAAGATGTTTGAACCCTGAATTTGTACTACTAGAAATTTATAGAAAATGACGTGATGGCGATCCCCATGGCATGTCCATGTTTAATATGCCTTATTGCTAGAACTCTCAAGATACCCCAACTGCTGACCTTAGACCTAACATTTCTTTAGGCGGTTGAAATTTAAGTATTTTCTATAGAACTCTTTCGTGTGTTATCTTAGGACCTTATATACGATATTGCAAATATGGTATTGTGCGATATTGTACGCGATGTAGTATTAATAACCTTACGGGGTTTATACCCAAAAAAAAAAAAACCTTATGAGAAACATTTAAACTTCAATTGCTTAGCAAATGTCAAATTTAAACCTAGTCGTACGATCAAAATCCCTTTAATTTTTGGAATTCCAATTCAATATCTTCGAAGAGTTTACAGATTCAATAAGCAAGCTCTTGAAACCTGTTCACGTGGAAGAGTATTTTTCCCAATGTGGCATTGCACAAATATGCCCTTAAATCTTTTTATTCAAACTCCGAGTCACTAACTTCAAAAAAATTAATAAAAAATCTGTAAAAAAAAACTTTCAAAAAAATAAAAACCATCTCAGATAATGATGGAGTAAGTTTCACCTTTGAGATCTTAACACATGACAGTGCAAGAAAACTTCAAAATAAATTTAAAAACACTTTGAAACAGGAGAAGCCAAGCCCATGATGTGTACTGTGTACTGAACATATTTCCATTGTTGTGGCTTCCCCTCACGCAAAAACGCCACAGCAGTATTCAGAGATGCAGGAACTGTCTTCTCTCGTTTCACGTTTCAAGGCCCTGACATCTCTCTCTCTCTCTGTCTCTGACTCCTCCTCCCTCCTCCCTCCTCCCTCCTACATCAAACTACATGCCAACCCAAACCCCCACTCTCCTGACTGCCCTCTCCTCTCTCCACAAACAAACCAACATACACGCTACGTTAGCTCTACGTACACATCCATCCAAAAACACCATCCATCTTGATAGTGTTTTTCCTACAATCCACTATTGATATGTATATATCCTTTGCCTCCACTCAACCCTTCCTGGTATCAATATGAATGATAGCTAGATAAAGAAAATTAAAAATGGTATTAGAGTCAACAGGTCGCGAGCGCCGTTTGAATTTCAGAAGGAAGTGAAACTATTCTGCATAAAAATATTTTTGCTGCCTCTACTAGCCCCATGCATTTTTGTTGCCATTGGTTGGCAAACCAAATTTAATATCTACCTCCCAAGAATTTTCCTTGACGCTACAGCTTGCAAATTGACCGCATGATGATCAGAACAGTCGATTTCATCACTTTCTTGTTTCATTAGACCTGAACCAAAAACTTGCTTTATTTGGTTGATCCCAGACGTACAATCAATGTTTTTCATGCAATTAGAGGTCTTTTGACCATTGTTGGTATTTTCGGCCTGATATGGATCTTTGACCCTTCATCCTAAGAGCGAAGGAATGAAAGGTTCGGATTTCCTTGAAATGGCCACGTGTATGGATGGAGATGTGGGTTTCTCCATCTATTAAAGTTGGTGACCTGCATTCTGACATTATGCAGGGGGGAAATTCAGGGATGGTAGTCTAAGAGCAATGTAAGAAAGTTGGTACAGTGTCTCAACAGGATGACTTACAAGGAAAGAATTGTAATTTGTGACCCGCCCTAAAATCTTCAATAATCCCTATCCATTTGGTTTTCAGGGCAGTGTTTTCAAATTGACCACCTCTTCTGTTTCTCAATTTGTATATACCGCCTAAGTTTTTTAGATCTGTAAATAGGCTATGTGGTTTCGGTAATTTCATATAGCCTGTTGTTTGTTTCATTTTAATAACTTTCATATTTTAAAATTAGCAATCTTACGATCACCATAAGTTTTTAAAGTAAAATGATGTTTTTGTCCATTTCTTTATCTATATATGTGTGTGATTTTAGAAGCTTAGATTTATTTTTCTCTAAGACTTTTAACATTGATATTTGATAGTAACTATAGCGTTTTTAGTAAAAGAGAGTAGCCCTACTTAAAACCATTTTTATTAATATAGGCTCATTTCATTAAATTCAAATCAATCATAATCTATACTTTTAATTAATTATAACTAACATAATCCACATATAATGTCATAGGCCTTCCACGCTTTTTCATTTTTCTTTTATTTCTCTCTTTATTATTCTTTTTCTTCTTCTTTTTTTTTTTTTTCTAATAACGAGGGTATTCATATTTGACCTAATAAGCCTAATCCTCATGCACAAGCATGACCACACAAGACACGCCCACCTGATAAATATGTGGCATCGAACATAAGACGTGGGAGCAAACCCACACTTACAAACCAACTCTCGGGCAGATTATGTACATCTCTTCATAAAATAAAGGAAAAGATGCAACATAGAAAAAAGTACTTATAGAAAAATAGCATCCAAATACCACTCACTTTTATATATTATCTGAAATGAAGCGCACACATAAAATTTGGAAAACCCCTTCAGGGCATGAGAATTTTGATTTTTCTATTTTTCTTATATATATGTCCCTTTCAAAAAAAAATTTACATATTGGCCCCCCATAGGAAATTTCCATGTCCCACACTGTACATATCTTAGCCAAACACATTTTATTTCTAATATATTCTCTAAATAATAAAGAAAAGACATTAAATTAAGCTTAAAATATCTAAATTCTAAACTTCTAGAATAATTATTTCATAATTAGTGTTTGAAGATTTAATAAACAACTCAGGAGACAAGACTTACTATGATGATATTGATGATAGAGCTTGAGGGAGAAGAATTGGAGGCAAGGTTTTAAATTTCTTCAATCATAATTCTTGTCATCAAGCAGGTCTTGGAAAGTCGTGTTTGTTTCAACTCCATCTACAAAAGTAGTGGGTCACAGCAATGAACCCGCTCTTAAAACTGCAATTGCATGGAAATTCCAAGAACAACAGTTGCATTCCAATTCCTAGGAATTGTGGTCGATGAAAGGCATAAAAGCAATTGCCATTCAAGTTCTGATTGACAAAACTTTCAACACCAAACAAAAGCATGCTAGTGCTCTTTCTTTTCTAGGTCTTCCTTTTCTTCAAGGATGAAATTACCATGAAAGGTGCCCACACTCTTGGGTCTACCTATCAATTTCTTTAAGTCACGCAATTCTCTTATAAGGAAATCTAAGCATTCAAACCTAGTGGGTCCCACCTTGGATCAGCAAAATCTATACAGTCAACGTTGTCATAATTCCATTGAAGATGTCTTTGTAGGTGGAGTTTGAGGCCAACGTAAACTCAACCCAAATTCTAAATTGGACAATCCTTACATGAGATCCAAATTGTACTCTTACCTGTTGCATCTTCTAGAAATACTACCCAACCAAACAACTCAACTAGTGGGGGGGTTTTTATTTTTACATATAAAGCCCAACCCTAATCTGAAACGTGCTCCAACCGACTTTGGGGTTTGGTCGGTCCAGGACCTCCATGTCAGTTGAATTGGAATTGGACACAGTCACACAGCACAATCTACACGCCTTGATCCCATTAAAAAAACAAAAAAAGAGCATACTTTTTCATACTCTTTCTCCTATGAGCATACTTTCATGCTCTTTCTATTCAGTTTAGCCCTTGAGGCCTGTTTAGATGCATGTCTAACAGGAGCGGAAGGGGGCGGTAGACGGAAAGGTCACTTTAAACAAGGGTCAACCAAAAAAAAAAATCAGCCCGATCGCCCATGAGAATAACCTCACTTTTTCAACTTCTTAAAAGTTTGCTCATAGATATATAAAGGCACTTAATGGGAGTTGGTGTGGTTGTTCGTGACCACAATGGTGCATTCATGGTATGTAAGACTGTTGCAAAACCTTACATATGTGATCCGACCATAGCTGAGGCTATCACAGCTTGGGTCGCTGTAGATTTCTGTAAGTCTCTGCAGATTCGGCAATTGATATTAGAAGATGATTCATTGGAGGTTGTCTAAGCACTTGGGTGTGAAGAAAAGAGTTCCAGCGTTATGGACAATTTTAAACTCCTTTTAGTCATGGCAAGTGGAAACATATCAAGAGAGATGTAAATAAAGTGGCACATAAATTGGCGAATGAAGCTCTACTCGAACCGACATATCATATTTGGAGAGACTGTGCTCCACAAGTTATTCATCATTTTGTAATCCTCGAATGTAATATTCTTGATAATTCTCAATACAGTATGATATTTTCTCTCAAAACGAAAAAGTTCACTGATATCGTAAATGTTTTTGAGAATCAATCCAAGAGCAAATGATAAGTTCAATGAGTGTAAAATAGGGCTTAATAACAAGTTTCATGATACAAGAGTAATAAAAGGTGCTGCACTGAACTAAGGAAAAGTTTCCAGTTCTACAATGATGAGAAATTATCTTTTAAGTTTTAATTTTAATGGGCCCAAACTGCATCATCTTCATCATGGGATGATCTGCACCATCAAATCTTTGGCCATTTTCTATTAAATATGTAAGAAAGATTTTTTTTTTTATTCATAGACCATCCATCACCATCTTTATAAATCATCACGTCAGTGAGTGAGAATTCTGCTGTATCACTCAACCCTCCAACACACAGTAATGCCTGTCAAGGTCCTACTCCAATAGGCCTTAGGGTCCCACAGCGGACCAAATATTCTCCATAGTCACACAATCCACCAAACCCTCCCTGGAGAAAGCCCTTACATATAAAACCAACAAGAGCATGCTCTTCTAAGATCTAATAAATAGGCTGATAGATTAGAGCCCTAGATTCTCTCTCTCTCTCTCTCTCTCTCTGTGTTTGTGGTGACTGGTGATGGCCAGCACCAAGCCCTCATCCTCCGATCAAGGGTCGAGCCCGGCTCAGACCACCTTCGTCCAAGCCGACCCTTCCACCTTCCGAGCCCTCGTCCAAAAGCTAACCGGTGCAAACCCCGACACCTTCTCCAAGCACCCAGTAACAGTCCCGACACGCTCCTCTCTCAAACCGGTACCGGCCGATATGGGTCCTCGCAGACCTGCCTTCAAGCTCCAAGAAAGAAGACAGAACGTGAGAAAGCTCGAAATAGCACTTGCATCTCCTTTTCTCCAACACCCAAGTTGTAGAAATCTCAAAGGTGAGATGTTGCTGGTCTCTCCAGTCTCTCCTCTCGACCATCTCTTCTCTTTCAGCCCAAGAACACCAACTTCTCCTTGTCTTTCTACTTCTGCTTCTTGGGAGGAAGAGGAAGACAGAGCCATTGCAGGGAAGGGGTTTTATCTGCACCGTTCTCCTCTCAACACGCCTAGAACAGCTGAGCCTGAGCTGCTGCCTTTGTTCCCTTTGCATTCTCCTAGGGACTCTTCATCTTCTTCCTCCTCTTCTTGAGTTTCTGGTTGTTGGGTTCTTCTTCATTTTGATTTTACTGATCTGGGTCTTGTTTTAATCTTCATTTTGTTATGGAGTTTGTGATTTATATATCATCGTTTCTTTTCTCCTCTCTTCCTTCTTTGATCTTGTTCTTGTTTGTGTTTGTTTGAGGTGGTACGTTATTTGCAGTTACACCCCTGCGATTTTTATGTTTTGTGTCTTAGGTGAGAGTTCTGTTTCAGAGTAATGATGATAGGATCGTGCCAACTATAATACAGCATCTGAACTTTTGCTATGATCAGGTTAAAAAGAAGAGTCTTTTTCAGTATTTTGAAGTTTGGACTTTTCTTTTCCTCAATTCATATCCTAAATACAGTGGGCCGCACCTTTATCATTTCAATGGTTCCAATTACAAAGTGGTCCCATGTGGGCCACCACGTCGATGGAAATGCCATTCGATACTGGAATGGTAATGTGAAATTCATTTTACTGTTTGCTCTGCTTTATAATACTTGCATGCTTTTTTGTGGTGGGAAATTGATCATGCCTCTGTTTAGGACATGGTCCCAATTTCACTCAAATGAGAATGATTTGAGCTAAAAAAGTACCTTGTCATGAAGTGGGATGGGACCCACACTTGATCCAACATTGCAGCACTACTTTTGAAGTGAAGTCTTTTTTTTAAGATGCTTATTTGATCAAGAGGAGGTGGGGCCTATATTAGGAAACATCAGGTGATTAGTTGCCATTAGCAGCATAAACTCGTTTCTCTTTATTGTGAGGGTCTATTATTTGATGTCTGGAAATTGGACGACTGTGATGGTCTGATTTGGGTCAATCTCTGGCTATTTTCGATGTGATGTATGATAATGATGGGGATTGGATTTGGACTGTCCAGATTTACTTTAGTTCCAGGCCAGGTGTACGGTATGCAGAGCTTTTGATGACTTGTGGTCCACTAGTCTGTAGAGAATTCTCTTGTTCTGTAATGGTAAGTTGACCTCACTGTCTTCTGTCTGTACCAAATGTTTGAAAGTAAAGAGAGGCTATCATTTTCTCTATATTACCCTACACATGTTTACCTGGGGCTAGACTTGCATCAGTGCATGCCATGCCCTTGATCCCAGGTCAGGTCAGGTCAGGTCGAGGGTGCACGTGGTATATTTATGTGGAATTTGAATGGTCTGCAAGGTGGGCCATGGAGTGGTGTGTGGTCCATCTTAAAAGAGGAGCATTGATCTGAACCGTACCTGAGAACACATTAACATCAGCATTGAATGAATGTTGAGTGGAAAATGCATGGTGGTTTGGACCTGGCCGACCATGGATCATTCAGCTTGAATATGGGTGGTTGGGATCCTTCATGGGGTCTTTCCTAACCGTACAAAGGTTGAAAGGTTCAGTCAGGATTCAATGGGGCTTTGACTTGGGTGCGTTGGTGGAGCCTGAAGATCTGCTTTATCTGGATTTTCACTTCTGATAGTTTTGAGAGAATGAGAGAGAGAGAGAGGTATCCTAGGTTTATAATTTCTCACATGGCAAATGGAAAGCCTCTACAATGAGAAAAATCAGCTCAATTTTTTTAAAAACTTTCAAGTGATGATCATTACACCCATTGATCGAAAAAGGTGCCCTGTAGAAGATCAGAATAATTTTTTTGCTTTAATACACCTTAACTTGACACAATCAGTCTCAAATTTGAGCCCCCACTCAAAGTGCATAGTTATTCCCAAATTTGTGCATTGGCATTGCCCAAGTTTAGCTCCTAGGACTTGGTTTCATGGTATGATTGATAGGTTGATACAAAACATGATAATGAGTAGGTCTTCAAAATTGCCTCCACCCAATTATTATTATTATTATTATTATTTTATTTTTTTGGGCATGGGATTTCACACACATTATCCTTCATGAATGATCACAAGTTCGAATTTAACAATTGTCCAACTTTTCCTTACCATTTAATGCCTATTGTGAGAAAATGATGCTTCTAAAATCATTAAATTTTAAGACCATTGACCAAAGGGTTATGATGATCTTATTAAGTCGAAATTTTGCATATAGGTTGGTCTCATATAGACCTTTCGCCGAATAGACTTCCATGATCACCATTCATCCTAGTGGATCTTACTATAAGCGACATTTTCCCTAAAAATGCCAATGTGTCATCTAGCGCTCTCTTGACCATATTATTTTGTTCTTTTTAGCTATTCAATAACATAATTCAGACGAGGCTTTGCTGACGATGATGATGAAGAATCACAAAATGTGTGCCTCCTTACTTTTATATGGATTAATGGTAAGGCATCTCCCCACATTTCATTTTGATGTTACACTTTCTTTTCCCTAGTAAGATAGCTATTAATGTATGCCAAGACTGTTTTTAATAATAGCTAATCTTGTAAATCCTCTTTTTATTTCTTATGGGATTTCATGATAATATCCCATGATATACACAAGACTCAAAGGTGAAGTGTGAATGACAGGAGGTGAAGATGAACGTCTGATAAATGGAAGGATCCATTCATAAATAGATGGGTGCAGATCATGCTCCACCAGACCTAAAGCTTGTACCTACTTTGGTGTTGGCAACATCTGTTTATAACCCATAATAGTTGTTGGTCAAACCAACTCCAAAATGGCAATATTGTTCAAATCTCAATATGAAATCAGGCGATGCAAAATGGGCTGGAGATGAAAAGAAATGGAACAGATTGGGTGGCAATGAATGAAGATAAAGATTTTGAATTTAAGAAGGATTAAAATGAAAATAACATATAGGATTTGAGGGAGTAGAACCAATGGGTTGAAGATGGAAATAAAAGGAAACCGTTCAGGAACAGTGAGGATAATAATGCTTTCAAATTAAGAGGCATGTGGCCTATCTATCCTGACAGTCAAAACTGAAAGAAATTTGAGTCGGAAAACAAATTTGGCCAAATTTATGAGGGCTTTCATTTTTTTTCTTTTGGTAAAAGAATTGATTTTTCTTGATGGAGAGGATTTTAATTTTCTACGTTTGGGTCAGAATGTATGATTCCTCTCTTTCTAACGGAATGTATATAGTCGAGAAGGGAAAGAGAATATTCCAAAGAAAAATATTCACATGCCTATTCATAGGTGGGTCCTGCCTCTGGAATGGTTTTGTGTTTTCCATTTTGCATGTCTTTGTGAAGAAAGTCACCAGGTTTTGAGAGTGGGACTGCATTTTATGTTAGCTTTCACGTCATTTAGTTCACTTTACCTGAAAACCTGGTCCCAAGCTGATCAGAAGTTGACCTCTCTTCAAAGGCACATGAAAGTCCCTTTCTTATTATCGTGAAGAAGAGGGAACTGAAAGTTTGCTTTTTAAATTTTAATACACTTGATGCATTCCTGGTCCCCTTGCTCTTCTTTTCCATTGCTTCAAAGTTGTGGGTGGGGTCTTCTTTTCTTTGGGGTTCCTTTCCCATGTCTTCTGAGTTTGATACTAATCATTTTTCAACAGGAAATTCTCCTTGGGGGCGCTTTATGTAAAAAAAAAAAAAAAAAAAAAAACATGGGGGAGTGGGGGAATTGCAAAAACTAATGTTAATTTTCAGAATTTGCGGGGGTTCTCAAAAAAAAAAAAAAAAATTGACATTTTTTTAGGTCTGAGTGGAGGCTTGTACTTGAGTTCACCCTTGATTAAGGCTATATTTGATTTGTGCATCAATCACAGATATGGTCCATTAAGACCAAGTAGCATCAACCCAAGTTGGTTCAAATTTTATACTCCTTTTCCATTGGCCACCTGCTTAGATGCATTCCTAAAAGCTAGGATGTGTGAAGGGAAATTCTCACCATGAATTAGGGTGGGCAGAAAATGGGCCTCATCAATAATTCCAATCCATGAGATTGGTGAAACGAATTTTCACAGCCTCTTAGCTGTGAATATTTTTAGAATCAGAGTGATCTCCAAATTGGACTATGTCAAATGTTGGGCATTTAATGAATTGGAATGGGTTAAATTGATCATAGTGAAGCCTCCCAAAAACTAAGAAGGGATCATGAAAACTTAAATCAAATAGAGTCGAGCTCAGTCTTTTCCCTCCCACTTGTACAATTATGAAAAGTTGGGATATTTTGACTCTTTCTGGTTTCTACCATCATCATCATCATTGTCGACATGTTACTCCAGGGAATAGATCCCCGATTCGTCCAAATAAGGCTCCGTTATCTGGACGAAACAGGGGATCCGGATCCGTTACGCCAGATGTCAATGGACCACCTCTTAACACATCATCTATACAACCTGACCTTAAAAATCAATGCATGCACACTCCTTCAGGCCCCATTGATAATGGATCCGAGTCCAGGTCCTGGCCCAAATGCCTTTTACCCAAGTGTAATACAGCACACATGCATACATGAGAATATCAAGGACTGGCACACCCTCTTCTTCTTCTTCTTAAAAAAAAAAAACACCATCATATAATATATATATATATATATATATATAATTTACATTATACTTATATTGAATATATTAGAATAGTACTATTATATATATGGGTAATATTCATGTGGAAACTGTTCTCACATATTATGTGAGAACTTTTTTGTGGGGCCTCATTTGGGGATGGGACCGGGGGGTGGGGGGGTAGGGGGGTGGTGGTGGTGGTGGTGGTGGTGGAAAGATCTATGTGATACCACTCCAAGTATCAAGTTTGATCCAAACCCACGCCCCTAACCCCTTCATCCGTAGCCCACAAGTTTAAGGCTTCATATTCAAAAAAATATTCAACCCTCGATCTAACGTTTCAGTCCATTCGGATGTGTGTCAATCCTTTGGATTAGTGACTATCAGGGGGTTCCTTATTGGTTGTTAGGTTTGGATGAGTTGCTAGTTGAACCCCGTAAAAAAAGTTCTCATATAATAGTTCTCACTTGAATATTTCTCACTTGAATATTTCCCTATATATAATACTGACATTAGATACACTCAGGTAATAGGTTTGAGTTGGTTCCGGGTCTAATCCGGTCCATGGGAGCATCAGACCCATATGGAGCCCAAGCCCAGGTACAAAAGCCCTAATTGGGTTGAGGGCCTGAGGTCCTGGTCTGTCATGGACCCAGCCCAAACCCAACCTGTTTAGATCCCTAGGACCCCAGTCATTCAACAATGCAAATGATTGATGACTGTATTAGACTGAAATGAATCAATTAGTCTAACATCTGAATACTGGGTTAATGGTTCTTGTTTGAATGTCAACCCTCTGCTCTGTAGGAAAGTCAATGATGATTCTCCAGTTCATATGAGATTGTTGGATTGTCACTAAAGAGATGACTGCTTCATATGATATTTTCATTTTGCTATCTGTATTCTTGGGTGAAACCATGATGAAACAATATAATCAAAGTTAAAAAAATGCTACAGAAATGAAAGCAGGTTGTCAAGAAAGTAGATAGCCACTCAAAGAAAAGCATACTAATAAATCTTAGTTACTGAAAGTTGTACCCAAAATCACTGGCTCAGGTCTATACATCCCACCTTTGCCAAGGAATCTGCTTCTTCATTCAATTTCTCTTGGAATATGTGCAAAGCACATTCATTTTCAAATATCATCATCTTGATCTCCTTGATGATTACCAATCTCCATAGAAAGGAGAGAACTACCCTTGTTTTAAAAACCAAATCTGGCCGGCAGGGCCAAGTCCCAGTCGAACCACTTTGGGCATCTAAACAATGATACCACTACATGGTATAATTGTTTGGTTCAACTACAACCACTCTCTAGTGTTATAGCATGCCCTTGAAGTGATGGAAGCTATTAATGGGCAATCAGATTTTTCCATTGAGTCTAAAGTCTTTCAAGGACATGTTGTGTTATGATTTCTCTTTTCTGGATTGGGTGTGTATGTATGTGGGCTATTCTTCTGTAGTGTCTTTTTTTTTTTTTTTTTTTTTTGTTTTTTGTGTGTGCGCGCGCGTGCTGGAATATAAGTTTTATTTATTTACCAAAAAAACCTGCTTTCCCTTAGTTGTAGTTGAATGATGTGAACCGTGCAGTTTAATCCCTAAACTGTAAATTGTACAAACAAAATGGGTTTCTTTAGTCATCACCGGCGATTAAAATTGGAGAAATCCTTAGTGTGATGTTCCACTCTTATATACAATTCTTGGGGTAAGATATGTTGTTTGTATGTTCCCGTGCACAGGAGTGTTGTGAATTATGATATACATTGTTACATCAGTCTCTATCAGCTTAGCTTTCAGAGTTAGTGGTTGTCAACATTGTATCAAAAGTCTTCATTAGGTTGAAAATCTAAGAGTGTTGTGTGTGTGTTCCCTTGCGGAGGGGTGTTATGAATTGTGAAATACATTATTATGCCGTTCTCTATCAGCTTAAGCTTTAAGCTTTTAGAGTAAGTGGTTGTCAACAAGATACAATTTCGGCAGTTAATCAACCCCTTTACCGTAGCTTGGTTAGGATGAAAATCTAATTTAAAAAAATAATAAAAGATGTTATGCTGATAATAATAATAATAATAATAATAATAATAATAATAAAAGAACACATAGAAAGCCCTCATTTATGATTCTCATGCGTGGAATTTCAAGAGGCACTACATTTCAACGAGAATCAACATAACTTTTTATTAAAACCAACTTCTCTGCATATAAAAGAGAAGATGACTATTCAAATTTAAACTACTCCCTATCTTTAAGGTAATTAATCCTAATCTTTAGTCAATCCTATCATCTCCATGTCATTGATAACAAAAAGAATAGACTCATTGTTGTCTAAAGATAAATGGCCAATATCTGGCAAAAACGATCATCATGTTTTGTTGGTGATCATTGTCTGTTTGTAGAATCCATTGCTGTCGCAACCCCTTTTTTTTAATCTGTTAGTGCCAATGGTTTAATAAAGCTTTCTGTATAATAATCACGCAATATTAAAATTCTTAATTTTATATTAATCCCACAAAATTCAGTACAGGAATCATGCACACTGACACTGTTTACTAATTTCCTTGTGCATTTATATACCTACAACAAACTGATTCTTATTGAACTGGATGTAAAAGGTATTAACAATAACTAGAGGCAGAAAATTCAAAAGCATATTCTTATTGATTGTTCATAGACTCTAGAAAAATGAACCAGTTGATCTTTACACAAATTTAAACAACCTTTTGAGGGATTGTATAACGACCAACCTCTAAAGATTTTTGTGAGCCGCCTTAAAAAATATTAAAGATACTGATGTTCAGAGAGCTCTATTGGTTAGAGAAGACAAAGGGTTACCAGGTGAGAAGGAAAACACCCTTGCCTGCAAAACTCTTTCTCCAACAATCAATCCACTGACTATACTTCCTTTTGTTCACTTCTTAAAAGGTATTGACTGCTGATTCCTTTGTTTTCACTCTTCAGTTGACTGAAGTACAGATAGATTGCTGAGTGCACAAACCATTTACTGGATTGTTGATTTGTTGTTTGTTTCTTCTCCTCGGACCAACCAATGTAAACCCTTCTTCATCCCTGTTCTTATTTTTTTTTACATCAACTTTCTTGAGCACTTCATGACCAGCAAATTGTGACCCTGACTCCGACTTACTATCATCTCCATCAATAACTTTGATTATTGCACTGTCTCTATAAATTGGCTCTGAACGGTTGGAAACTTGAGCTTTCCTCTCATTTGATGGATCTATATTATCCTGGACTGACTTAACAATGAAACTAAGAAGTATCTGTTTAGCCAGTTCTTCCCTTTCCAACTCATTGCGTCTGTTTTTCCTTTTGCCTTCTCGACTTTCAGTAACAGTTTTCTCATCATGGATTTTATCTTCCAAAATTGCAGTAGACTCATTTGTTTCAACAGCCAATTGCTCTGTTTGCTTATTTGAACCAGCTGACTCATGGCATTGAACATCTGCTGCCAGGGTCTTGCTTCCAGGGTCTTGCTGCCATGCTTTTGTTGGGACAAATTCAGCTGCATGTGGGTTCATGATTCTCGGAGGATTGACATTTTGGCCATTCAAATATCCATGTTTCATGCGGAATGTGTGCCCAGATCTGTAATACAAAGGTGACCTTGGGCCGCAAGGGACTCTAGAAGCAACTGCATGTGTATGAATTCCCACTGGTTGAGGTGGGACAGTTCCATGGTTGACTCTCATATCATACAAACCCGCTACCGCCATATAATGGAAATAATGGGTCATCAATGACAAGTCCCCTGGATTGAATGGTTGAGCTGCAGCTGAAAGCTTGCTTCCATTTGCTTCAGTGGCCTTTTTATCCTCGGATGGGGACATAACATCATCGCTTTCGGAAGCAGTTTTTTCCCCGTCGGACGACAATGGTGATTCCACAGTAGACAATGGACTTTGTTTCTCATCAGCATCTGTAGTTGGGTTCTCCTCTTGCTTCTCCTCTTGCGGTGTTACTTTAGCACCACTCTTATCCTCCTCAGGTTTCTTCAAAGAATCACTGCAGAGATGGGTGTCAACTATCTCCTTGATTTTCTCATCTACGTTATCCAGGGTGGGCTTCAAGGTACCAGGAGGTGCTACAGCAACTTCTTTGTAAGTCAGAGATTTTGAAGCCATGGAACCAAGTGTTGTTGGGGTTGAAATTATCTTGCACGTTGGTGTTACTTTTGGGCTTTGTTTTGATTGACCATTTGCATCTGGTTTCTTTGCCTGCAGCTTATTTGGACCCTCTCCACCATTGAAGCTTGAAGCCCTCAGAATCTTACCAGAAGCCAGTTCAGTAGAAAGAATTCTTGGGGGCCCAAAGTCTGCTTTTTGAGGCGATGAAATGACTTTCCTCCTATAATTGAAATCTCTAAAATCTGAGGGTTCTGCTTTGTTTATGTTTAGCTTCTCCAGTGTTGGTCTTCTTTGGCTGAACTTTAGCCCCCCAGCATTTCCATGCCGTCTTCTCGAATTAGCTTCTTGCCATCCTTCATCAGATGTATCTTCTGACAATACTGCATCTACTACTGCTGCTGGTTTATGTGAGCTGGTATCATCACTTCCTTCAAATTTTTCTGGGTGAGAATCTGTCAAGCTTTCTTCATCTTTAGCATCTTGTGAAGCAGTATGTTCTGTTGTCAAGCTAACACTCTGCTGCATATCATTTGCATCAGGTTGATCTTGGTCAGAACAGTCACTGATCTGCAAAACGTAAACGATGACAGAATAAGAATATTACAAATCTATTCGAAAGTCAAACAAAGACAAATTGTCAAGGACTTCACAACAGTAGATGATCTAACAAGAAGGCCATAGAAATAACTAAAATGCCTTTACATCATGTGAATTATATGCACAGACCATATAATATAACATAGAGGATCAATGTGTAACTATGTAACGTGGTTTTATAGCTTGGTGTACCCTGAATCACAAGTAGTTTTCATAGTTCAGCAGAACTGAAAGAGTGGAGTGGAAATTGGAGGTAAATTAGTTGGATAAAGGTTACTTCAGCTTTTTTCACCCCAAATTATTCAGTGCTCATCACCCATGGTGACTTGGACTACGAAAGTAGTAAAAGTAGTACCCTGCCTAATGTAGAGTCCAGTTTCCACACAGATCCAAACTCATAATAGAATAAAAAACTACCCATTTTTCCAAAATATTTATAAGCGAAATTTAACAAAAACCACCTGTATTCTCAGATTTAGAAATAACTGCTTGCCTTTTCCTTTTTTACGGGTAACCATCTCTAGTATATAGAAACTCTCAGTTAAACCACCTTAACCAGTAGTCAGATGCCTTTTTCCTACCTGGTTGATATTTTGTTTTTAAGATAAAAATGCCTTTTCTCTGCAGAAAGAAAGAATTTGGATTATTCCAGGCATCGTTTGGATTGCTTTTAGACTAATGAAGCTTAGTGGTTTTCAGGTGTGGAAGGTTTTTCTGGTTCTTGGCAGTTTTAGTGATCTAAAAGTTGTGCAGGGCCGGTGATAAAGGAGTGAGATTGAGTTCATGGGTCTCAGTAGTGATTATCTTGGCCTGGAAAAAAAAATTTTCTGGTCCCGCCATTTTCAAGTTTTGGGTTTCTGAACTTCTGCTTCAATGAGTTTTGATCTGGAAGCTTTTCAGAGATGAGACCTCAGAAAAGAAGATTGAGTTTTGGAGATCAGTTAGGATTACACATAAGGCAAGGGACGTAGAATATAAGGAGGTAGAATATAAGATTTAGTTTCTTGATCTGAAAATTCAGAGACATCTGTGAAAATCCTCCATCAGAATCTATTGCTTGATCTGTATGATGGATATTACGAAGCATTTTAATTTATCCCATGCAACTTAAGCCTGTGAATCTCCTACTTTGAATTGTTCTTTAGCTCTTTACTAAGTTTGTAGATTTCTACATTGATGGATACAGTGCTCTGCATACATTTTTTTTCCCTGTTTTTATCAGTAAATACTGCTCTTCGTAGAATTATTTGATCATTCAATATTCTGGATACATGCTTTTGATGAGAATATTGAATTATCTTAAAGATATCAGTTCATCCTTCAAAATAGTCACCCCGAGGCAGGAGTATCTATGAAAACACATTCCATTTGTTGGTTGATGGCTCAAATGAGATGGTTTTGGGCTCCTTTTGTTTCAGTTTCTTGGGTGCGAAAGTGGATTGGAAGACTGATTTCTGTAATAGGTTGCAAATAAGGGGTATTGGTTGGGTTTCTTAAGTTTGAAATCAGAAGTAGTTGCACTTGCAGCAGGTTCAGTTTATTTGAAATCAGAAATTGTTGCAGCAGGTTCAGGTTAATTTCTTTATGAAGTGGTCTAAATATCAGATCTGGACTTCTGTGGATTAGATCTGGGATTTCCTATTGATTTGGGTGAGTGAACCGAGTATTCTGACACCCATCCTAACGGGTTAATACCATGGGGTTACCTTCATTATCGAGAGAGAGAGAGAGAGAGTATTATGGAATAGGGGGTCTCTAATCTCAGTCATCTCAAAAGTCAAGGAAGGTGAAATGAAATGGTAAGAATTAGAAGAAGGGTCATGGATAACATTTGGAAAACATTACAAAGTTGGCTATGACGGCCTCTTGTAGGTAACAAAAATGGCAAGGGGGGTCATATAGGTTACAATTTTCAAGGAAAATTAGACATGAGTTGAAAGCATTTGTTTCTTTATCATGAAGAATGCTTTCGTCAACAATTCGGAAAAGTTCTTTTGAATCTCGGTTAAGGTGGTGGACTAACATTGAGAGAGCATTAGAAGTGGTTATCTGTAAAAATGGAAAATGAAGGTGGTTATACGAAAATGCAGAAGACATAGGTGGTTATCTGTGAATTATCCTATTAATAAACCAATTGAGAATCAGGTAAATCAGCAACACGATAAAATAGCAAATATGTATTTTCTTCAGTGCTTCACAATAATGAAAAAGATGCCTATAACCCTTTTAAATCAGATGGGATAGAATATATGGGTAAATTAATCAACTTGCTTTTGTCCAGTAACCAGACCGATCTTCTATAGATTTTGGTGGAATCTGAGAAATTTTGGCACAACTATTTGCTTTGTTTGTTACCAAGGTTAGTGCTGATGAAGATGCAGTAAGTACCTTCGCACGCCGTCTCTTCTGTGCATCTCTTCCTTTTGCATATTGGCCTGGGTTGATGTAGTCAAGAAGATCTGAAACACTGAGAAAACAGATCATATGTTTCAGTTTTAAGCCAAAAAGCCATTCTGTTCAAACAAAGTGGTGGGAAATACCATCTCAGTACCTAAGATGACCTTTGCTTGCAATGGATGCATCTGGTTTTGGAGTACCATTGCGGGCAGCCTCTAGCTGCTCTACTGCCTTTGTTTCAAAATACTCAAGCCATGCAGCAGCATCCTGTATGAGGAATTTAGAGGCATAAAATTGCATTAGATGTAAATCCACCATGCAATGTGCAATATGCATCAAAATTCAAAAGTGGAAGCTACCTGAGTTCGGAGATCCTCTGATCCGAGTTTGGCTTGAAGTATCTGCAACGTAGTTTTCTCGTGTTGCACGCTGAGGGAGTAAGCATCCATCAGTGAAAGAGCAATGGCAATCGCATGATAGCTTGCGGCAGTCTGTCAGATAAGAAGCAATGTTTTGCATTAGTTATTTAGTTCCATCGTGCCATTGTATATTTACTGTAAAATATTTAGTAATAGTTGCAGTGTTAATTCCTAACTTGTAGACTTTGTTGCTTGGAAGATACATGTGTCAGTGCCGGACTTAATTCCCAGCACCAGCACTTCAGGTGAACTTTGCAATTAGCAAGGAGCTAAGGCCTTTTCATTGTACTTGGTGGGTCTGGCCAAGTCATATTGAGTTGACCTAGTTCCTATGCTGAGTCATGTAGCAAGTCTAACTGAGTTGACATAATAGTTTGTGATTTTGGATCATCAACATTGAGTTTGGTTTTAAATCCAACCTAATTGAGTCCAGAGTTAAATAGAGTCACCAGTCGGTTGATGTCCCTCACTCCCTTCACTATAACAATCACCCAAATGCACCCTTCCACTCAGACAACAACCTTTCAGACCATTTTTAAAGGTCACCTTCCTAGGGCTTTTACACCCTATATAAGCCCAACGTCAGGACTAGTCTCAAATACAGTTTATTCTTCACTGTCTTTCAGTTCCTAGACATCTGTTACTAGGTTCTAACATATGAAAACTTTCTTTCTGGTCTTCTCTCTCACAGTATTGGTCTTTGGTGCTTTAAACTACAGTTCAGCATACAAGTATGTTTGGGCCTGTTTTTATCAGCTTTCCTGATGAAGAGTGAAGATGACTCAACAGTCTGTCAACATCTTCAATCAGGACATCCCCAGGCTTTACTACTGTTGTCCTTCACTCTTTTACTAAAAGAACAACATGACACATGTAGGTTTAATGGGCTTTAAATCATAGGAATAGTCCCTCCCTTTCTTGCTTTGTTTCCCCCTTTATATAGAAGAGAGCTTGAATTCCATATCGGTTGTGGAGAACTCTCTTAAGGCATTTATACAGCCTTCCTCATTTGTCTATAGTGATACTGGCAATTTCCCCCAATATGCCAACAACATGTGCATCAAAGACAGATGAATGGGTTTTTTTTTTCTTTTAAGAAATTGAAGTCCCTGATACATAGCTTATAGATATCATAAATGTTTGTCTCCTCTTTTCTTTTCTTTTTAATGGTAACAGAAATGATTTTAAGAAAGAAAGAAGGAAAAAACTCAAGCTACAAAAGAAGATCAAGGGGTCAATGAGCTAATACCCCTCAACCAAAAAAAAAAAAAAAAAAAACAGAAAACAAGAAATCATAAATGTTTGTCTTTGGACATGTTTATGAATTGAAGCAGATGCATGGTATCATTTGCACATGCAAACATGCATGTGTTTGTGTCTGTCTGTGTGTGTGTGTGTGTGTGAGAGAGAGAGAGAGAGAGAGAGAGAGACTGGATGTGATCAGCTCCTAGTAATCTCTTATTGCACTTAAGGGCCTCATGCAGGTATCTGAGAGCAACATGAACATTACCCATGCCCTCTTCCATCATAGCTACATTTATATATGTTGCAGCGGTGTTTGGATGTGACAGTCCACATGTGAAATGAAGAAGATACAATGCACGGTTGACATACCTGTACAAGGAGAATCAAATATCTTTTGAATACATAAATAGTAACCAGAATCTACAAGTCATAATTAGCTACAGTACTTCAGGATCTTTGTATTAAATTGCATGCATCATCCATCTTTCAGAAATAATTTGATATGTAATAGATTCATGTGCCTTAAATTAGGACATTTAAGTATTTAGATCCTTAAAATGGAAAATGTAAGAAAGAACAAAGGAGCCAAGAAAGGCAGAATCTATGTAGGATCTATTAAATGAAAACAAGAAGCAACAGAAAATGGAATAATTTCAATGTGGAGTAACTTCCAAATTTACGAAAGAGTTACAAACTCAATCAGATTAATTACTTAGTGGATTATAGATTCTTAGATCTAGGGTTTTAAGGCCTGAGATTAAGATTGAGGGCTCAAATTGCTCACTTTTGTTTGCATGTTTTAAGTCGGGACTTCTGTTGGAGTAAAATTTTGGTGAACCTTCTTATAAGTTGATTTGATACAGAATATAGCCCTCAACAAGGATGAACAAAAAAGTAAATTCTACACCATAAAAAGATTGTACAAGGCTTCATCTTCAATTAGAACCAGCCATAGAGACCTACAGGCACTTGATACCACACCACATTCCAGAAACAAAATTTACTTCAGAGGACTATCTTTGAACTAAATAGAGAAACAAGCAAGCACATACTTATTATATTAACACACAAGATAAGAAATGAACATTTATTTTGAGGAACACTCATTCAAAATGGCTATTGTAATCAGTAATCACAAAGGTTACACAACATATATATATTTATTTTTATTTTTTTGAATGGTAACTTTCATTAAAATCAGAAAAGAAATCAGTATAAAAGGATTATATTGATCTGGACAAAGGAAAAAACAAGCAGAAGTACAATCTTTAAATCCCCAAACATAACAAGCTACTCAGCTATATGGAAAACCAGAAGATTGAGGCTACTAGGACTGCCTTAACCCCTGCTTATAAGAAAGCTAGCTCCTTCCAATTGAACATAATTCGATCAATGGGATAGTCTTTGAAATTAGGATTGATCTGCACCCATTATGCTACTGAAAATTTAATCTTATCACATAAGATTTCCTCCGTACTACTTTTTCCTTCAAAACACCTCACGTTTCTCTCCTTCCATATTAACCAATAAAATTAACCAATTTGGTGTTCCTTTCTGCTAATTGAGTGAAATTCTCAGAGTGCTCAATATATGACACATAGTATTTAAAAATGTCTGGTATAGCAAATTCTTATAGTTTACAGTTTTACATTTGTCTAAATCCATAATGTGTTCCTAAAAATATACAGGAGCAGAAAAATGGAGAGCAAGATGTGCGCCAATTAGCAAGAAGAGAACAGCATATAGAATTAAAATAGCAGTAAGGGATTGGATAAGATATTAGCGCACAGATGAAGATGGCAAAGATAACCGGTGATGTGATAAGGCATCAGTGATGATGATGACGACAATGATGATGATGTGATAAAGATAATCTATTGTAAACACTGTCAGAAAATGGGCAATCCTTGACTTACTTGAGAGCTAACTCAGTGTGTTGGAGGCGATAGTAAAATACAGAAAGATCCCCATAGCTTTTCATTGTATCTGGGTGGTCAAGTCCAAGCTCCCTCTCATTGATATCAAGAGCCTTTTGTTGATATATAGTTGCCTATTAAAGGAGAATATTCAATAAACGAAATTGAAGTTAAGACAATAAAATAACTGAACTATTATTCTTCCAATTTTATCAGATATCTTTGAAGAGACAACTGAATTTTGAAAGACCCCCATAGCTTTTCATTGTATCTGGGTGGACAGGGCCAAGCTCCCTATCACTGATATCGAGAGCCTTTTGTTGATAAACAGTTGCCTATGGCCTATGAAAGGAGAATATTCAATAAACGAAATTGAAGTTTAGACAATCTGAACTATTATCCTTCCAATTTTATTGGATGTCAATAAGCAAAATTGAATTTAAGATGATCTGAACTATTATTCTTCCAATTTTTTTGGATGTCTCTGAAGAGTGAAGAGACAACTGAACTTTTATTGTTCAACACGTATAATAAATCGGACCTAGTAAACTGCATTATTCTCTTGACAGACATCAATCTGAGTAGGAACTACATCGTCCCAAGTTTAGAGAAAGCAAAGATTCCTGGGACTTCAACTCCATATATATAGTCCCGAGTTTAGAGAAAGCAAAGATTACTGGGACTTCAACTCCATATATATAGACCCATCTTTCTGTGACCCAAAAATATAAGATGGGAACCAGCATAGATGTAATAGCATAAATGAGAAGAGTACGCATCGGTTTAGTATTGCAGTTTAGTATTGCAGAGCATGGTTCAAAATAGCAGCCGCTACGTAGCGTAGCAGTCGCATTATCAGTTGTAGTAGCCTCGACCACTACACTACTTTGAAAATAGTGGTGCTACTGTTTAAAACCTAGTAAAGCCAAACAGTTTTAATTTAAAACATTGTTTTTCCTTTTTTATTTCTTCTTAATAACCTTTCATAAAGTTGTCTCTACCCTTATATGGTTCCAAATCACTAAAAATATACAAGATTGGCTGCTACACAAGATTCGAAAGTTTTTTTACCACTTCAAAAATTCACACCGCTACGTACCTACATATTGCCCGCTACGCAGCATTTTGGCCACAACCGCTATTTTGATCATTGGTGCAATGCACTACAGCACCACAGACAAGTATGAACGAAGACGTGTCAGGGTCCCAATGTTGCTCCATTAAGGACCAGCGTCCATTCCATCCAAATCAAGCTCTTTGTTCGTAACCACAATAAATTGGTGTTGGTGGTGTCCTTTCATTTACATAGTCAATTAGTGTTGCTTCATACTACAAGTGCCTATTTCGTTGAAAAGCAATTATCCAAAACACTTAAAAGGTAATGATTGGAAGCCCATTGTTACCCATATGAAACTTATATTAACCCAGGTTCTGTATTGAATTTTATATCAATTCACTCAGACTCACTGTTTCTCTCAATTCAATTTTAGGTTTCTAGTTCCATCTTAAAAAATGCAGAAGCAATGTACGTTCTCTGGTTTTCTGGTGTGCATTCTAAAAGTGTTCTGGGCTGTTTGTGTGCCGCAACTCGCAGGCCAACAATATAGTTCAGGTCTCTGGAGTAGATTTGCTGGGACCCAGTTGCAATGTCTGGTTCAATAAGAGTGGGGGAAATACAAGCTTAAGGAGAGCATGATCCACAACTTGGAGTACACATTTCTACTGCTCATTTCTCATTTATTATACAAACAACAAAAGTAAGAGAATTGATATTTCTATGGTAATCACCTGATTAAAATCTCCTGTGTGGTAGAGAACTACTGCTAAAAGACTGTATGCGCAGGCAGTCATCCGGTGGTAGGGGCCACAGACTGCTATCATTTTTGACAGTGCCTTCAAATCCATAAAAGAGGGAAGAAGTTAGTAAACGAAAATTAAGATTAAAAAGAACAACACAGCTTGGCTCAGATGGGTTGACTTCAGCACACACCTTTGTCCCATGGATGACAGCATCATCTAGCTTTCCTTTATCCAATGCAGTCTTGGATGATTCCAATAAGTTTCGGCCATCTGCAGATGAGCATGCCACATGCTGCAGAAAGGATTCCAGCACAAGTGCAAAACCAATAAGTAAATGTGTTTCCAGAAGAAAACTATGGGTCAAGCACTTAAAAGATCATGTAGATAACCTTATACACAGGGACCATGCTGATAATGTCTGGTTTCTTGAAAGGGTTAGGGACATGCATGTCATAATCTTTTGCAGCCAACTCAAGTCCAACCTGAATAGAAAAGAAAACGCAATTTAAAGAATTTAACACACACACACACTATATTTATAATTTATATATATATATGGGAAATTCTCAAAAAAGCCCCACTTTAAAAACGCCCCGTTTTCTGCCCCTCTTTTTTTTTTTTTTTTTTTGTCATGGGGCCCATGTTGAGTCAAACTAGTCTTTTCACACACACTACCCCTCATGAATAGTCACAAGTCCAAGTTTGACACTCATCCAACTTTTCCTCACCGTTTGATTGAAATCATCATAAAATGATGCCTCTAAACCATTAAATTTTAGGATCATGGATCAAAAGGTTAGGATAATCTTATGGACTCAAGATTTTGCATATAGGTAGGCCTCATATGGATCTTTCCATCTAATAGACTTCCAAGATCATCATTCATCCCAATGGGCCCAGCCCAACTAGGAGGGGCATTTTCTCCTAAAAAACGCTCGGGTGCTTACAATTTTCTGAATTGATGGGACTCATTATGAATAGATATTTGACTCAAAACTTTCTTGGTAGAGAAATTTATCCCTTCAATTGATGGCCAGCAAGATACATAGTTAAGTAATACAGCCAAATGAGTTTTTTTTTTTTTTTTTTCTCTCTTTTTTTTTTCCATGATGGTCTATACACTCTAGGCCAAATGACCAGTGATCAGGATCACCGAACTATAGCCTTACGTGCAGAGTCCTTTAGCTGAAAGTTATATGATATCTCATAAAGTGGATGATCTCCAAAACACATGGTCAGCTGATATCAATAGTCAAGAGATGGTACCTTGTGGCAAAGTCCTCGGAGAATAGCGAATTTCCTCAAGTGTTGAAATTCATCTTTCAATCTCCAACCAAACCTTTTGAGCAGGAAGGTTTCTAACCACTTCAGCTTAAAAGCATGATCATCACTCAACTCTCGGTTGCAGTTCTCCTTTGTCAAAGATCCAAGCAAAATATTCAAACAAGAAGCTATTGCAGCAGACAGGTCTGCTACATTTCCGACAGATGCAATGACAGCCTGCAGTATATGCTTAAAGGCACGTGTAACCATCTCATGAACACAAAGTGACTGTATATGAGGAAGCTTCTCAGCAAGTTCAACCTGGTTGTTTTAGGGGAAACACAGAAACTTAAATTGTTGCATCATCAAAGGCTAGTTTGATAACAAAATGACAAAATGGGAAAGAGCTTGATAACAAAATGACTAGTTTGCAGTGGACCCACAAAGAAAAAAGATAGCAAATAAAATGTTACAAAACTCACCACATGTCCCAAGGAACGCATTTTCAATCCTCGTGTATGCATAAAATCAGTCAGTGTGCGTCCATCCACAGGAGAAAGTTCGAGTGAACCAAAATCTGCTACCTACAGAAGTCAGAATATAAACTTAAAAAGTCAAGGGCTTCAACAGTAGATCTGGAAACATGAGTCATAATTTAAGAAAATGGAGATTACCAGCTTTGGTAAAGCAACATCATCATAGTACTTGTGCGCCATTTTGAGGAGCTCATCCACTGACTGTTAGCAAGCAGGAAATTAGACAAAAAAAAAAAAAAAAGATATCTAGAACAAAATGAACTACAAATGTTATTATTAACTTATGAGGTGTATAAGGGAACATAAAATTATTATAATGAGTTTATTTGAACATAAAACAATAATTGCATTACATAATATTACAGTTCATGAAGTTGATACCTATAGGCTATAGGTTTTTCTGTCTATAATATCTGAATTTCAGCCCTTCAAGCATTCATTTCTATGAGTTGTTAATACCTATTTCAAACATTTCTCTGTTATTTGACAATAGATTTTCTTTTTATTTTTTACTATTTTGATTCGTTACATGACAGTGAAATCGGCTCTCATATTACTGTTTTTGAGAAAGGCCATTGAAGGAAAAACGTACTGATTGCTGATGTTATCCTTTCATAATTGAAATCACTAGCACAACATTTTGGGATACTTTCTCAATTAACAAGGGATATCATGTCAATAGAATGAAGACAAGTGAATCATAACATAGTATTTTTAAAGGAGAGAGAAAAGACCTTTTCGTGAAGGCCCATTCCAGATTCTTTAAGATGCATGAATGCTGCTTTGGGAAGAAGTTTTTCTAGTGAACCTTCACTGTCACATTCACCATTTTTCAGTTCCACTGAAACAGCCATTTCTTTTATTTCTCTACTGTTGATACTAGAAGGGTCCTTCTCTACTTCGGATTCCTCACTCCTAGTATCCTTTTTCCTTTTTATCTTCTTCAACAGTTCAAATTGCTTCCCAAGACCTTTAACAGCTGGTTCTAACTTATCATCCTCTAGGATATCTTTAGAGTTGTTGCTTGTTGATGTCTCTTGTTTCTTTAAATGTTGAACCCAACATGAACCAAGTTCCCATCGGATACTCCTTTCACTAATGCCAGGAGACTCCTGTAACTGGCTCAAGCTATCTGTAAATACTTTCCGCACCAAACTTCCAGCTGCCTTTAGATCATCAGACAGGGAAGGAGACTGCTGACCTCCAACAGATGATTCAGCTTTACATGACTTTTGGAGAAGAACTCTTAAGCTGCACAGAAATTGATAAACTTGATTAAATACACATGGATATTCCACCCAAGCAGTCAACAGAAATCCGCAAATCATTGATCGTAGATTTGAAGTATCTATCTGATGGCCCCAGCCATAAATATACGATGACTCAAAATAACCCTGTTTGAAAGAACCCATCTAGCAAATGTTATGACATGTTAATGCTGAATGAGAGCCATTAATGAATTTCATTCTTAACCATCTATTTTCAGGCCGCTGCTAATTTTTACTAGTAACTTAAGGAGATTTTTGTGGCATGGAGAATAAGCAAATTTGGAGCTTAATCAGTATCAACGGTCTGGATCACCCAACCATTGGTTCGAAATGTACAACTCAAGATCAAAGATCATACAACTCTTCTGTCACAAATCACAATGCATCATGTGCCATGTACTCATGTGCATCCTACTGAAAGCATATCTAATTTGTACCTGTTGACATTCAAGGCATTGGCCCCTCCATCTGGCTGATCTTCAATATCGATGTCCTGGGTTGAATTGCTTCCCTTCTTAACATCACCTGACACTTTCACAATTGCAGTGTAGCCACAATGTCTAACAATGACAACACCCAAAGTGGAATTATCCTGCAACGGAATTTGTTCATTTAATTCATTCAGCATCCTGGGAGAGAATACTGTATATTTGTGTGTAGTCTAATGTAATTGGGCTTCAATATGGGACATACACAAGGTGACAAACCCATGGAACCTGTGAAATTGAATACATCCAGAAAGATAAAAAATGATATGGGAAACTGTATTATGTTTTTTTTTTTTTTTTTGGTAAAAGAGGGAAGAGGTATTATATTGACAAATGCAAAAGATTTTTCTTTTAAAAAGTGTTATATATATAGAAATACAAATTTATCAAAACAAAATCTTAGAAAATCTTCTTTTTTCTGAATAAGAAGTAGCATTCTTTTAAGTCTTAGACCAATGTTTTGGAATGCTGAGGCATGAGGCAATGCATTCCAATTGCGCAAAGCATTCGTAAGCTTGCAAGCATGCCTTTCTTGATAAATAAGAAATTCCCTATAATATAGAATAATATTTCTATAAATAAAGCATTAGTAGCCAACCCCAACATAGCCGGGACAAGGCTTTGATGGTGATGAACGGCCGTAGTTTGGTTGTTCTAAGCCTTCTAATGAGTTAACTAGAGTTAACTGAAGTTAACCCAAGTTATATAAAAATATTTTATAGTTACAAACTCCCCCTCCTCTTTCCCTAAAAACAAGATATGTTAACGGGTGGTATGTCATTTGATATGGAGTGTGGCTAAAGTGCGCGCTTCATCTGAGACATATTCCTCGAGCACGCCTCGTAAGGTGAGGTATAGTCTTCAAATGCAAGTCACACCTCAGATTTGAGACATGGGTTGTTTTTGGGACACCTCACCTTGAGGCACAAGCCCAAAAAATGCTTCTGCAAACACTGGTTTTAGCAAAAGAGTGGCTTGGAAATCATGAAGTAGACAATCAAACAAGGTTGCGCTTGTAATCTTACATGAATGGTCACACTTTCATCTGCAGTAATTCCTTTAAGAAGATTCCTTTTTGTCACCTCCTTTGTTGACATACCAGTTGTCCGACTACAGTCAATTCTGTCCAACGACTTAATGTTTGCATCTGCCTCATCTTTTTTCACTTTAATAGACAAGTCGCCAACTTGCTCTTCATGCCATAAAGAGTCACAGGAAATACTTGACAAATTCTTGTTTATGTCTATATCACCATCCATAATTCGACGAATCGCTGAAACAGCCTTTAAGACAGAGACATCTACAAATAGACCGTGCAGCAAAAAAGCCTTCCGATCCCGAATCTGTCTCTCCTCCTCTGTTTGGCATGGCATACTTGCCAGGATGGAAAATTCTGCAGCCCATGGTCTATAATCATATTTACCATTACATCCCTGCCCACCGCCATTGCCACCCCACTTCTCATCTTCTGTAGGTAGAGAGGGAAACTTTGATGGACAATCGGCAACCATTGGAGTGACAAGCCACGTATTTGCACGAAACCCATATGGTAGATTACCAAACTGTAATTTAAACATAAAGAATCTCAGGAAAAATTGCATCTGAAAAAGCCTGCACAACTAGACTCTTAGAATTAGAAAGACACCACTGGATCCAAAATATCTTCCAACAAATGTTTTGGAAAATCACCTTATTGTGTTCTACAAAAGCTTTCATCAGGGAATCATATGCCTGCATATTACCAAAACACATTCAAGAAGATACCCTTTTCAGACTAGAGATCAAGATAAGCTAAAATTATGTCCATGTGACGATTCACAACAAATTACAGAATCACATAGTACACTCATGAGACAGGAAAATAAAGCTTTTCCCAACCAATTCTGAATGAAAACAAGTACCCACATTGGCAAAGGCACTGCTAAGCTGTTGTAATAGATTCACCAAAGAATGACTCCGAATAAACTGTTTCCCCACACTGTAGAATCCTTCTACTGATGCAACGATGTTCACTAGCTTCCCATTGCATATTTTGACCTGCATGTAAATCATTTTATTTCAGAAAACTAAAATAAGAATCAACAAGCAGCAATGGAGAGACAAGAACAGAACATTTTGATAAGGAAGACTCAAGTCGGTCCGCTCAAGGTTGACCCAGTCTCATCACACACATGCTCATGGAGGGTGGTTCCTGTTTCCTCAACAGTTTGATTGTTAAAAAGAAATTGAACTTTCCAATTCCTAATAGGAAAACTTGCTGTCAAAACTCTCTTCAAAGAGGGTCGTCCAACCTAAAATGAAAAACTATTCAATTTTCCCACATAAATTAAGGAACCAATAAATTGTTTCAAACTTCATCCTTTTTTTTTTTTTTTAACTAAATATGTCGTCATTACTCATTAGATACATTAGGGACTAACTACTATCATTTTTCTTTTCTTCTGAGGAAAGCAGTTGGTAATTGCCACACCTAGGCATGAAGCATGTAAGGCCTGGAAGGCTAGTGAGAACAGACTACTTAAATAGGCTGGCCCAAACAGTTCAAAGTCCAAGCATGAAGCATGCAAAGCCTGGAAGGCTGGACTTTTAACAGCCCTAAGAGGGAGTATAATTCTCTTATTCTTCTTAGTTCTAACAATGGCATCTATGCTTTCTAATCAAACAAGACACCAGCTTCATACTCTTCTACTTAACTATTGCATAGCCATACATATCATCCACTAGGCTTGTTAACAGAGTTTTTCATGTATGTCCTTAACATATTGAGCTTGATTGCCATTTCATTCAAAAATCCATGTGTTCACCTCAGGCGGCACCCACCATGAAAAGACATTCAATACAATCGTGTTCTTTATCGGAGAATACAAAGCCTTAGCTGTGTTAACACTTTGGTTATTCTTCTCAAGAAAATCCCTTCATTGATTATTTGGTCACACACGGCTCATCATCCATCTCAACCATAAATAATCTACTATTGCCTAGCAAACCATGATGAGGTGTATGGTGAAAAGGGACTCTAGTCCTCAACACACAGAATTAGTTAGCCCCCTATGGTTACATCCTGACATTTTTACAAGAACTGCCTTTAGTGCAATTCTCTTTTTGAACTGAACACACATGATTTACAATTCCTTCCACATGTGTCCAATCCAACCATCAATATTGCACCGAATGAAGCCCACTTTGGGAAATCTAACAATTTATGGATGGAGATTCAAATGGACGGTTTCGATTTTTGTAGGATAGGCTGATTGTACTAAAAACTCAGATTTACCAAAATAAGCTCCTCATCAACATGGGAGTTGATCACATATTTCCAGTCTATGATGTCATTGGAACTCAGGCCCACTTGAATAAACACATGTGGCCAAAATTTTAATCACTGAAGATCTTTGCAATGTTAACTCAGCCTAATATCATACTTCTCATTTTAAACAATTTTTAACATATTTTTCAAATAAACTTCTACTATTCTATTCTTCCAGTGATATTTTAATAGTATCACTAGAACAAACCACAAGAACAACGTGCCACTGATTAACTCATTATATATCAAGGATAAAGTCTCGAGCCTAGAGTCATATTGGACAACCCAAGGTGATCTGAACCGTTGATCCGACCGCCCCACGTGAAAATTTTAAATTCCTAGCCCATCCAATATCTTAAAACTCCCTAGTGCAACACATGTGTGGGAGGAAGGCTACTACGATGGCTTCACCCATCTACAACCATCAACACATCGCAAGGGACCCACCAATCACAGCCCAAGGATAATTCGCGTCGACATGGGGCCCACCTACTGATGATCGTAACCATTAACATTGACTATCATCCCCTCCATTAGCATATCATCAAATTTTCCTTCAATAGGATATGGCAGGCCTATTATAACGTTATCGACGTGTGTTCGATCTTACATTTGGACTAGATCCTATTGAAGTAAAATTTGAAAGCATTCTACCCGATGGGATCGCATTTAGTTTTAACGGTTACAATTCATCACTAGATGGGTCCCCCATTTTTAGATAAAATAACGTGATCTCGCGGACCAAGCAACTCAGTAGTCCAGCAGACCACCGAAAACTTGAATAACAGAGGGAAAAAAAAAGTAAGATAGACTCGCCTCCATCTCAAAATGATCACCCGCGCGCCTCTCTTCACCGTTTCTTCGATCACATCTCCGCACAACTGCATCAGATAGAACCATCTCAGCCGTTGATCACAACAATCAATACAGAAATAGAGACAATAAAGAAGTGAGAAAGATCAAAAACACACGCACAGATGAGAGGAGATGTGAGATGGGAGAAGGAGAAGAAGTCGTAGAAACTGGAGAGCTTTGGCTGGGGCTGGATCGCAGCCATCCCAAATTGCTCTGAAATGGGAGAGATCTCATCATCAGATGGAGAAGATGGACGGCTCGAGATCCTGTTCTTGGATTTGGCCGGTGATGACGATAGTGTTGGCGATTCAGATCTCCCATTGGCCTGCTTTCCGAAGCTGGTAGTGCAGGACACTATATCCAGTAGCCTTCGCACGTTCGCTTTCGCTTGCTCCTCCTCGCTGTAGTCCTCTGCACGTGCAACAATTGCAACATGGTCAATTAAAAGAAAAGGACTTTCTACTTTCTTGGGCACGAGTTAGGGAGCCACGAGTTAGGGAGCCAAAAGGTTAAGGTTGGGTCGAACCGTTGACTCGCCCACCGCCCCCGCCCCCAAAGGACTGAAAACTCAGTGAGTTTACTTATGACTTTTCTGTCCGAGTCACCTCGTTTTGTTTTACATTATGAAATATTTGAAAAGTAGATTTTTTTTAAATTATTAGTATTTTTTTAATTAATTATGTTTGATTGAAATGTAATTTTGAACTTAGGTTTAATCTTTTACATTTAACATTTAAATTTAAAAATCATGAAATATGTAAGATTTTTGTATATTTTGTTTTTATTATTATATTTATATATAAATGCATGTAAGTAAAAAATGATAAGGGACTTAAGTAAGTGCGTGTGTGTTAGTATTTCAAAAATAAATAAATATTCATAAATAAGCATACGTTTTTATTTTTAATATTTAAAAAAAAAGTACCATTTAAAAAAAAATTGTTTCAAGCAATCACATTGACCACTCGGCGAGTCATGAGTTTTCCAACCTTTTATTTAATAGTGGTTTTGTGGTTCGGCCCGGTCTTCAAAGATTTGGGCGTGAACCCTAATCACGACATTTGCATAATAAATTGTAATTATTAATTTCAATTGGGGCTTTTTCACAAATAAAGGGAAATTGGCAGGTGCCAACGACAAAACTTCATTTTCAGGTTTGTTTGTTTTTCCTCTTCCTAGTTCCTAGGTCGTCATTCACTGCACCGTATATCGTACGATGTATATTAGTAGGTCACCGAAGGCATACCACGTGACTCACGCACGCGTGAGGCACGTTTCATGTAGCAGGAAAACCGACATGTCATGAACATTACAGTGCGCCCCACATTGCTGATGATGAGATATTAGGAGAAGGTGCCATCATATGGGGCCCCACCAAATTCAACTGTCCAGATGAAAGGGTGGCCTGAATCGATAAATATCGTGCCCCGGCCACATTAATGGTTTCATTCCCTACCAAACCATCTCTATAACTCTTCAATGCATCAGACCCACCCACTGGTTGGATGTGAAGGGCAGACCTACATAAATAAATGCTTTTGATGGCGGTCGCCTTCAAAACTCGCATGAAAATTTTTAGATACTCGTTCAAAATCTATATGAAAAATCACAGCCACAAAACACACACTACAAAACAATTCTGATTCTGCCACCTCAATCATCATGTAATCATCTAAATTGTGAAAGTTATGGTCAAGACCATCATCAGATATGGCTCGCTCCCTCCCTCTAAATTAATAGTCCACAGCATCAGAAGTGTCGCATTTGGTGTATTCTTCTTAATAAAGAAAGATGCATCCAAATAGATTCAGAACCTCAGTCTCAGTGGCGATGTTCCATATAGGGATTGAAACTTGAAAGGGTCTAATAAGAGAAGGGTTGACTGAGAAAGAAGTAAAATATAAACCCCTCTTTTACTGATAGGACCATGTTGACCATTGCAGAGCCCATTGGATCTCCAAGGTTTAAGGACCTCATTTTAGCTAGGACGGCCAAAGGACCCCACAACTTGGCCCTTCTAAACTGCTAGATCCTCTGTATAAATATAAAACAAAGCTTTTTAGAGTGAATCTAGTTTCGTTTGAGGACAGGGATAAATCCAACATTATGGTCCACATCAAAAAATTATATTAGTAATGTGCCAAATTGAGGCTCCGTCTACTGCCCGTTAATCGCATGAGAATAATGGAATAAACAGAGTTTAATCGCATATTTCCAATATAAGAAACTCTGATTGAAGTGAAATTTAGAAAAGATATTACAAAGGTGATCATGATATTGAGTTGTTTGAATTGTAGAGGATGCGCCTAGTGATGGATCATAGAGTATTTGGGGTTCCTTGAGAGGAATCGAAATATGAAACACAATTAGTGGGACCACCCTGATTATGTCAATTCATTGGTAGAGACAGTTGTTGGAGTCAAATGGAAGACTTTACATTAGAATAGATTGTTTTATCATTTAGACCCTTGTAACCAAACCAACATGAACCATGCTTTCTGTGTATGAATAAGTAAACAACAGTTCCTTAGGCACATAAGAAAGAAGGGAATAAAGAGTTTTTTTACTAGACAAGAAATAGTCTTCCCACCTAAAACGTTTTTTTTATTATTATTATTTATTTGTTTGGGGATGAATTGGAATTTTATGAAATTCTAGCATTTTCATAAAGTCCTGTTTGGACCCATGAAACTTGTTTGCAGTCAAGTTACCTGCAATTCTAATCACATGTGATTCTTCTTATCTATAACTGATTATGGCAAATAACAAAAGCAGACGTTTCCTTTTATCACAAGTGACCCATCATTTACAGGTAAGGAGAGTTGCCTCCCTTAATTCATACAAAGTTCCAAATATTGGGTAGAGTCTCATGTGCCACATTTTTGTTCTTGCTTTCCTATCTCAACTAAATTAGAAAAGTGACAATATGATATTGACGTTCACAGTTTTTTTATTCTTTTTTTCAAAATAACAATTATAATATATTGAGCTAAGAGGTTTTGGCTTCAATCTTGACCGTTGATTATAATTTTGACCGACGGTTATATAACTATTTATGCAACTACCCACTCATTTTTTTCATCAAACCACTCATGTTTACCATTTTTACTCCAATTTCTCTATTTCTATTTTATCTAATTTGTCTTATGGAAAGAGATAATTCTTTTTATTTTTAATATATAATTATTTATTTTGCGGTGCAGAGAGACACCGTGTTGAGTACGGGTTATTAGGCTAGCGACTTATTATGGCAAATAACAAAAACAGATGTTTCCTTGTACCAAAACTCTGGTTATCACTAGTGACCCAACATTTACATGTAAGAAGAGTTGCCTCCCTTAATTCATACAAAGTTCCAAACATGTTGTGTAAAGAGTCTCATGTGCCACATTTTTGTTCTTGCTTTACTATCTCAACTAAATTAGAAAAGTGACAACATGATATTGATGTTCAAAGTTTTTTTTTTTTTTTTTTTTTCAAAATAACAATAAGCAGATTAATTTTATTTTAAATATTCTCTCAATTATCCTACCAAACAAGCCCTTAAAATGTGATAGCCATGCACTTTTTGAGACCCATGGACCACCAAAACAGGGACCCACATAAGGCACCAAGTCCCAGAAACTGATTATAATCTTTAATCCTACAACCATATATAAAATTTAAAAAAAAATGACAGCAGAATCATGAAACCACCTACCTTCAACAATCTTCAGGATGCACGGTTTTAGAGAAATGATTTCAACAGCATCATTTAATCTGTGTCCTCTGCCCTGAAAACCAGCTTTCCAACTTCAGTAATATAATAATAACAAACTTACCAAAAAAAAAAAAAAAATAGAATAATAACAAAACCCTAATCACAATTTTACCAAAAAAGAATAAAAAAACAGCAGGACATGAGATAGTTTAATAAGGGCATAATTTGGTGTGTGCTGGTACACCAATCTTTCACCTTCCACTTCTCCTCTGTTTGCAGTTGCTGGTTGGGATTCCTGCCCACCCAAGATTGGGAAGATTGTTGCAAAAATGGACCCCACATGCACTCAATCTAGTGCTCTTTTGGGTAACTTTTAAATGCAAAAGCCACCCGTCATCAGGGCATCTATGTCATGTCCATGAGTTACATATTTCAGAAAAATAAAATAAAAAGATTTTTAAGGTGGTAGAAATTGGATTTTTTTTTCCTTTATTGTTTTTTTTTTTTAATTCTTTTTTTGAGTTGGGTTCTTTTCCCAAGTGCTAGAAAAATGGTTTCCACATTAGCAAAGAAATGCATTCCAATGTAGAAATACTCCACCTGACCTTAAAAAATAAAAAAAAATAAAAAAAAATATAAATCATCAAACTGTGAAAGTGGAATCTTGGGTTTTCATTTTCACAGAAAATGAAAACAGTGCAAATACAAAAACACAGCTAAAAATGAATAAGCACAGACATAGAACTAAGACCAAGTGAGTGGAGAAAAGTGGAATCTTCTCTTCTCATTTTCCACAGAAAGTAAAATCATTGTTAAAAATAAAAACAGTAAGAAAAAAAGCAGCATATATACATGGCCCTAAAATCTAATACTAATTACCTCATGAGACAGTGAATAATTGGTAAGGTGACATGTCTCCACATTCACAGCCAATAGCCTTCTAACATCCAGAATCTTATCAGTAGAGATTCCCTGTTACTCAAAAGACAAATTAATCTTCATGAAAATCCAAAAACATGGAAATCGGAATTGACCCACCACAAAAAAGAAAGAACACAAGTAACATTAGACCATCAATATTCAATACCTTCAGTATTACTTGGGAATCATAGGGTGTATGAACAGTTATGTCAAGAACACTAGGAACAACTGCAACAACAAAAAAAAAAAAGGACCCATGATTCAATATTCCATTCTTAAATTGGAAAAGAGAAGATTAATCTTCATTGGCAAAGCAGAAAAATGGGATGTTCTTAGTGAATATGGTGGCTACTGTAAAGGGGGGGAAAGGCTAACCTTTCTCTGCCTTTTTCTTCTTATCTCCCTTCCCTTTATTGGACTTACCACGCCCTGATTTGGGGGCCATTTGGATTGATAGATATGGGTCTGGAGAAGCCTTTAAAGGCCAATTTCAAGCCTCAGTATTTCAATCAGTTGAGTTTGTTAACAAAGAGGTGGGGTGGTGGGTTCATATCTGATATCTGTGTGTAAAGAGTTAAAGAGGAGAGAAAAGAAAGGAATATAAGCAAGAAGAGGGAGTGGGGTGTGGATTGAAGAGGATTAGAGGGAAATCTGTAAAAGGTGTGTTGGAGATAGGATAAGGGTTTTGTTGGGTTTAGACCTTCAATCTTCTTCACATAGATTGTGAGGGAACGCTGGCCTCACGTTCTGGCTTAGGTTTCTCCCTCTCTCTCAGTCTCTCTGCTTTCAGGAGGCCTTATAAACGGAAAAAATGCATGCAAAAGGACATTGAGGGTACAGGAGTACCGTTTAAAGATTGACACGTGGAGGGCTGATGACGGTTGGACCGAGTGTTTTGTTTTATCAACTGTTGGAACGTACGACAGCACGGGCCTATGGTGGGACCCAGTTTGGTTAACGGTCAGGATTCCACCAAAGAGTAGAAAATGCTTTGGTTTTTTAAAGTAACTATAACTTTTTTTTTTTTTTTGGTGTGTGCGTGTGTTAGTGGAATTTTAATTTTGGGGAAAATGGAGGGAGATTTTGAACTAATTTTCTTTTAATTATAGAGAAAAATTGTTTATATAGTAATGGTGATTGGACCGGATGGCGTTGGAAAATAGAAATCCATAGAGCACAGAATTGTATAATTACGCATTCTAGTCGTAAATGTTGAAGACTTTGATTATTGAATAAGCTCGCCGTTATATTAAGTAGCATTTAGTATAGCTTCTTTTATGAAGGCCCGCAAAATGCTCATGTAGGCACGACTATATACAAGGGTCATGCAGGATTTTTAATGCTCGATATTCATAAATCAAGGGATTTTTGATATCGTAAAATGCGGGGAGTGGAAATTATGTACGATAGGAAAAGCACCCATCAATATCGGTAGATGGTATAGGGGAAAATAAGGGTGTACACGGATTGGATTAGTACGGCGGATTAGGCCAAATCCGTCACCAATTCATTACCTACGAATTGATGACTTTGGAATTCATCACCAATCCGTAACTGTTAAAATCCAATCCGAACCAATCCATGGAGGACCGGATCAGATTGGATTAATCCGTTCAATCCTTTGAATCTAATATTAAAGAAAGAAATTTAACAATCCACAAAAAAAAAAAAAAAATACAAATTACAAATATATTTAGACCCCTTAACTTATATTTAGACCCCTTAAGTTTAGACCTCTTAACTTATATTTAAACCCTTTAAGTATTTTTTATTTATATTTAATGTCAACAGATCAAATCGGATCGGATTGAATCCGTAAATTGAGGGTGAAATCCGTCACCGATCCATTGCTAGCGGATTACAAGATTTTCAATCCGTCACAAATCATTTTACCTTCAATTCGGTTAAAAATCCGCGAATTAGATCTAATTGGATCGGTTTTACGAATCGGCGGATTTTTTGTGCACCCTTAGGGGAAAAGTTCTCTCCACAAATCCAGTTTAGAGGGCATGTGGAAGAGTAGTTTTGAAAACAACCCTCCTTTCATAAGAAAATGATTTTTCATGAAGGTAGGGAAAGGTAGTTCAAGTTTTTTTTTTTTTTTTTTTTTTCTCTCTGTGTGAAAAGGCACTATAGTAACCAAAAAAAAAAAAAAAAATCACCTTTATAAAATTAAAATATTTTTTATTGGCATTTTGGAATCTTGGATGTTACACAAACATACCGCTCAAATTAATATATAGCAAAAGTTGAGATGTAAGAAATTAAATTTATGAGATTTTATTTGATAGATCGCCATGGACTTTAAGCAACCAACAATAAGCAACCATCACTACCGGCTTGCTTGGGTCCACCTTTGATTGGTGCAGGCTCTTCCACACTCTCGTCTTCTAATGATTCGTCACTAGGTCGAGTTTAACTCTCATTAAACATTTATCTATTTTTGGATTCAAGAAATTTGTGGTTAAAAGACCTCTACACATTATGGAAATTAAATGAAGGGTTAGGACAATTTGACTGGCCTCTTTTTTTGTTGACCCTTGTCCATTTGGAGACCTTTCCATATAAAAAGTTTCCCAATAAGAAAACAATGCCAAAGATATCCATTGCACTAAGTTTAACCATGCTCATTAAACATTCCAACTTATTAACATTTTGCTAGTAATATGAATTTTGGTATTGAAATGCCACTAGCAATTGTTGCTCCTCATGTATTTCAAAAGCTACAATGAATACAAAAAATATGAAAGCTCCATCTCTATCGATTAACAATTGCTTATGCTAAAAACGCTTGCTTGTTTCCTTGATATTGAATTCCTAAGATTTACTTGTCTGATATTGAATTCCTAGGAATTTATGTTAGTTAGAGGCCTAATAAAAGGAATGAACGATAGAGAAGTAAATAGTAGACCCTCACTTTTTTAGGATTTGCTTTATTAGGTTAATATGGTCAATTGTAGATCTTCACCTGTATTTCTTCAACTATAGCCCTGCCAATAAAAGACATTAGTTAGAATTGGTATGAATTCAATACGAAAAAAATCAACATTAAGAGCACATAAACCCCTAAAATGCTAGCCCTTCAATAAGGTGGTTGACCATTAGCCTATTTATTTGTAGAAATTACAAAGATAAGATTTATGATTTCACATTAATTTATTTTGGACCCAACTTGGTAACACAGAGACAGGAGAGTTTATGAGGCTAATAATTATGGAGCTTTTATAGCCTTTCGGCTAAAATTAAGCATAATTAACAATATTGATGCTTATCTATTTACATGTGGTTAGGGATGTAAACTGGGCTAGGCCTTCCAGACCCAACATGGCACAACACGTTGATCGAGCCGTACTGTGGCCCAGCACGACACGGTTGAGCCTAATTTCTTCTCATTATTCATACTATGAGATTTTTATGTATTAGGCGCCAGCTCCCTATTCATTAAATATTCTTGGTTAATGGCCTCATAAATCTCATTAAATCTCCTCAATCTCTTCAAAGATATTCACTCTTTTCAAGTCCAGATCCACCGTTTCTTTGAAATATGGAGATATCGTTTCATCATATTAACATTAGCCAGCCATATAAAATCGGCTAAGCCTTTATAAATGTCCTCCTTTGATTACTAAATATAGGCAAGAAACCCTCTCATCCCAATGCATATATTTACAAATGTTTCCATCTTGATCAGATCTGCCATTACCATTACATACACCCTCATTAAATTGGTCCATGGGCCAGCCCAATTTAGACTGGCCGGGCTGGACAGAGGACACCTACCAACCTAGGCACGGCATTGCCCCATGAACTTTCACTGTGATAGGTGAATGATATATGGATCGAAATCAAGCTAATTCTAAGATGGAAGGTGCATGTGAATTCCATGTACCCCACCCACACTAACAAAAAAAATAATTCAAGTGGGCCCCCTGAGCTCGACAGCCTAGACTGTATATTAAGTAATATGCAGTCTGCTCGTAGGAGAACACTGCTCGAGATTAATTTATCTTTGATACATTTGTTTCAACTTTCCATCACATGTAACAAGGGGCTAGGATAATATATATGGGGCTGATAGTTTTGCTCCTCCTTCTCCATAACTTTTCATATGTCCTCTTTTTATTGATAAACGTACATCTAAATTGGCTCCACAAGCTAAGTTGCACGTAAGCAACATGCAATATGCTCCTAGGAGAATATTCTCCGAACTTGGGTAATATAGATGCAACTTGGGCCAACTTCATCCACAAAACCAACTTGACCATGCCAAAACTAGAACAGTAACTCTATACGTTTCTAGTGGAGGCTAAAAAACAAAAGCCAAATTGAATTCACCATGTTTGAGTCCAGTTGAAGTTGGCCTAGGGTCAAGTAGTTTTCAAAAATAAATTAGTATAAACTAGGAGTGTAACTTGGATTTAGGGTTGGGTTATGTTTACACTATTAAGTTTTGGGTTGGCCCTTCTCCCATTTGGATTGAGTTCAGTTGACCCAAAACCTAACCACACCTCATCATGGATTATGCTGCACTCCTAGCGGTCCTAACTCCTAACACATGAGGGCAGGAAAAAAAGAATAAGGGTTAAAAAAAAAAAAAAAAGGTTGCCTTAACATATGTATCTCTTTCTTAAAAGAAATAAATTCCGATTCTTTATTTTTCAATCATCCAATGATGAAATCATGATGGAATCAATTTAAACATCATAATCACAATGGTGCCTGCAATAATGAAATCATGATGGACTCAATTTAAACATCATAATCACAATGGTGCCTGCCCAATGATGGGACCTGTAGAGATAGGATTAGGTTGGTTGATTTGGTTATTAGAGATAAGATTGCATTTAAATTTGAATCATCTTGGTTATTGCTATGTATATTTTGAGAGGATTTCCTCTTTTCATAGTTACGTTAAAATTATGGGAACTAATTGATTATTTGAAAGTCTTTATGGTATCAGAGCTGGGGCCAGTGATGATCTCACGATCAAGCTGGGCACGGTCCTATCTTCCATAATAATCACCATCAATTTTTCTATGTCAATTTCTTTATTTCAATAAACAAATGATCATCTTCTTCTACCCACCCATTCATCTAAGCCCTACGATGTCACCATCTTCATCAAAATTGCACGATCGAAGCTTCTAGAAGAAATCGCGATAAATCTAATATAGTGGGCCACCGGCACTCGACAAGACTCAGAAAAGAGCGGGTTGCGACATTGATGGATTCACGGACAGATAGCGATCACCAAGAAGACATGATGCTCGGATTTGCAAGATATTTATCATTTTTTTTTTTTTTTTAGATATCAGTTTATTTTCATGTCAATAAAGATCTTTTTTTATAAAAAGATCATGTGATTGAGAGGGATGTTAAAGATAGGATTAGATTGGTTGGTTTGGTTATTAGAGATAAGATTGCATTTGAATTTGAATCATCTTGGTTATTGCTATATATATATGAAAAATAAGTGATTGTTTGAAATTACAATGATTATGGAAAATAAGAATCCTCTCTTCATAGTTACAATGAAATTATGGAAAATAAGTGATTGTTTGAAAGCCTTTAGGACCCACAATGGGTTCCACCAAATGAAGCAGTCTAAGTGTATGATTTCAGTGGGCCCCACTTGACTCCCATCATTAATTGTACAACCATGATGCCACCATTTTGGACAAGCCCTACCATGATTTACATCATAATGTGAGCTCATATGATCAGGCCCGTTTGGCATTTTACTTTTAAAATAAAGTGGAATGAAGTGAAACAAAAAAAGAGATAATAAAATATAAGTGGGTTATGATGGTATTTTGTTTTTAGTTGTTTGTGATGAAATATTTTTGACTTTTTTTATGGGGAAATGGAGGTTTTTTTGTCTTCTAATGAATAGATGTAGTTGCTTTTTGACTTTTTTTTGAAAAAGATAGAGGGAGTTGTGGTAAAAAGTGCTTTTGATTAGATGTTTAACTTGACTTAACTTGACTTGACTTTACAAGTAAAATTACCAAACGGGCAGTGAAACGTGATTTTCACCATTGGCTGAGCTTTTTCAATGAATATCCGTTCCATTCTCATAGCGTTCTTCAAAATTTCTAACATCATCGCTTGTTAGTTTATTGACTATAACTAATTCCACATTTTCCCACACACACACACACACACACACACAAAAAAAAAAAAAAAAACCTAATTCCACATTGCCTGCAGACAACTAATTATTGTTAGCTTGTACTAAACTCAGTTGCTTACACATGACTAGCATGTGGTAGGTTTCAGCCAACCACCAAAAATTCCCTCCTCTCCCCATGCATTCTAGGAAAAGAAAAAAATGACACCATCTCATCAATTCTTAACCATTATATCATTCTATAAAGCAAATGGATGGCCTGGAAAACTTTAAAAAATAATAATAAAGTAATAAACAAAATTTTTATTCAGCCAAGGTCCAAATGAAGGGTAAAAGATTTTCTAATGGTTGACAACAAAGGGCTCCTCGTCACTTGGTTGGCAACCCCACATATCACCTGATGCACGGGGGTAAATCTCAGGATATGCCAATCTTCCCATGCATGTGAGCTATAATCCCACTTTATGGACTTCTTCATTTTACTTGTGTGGGCTTTCTTGGGTCTCAGCCTCCTAAACTAACATTATGATAGAATCAATGATAAGGGAACAAAAAACTGTGTTAACCTCGGGTTCGTATTTTAATCCAAAGGTAATTTTACATAGAGAACCCTACTTTTACCTTTTAAGTGTTTTAATTTAATCACACCAAAAAGATTGAATCAGGTTACCAAAATCACAACAGTGCCAACTTATACAACCGACTAGTAGAAATTTTAAAGTAACTGGAAATTGGTTAGACTTTCAGAGACTTTATCATTAATCACTATAGTATTCATTGTTGCATAATAGTTTATTACAATTGCAGAAATATCTCTTTAGTAAACTATTGTTATTATGATAAGAACAGTTGAGAGGCTTTGAGGTCAAAGAAATAGAAAACAGATATAGAATTAGGATTCTAAGAAATTAAGAATGGTACAAGTGATAAAAAAAAAAAAAAAAACACTAAAACATATATAAACGAGAATGAATGAACAGTGAGAGGTAGATTTTGGTGTTGGACGTTAGAGTCTCATCTCATTTATTTAAGGTCCGATAAATTTAAATTGTTCGGGCCATAGAATATGAGAAGAAAATTTTGTACCAACTAAATTATGGGTCTTATATGGAAAATACTCATGTAAAAGGTGGCAAACAGAAAAAATGACTGATATAAGACTATCATCATAATCTTACGAGGTGGAGCAAATTGACATCCTAAATATCCAGTTAAACCCCACCTTTGATTGCTAATTGATCTCAAGTTTTCCTTTCTTCTCTTTTTTTTTTTTTGATATCCCAGCTTAGGGGGCTAGGTCCCCTATCTCTTTTAGTGAGGGGAGTAGACCTTGGGTGAGGTGGGATGTCCTCGGGTGAGGGAAAGAGACCACAAATGAGGTGAAAAAAGTATTCCTTTTTTCATACGGGTGTCAGCTGTGGGGCTTCGATTGATTGCTACTAGTTCTCAATTGAAAAGTTCTCATTGAAACATTTAAATCAGTTATTGCTTAAGCGGTGAATTAGACAGTGTTCAAAGGCGATTTTAGTCATCAATCTGATAAATGGTGTTATCTTAAGTGTAATATTTAGCATTAACAAACTTTTAATCAACAGTGACAATGATAGAAAACCACACAAATGGTACAAATGTTAAACATATGAAGTATCTTTTAGAGTGTGTTTACGTGACAAAAGGATCCATGATGGAGAGAAAAATCATTTTGATTCTCCGTGCAACCCCTTTTAATTTGCCGTTGGTGTGACATTTTACCTTATACAAAAAGAAAACATGAACCGATTTTCCTCAATAAAAAAGATTTTGATTACCAATGGAAGGGGTACGAATCCCAAATGTTACTCTGTCATGTAAATAGAAGTTCGCAGAGCATGTGGTCCTTTCATAGCACAAACAAGTCTTTAGCAACCTAGAATTCGAATTTTTTGTTGACCATAGGGGCAATGTGGACATTGATTTGGCCATCCAAACTACAGCTTCCACACTGATTAACAATTAATTTTCTCATTAATTAGAAGGTAGAACAATGGTTTATGAAGAGAACCATAGAGCAGAAGAGATTTGCAAAACACACAAGAATAATTCTCCTACACCCATGAAGAAGTTTTCCACTTCTTTTCCACACAACAATGAGAAGCTTGTTTTACATATGACCATCATCTTTGGAACTAAATATGCTCCTTCATCAAAAGGTCCTGTGGTTTAAAAAATGGTTTAATTTTAAATTCAGTGTAAAACGAGTTTGCATCACCTAATGTATAAAGGTTTTTCCACCACTCTTACATTACATTTTTATGTTATTTTATTTACTTCTGAAACAATTTAACAGTAATAAAAAAAAATGAAGATGTTTAGATTATCATTTAGAATTTTTGGTGTTAATAAAAAAAAAAAAAAAAAAAAAAAAGAGAAGTGATGGAACAAATTGAAAGACCAGTGTAAGACCAATGAATCAGCCTTCATCATCTATATAGGAAACTTTCTCCTACGAGCATACCACATATTGTCCTTATGCAATTAAGCTTATGGTGCCCACTTAGATGCCTACTTATTAGTGCGGGTGGGGTGGATGAAAAGGTCTCCTTATATATAATGGTTTGGAAAAAATCAACTCCTTCAGATCATCTAAACCTTTGATTTAACAAAGTTAAATATTAATGACTTTTTTAGACTCAATCCAACATTCGGTAAACATTTTATGAGAGTAAAATTAGGTTCAGCACCAGATTATGGGATAATGAGAGTGTGAAAGGGCCTTAAAATGATCAAAAGTGGGCCCCATAGAGCTGGATTGCAAATGTTGTTACTCGTAGGAGACCATTTCTCACGTCTATACAAATTTTGGCTACAGCCATTACGACATCCAAAATCATGTTTTAGAACCTCAACAGAAAATCTATCTATCTATTAATAATGTGCTTTTTTCTCCTTTTTTTGGTATCCAAGAGAGCCCACAGCAGTGGGAAAAGGAAGTTCGCACTATGGGAAGAAGAGCACGCACAATTGGGAGGAGGAACCCTACAAAGTGAAAAGGATAGCCCACACACATGCGAAGAGTGGCATATCAAATGATCAATCCCTCAGTAATCGGGTGACAATGACATGCGAAGTTGCCAACCGAGCAACCCCTAATGTCAAAAGATGTAGTTACTTGAAACCACTCAAACCAAGGTGTCTTAAAATGATGCTATCCTTTATCCTTGTTGCTCTATAAGTCTTTAGGCTGGACTTTGTAGCACAAATGCACCAAAACTCTAAATAAGAAAATATTTTTTTTATTAATAAAAGGACTGCAAGGTGGCACTTTATTAGAGACAAGAGCGGTGTGTGTGAGTGTATGATTTCAAGTCTTTTTTAATTTATTTTTTTTTTTTTAAAAGAAAACCCTACAAGGCACACTAAAAAAAAGGGCTTTGTCTTGTTGATGATGAATCCCATGGGATATGACCCCAATTGGAGACATCAAAATCCAAATAAATTCTACTTTCATATGAAATGGAATTAAATTAATTTTCTAAAACCAGATATCCTCATTCTTGATTTCAATACCATTATCAAAATATTATTATTGTAACTTCTCTAGCCTTCCTACCATTCAATATTCTCTATCACCCACAGCCATATTAATATAAAAACAATTATGAGGTTTTGAGGTGAAACAAAGAGGAAAATAGATACAGAAATAGGGTTCTAAGAAAGAATGGTACAAGTAATAATGCACTTAAGATTCACGAGGATTCATAATAGAGAGAGGAATACTTTGATGCTGATCTTACTCGCAGCAAAACGTTTTCTTTTTTTTTTTTGGGAAATCATCGGCTTTGCTATGGGCCATGTCATTATTATTAGAGCCCTATCTCTGAAAGAATTAACTGGTCCTAGATGGGTGTCGGAACCGAACTCGCCGAGAACCTTGTGCGTTCCGGTGTGAGGTAGACCTGTGAACTTGCTGCGAATGCTCTTAGATCTACTAGATAATCAAACAAGGGTTCTCATCTCCCTTATATAGAGCAATCCCTAGGAGTCACGACTACTACGGACTCTACCCCTCCTGAATCCCACATCTCCTAACCATTGTGAGAATTCTACCAACCGAGAGTCTGAATTTGATCCAAACTCTACCATAAAGAGTTTGATCCTTATATGACTCAATCAAATCAAGACTTGTTAGGAGTTCATCCGCGGCACACCGCCGGGCTCGATCTGGCGTGAGCCCAATAGCAGTTGGGCCACATAATTTTCCTAACAATCTCATCTATCTAGCTAGAGTTGGCTTAATTGATATAGTGGGAAGCGGCTTAATTCATATAGTGGGAAGCCTAAGAAGGAAAATCTTGAATCATGAATGTCATAAGGAGAATACCCAATACTTGTTCTAGATTGCATGTTCCTAACCGTGTGACTTTCTAGGATTTTATTTATCAGGGTTATGGATAGGTATTCATCTTTCATCTCCCTTTAAAGCTTAATCAATTTTTCGTTAGAAAGAAGATTATTTTATATCGATTTTATGTATCTTCATCTTTGCTCCTTCCATTTTAGCCACTTTCTTGAATACGTTTTCTAGAATTCTAGGAATTCAATTTCATGATTCCAAGCAGTCCTTAATTTGCTGTGAATTATCTACTTAACTGGTGCCATCTGTGAGCATTAACCTCATGGATGGATGCCTCTTTACTTGCACTAGTTAATCAAAGGTTAGATATCACAGTGACTGAACCATTGGTACTTTCTGTATGAGTTATATATATTTTACATTTCTTTATGCCAACAGTACTTTCATTAATCTTTTCCTCTGTTTAGGTCATCCACCAGATAGAGGTTTTAAACATGCATTGCACGATGGATGTATTAGTCAATTGTCCTTTGGATCTTTAATCATTCACAAAAATCTTTTTTGGTTGCCATGCTCTGCATGCTGTTTCTTTTTTCTTAAGAATCTTTGCTGCATTGCAGGTTGTTTATCATGTGAATGGAAGGAGACCCATTCATTGTAGATGGAGTAGGCCTCTGGTGCGTACACCAAAGTCCCAACATATACATTTTTTATTTTTTTTTCTTCTCTCTCTTCCATTCTCAACCAATGTCCTTGGATTATGAGATTTTTCAGGGATGGTCCTGCCTATGGATTGCTGAAAAGATCGAGCCTGCGGGGCCCACATGAGCTCCAATGATCACTCTTTAGTCTTTCATATTCCTAGAAGGAGAAATTGAATACACACTCTGCTCGTGTACTTAACCAGCTGAACTATATGTCAGGGGCATCACAAACCCACTAAACAAGTAACCTTATATTTTTGTGTAGAGTACAACAAAATCATCTTAGAAACTTCTATATTTTTCCAACACCCATAGGGGTCGTTTGCCTTCAGCACACGATAGTAAAGTGAGTTTTAATATGTAAAAATGTTATATGTGTGAAAAACATTACCATGTTTGTCAAATTTACCATTTTCACAAGAATAAATGAATGAGTACAGCTCATGGTTTTAGTTGTATTCGGATGCTTTTCACAAATTTATCAAATTTCATGAGGATTTAGGGAAAAAAACTAAAGGTCTTGATGCTTATTATTACTGTGAGAACATTGAATGGTTCGTATCATGAATCGAGAGCTCACAAAAGTGCAGAAACAAATTTTTCAGAGTGCATGAGGATTTGTTAGGACTTTTTCACAAACTCTTCAGAATTTATGAAAATCTAAGGTATTTAGTTTCAAGGTCTTGGGATTTATTAGTTTAATAAACAAATCCAATTGTTTGGATTACAAATATGGGGCCATAGCAATGAAGAAATAAAGTGGTTGATGGGGCCCAAGGGAACACAGTCACTGTGTAAAAACCATACGAGCGCTTTTTGCAAGAGGTGTGAAAGTTTCGGTGTTTTCCTTAAAAGATTTTAACTCGTCAGATCATCTCTGATTCCACCACATAAATGATCATGATGCACAAGTGACTCTATAAAGCCTCAACTCACTATGGCACGTCTCATGGCCTCGGCTGTACATGTGCACCATGGTCACTATCTTACCGATACTTTGTCTTGCAGTGGTTAATATAAGGAGCTCTTTTAGGGCATATTCCTGAAAGCTGATATTAACTAGTATATAAAGGTCAAAATCAAATGATCTTAGCATGGATTGTTTTAGATTTGATAGATACTGATATTAACTAATACATAAACAAAAGCTATGATTTCAGCTTTTCTTCTTTATGTAATTATCATGATGCCTTTCCTTGAACATGTGCACTAGGGATCAAAAATGGGTTTGAGTTTGGTCCAAATTGCAGCTGTATCCAAACCAAAATTGCTAATAAGGGCTTGTTCCTGTATCCAATTTTAAAGTTTAGTTATCAATTAATTCCTGTGCCTAATGACCAACGTAGAGATTTTCCCCATAAGTTCTTTGTACTGCTCCACTTTTGCAATATCACGACACTTCTGTTGAATTATGTGATATCGCATAAAATTGAACTTTTTTTTTCTTTGTAGTACAATGCAGGTTTCCAATAATCCAATCAAGTTGTGTGATATCGTAGAAATGTAGCAATACGGATAACTTTTAGAAAAATATCTCGACTTTAGTCACCATGCACAAATATAGATGACTAATAGTGACTGTACATGAAAAATCCCTACGTATAAGGGATGTAAATGGGTTGGGTTGAGGTCCAGGACCACTGTACTTATGCACATGCATCCACACCCGAATTTAAATTAAATCCGAGACTCGGACTCAAACTCAGACTTTGTTGGATTGGAATTGGGCCCAAGTCAGCCCACCTGCTAATATTAGGGATGTAAACATGTTTAGGTTTACAACCATGGCCCCGTCAACTGTTTTTTTTTCTTACCACAATAAGCACTCCTCTTTGTTTGCGAAAGCATTTCCATTGAAGGACGATTTTTACCTGCGAACCTCCGCATCTCTGCAATTCAGCTTGTAGGACCTAGTGAAATCCAGGGGGTCTCGCCTATGGTGATGGTCTGGATGCGCACCCCTCAGGAGGGCATGCACAGATGTGCGAACGCAACCAGTTGTACTCAACCATTGAAATGAGCCCAAGATAGAAAAAAGAAAAATCCCAAATAAAATCATTTTACATTGAGCTCCTAAAATCAGATATTGAGATGATTAGATTAGTGATATTTGACAGACCTCGACGTTCCTTTTGATTAAAAGCTTTGCACTACTGTTGTTGATCAGTGCATCAGCCAAAAATAATGTGAAATAAGGGGATGGAAACTTTAGATTGCACATGTTTGTTTTCACTAGGCCATGTTTGGTAACAGGTGAGAAATCAGCGAGGAATCTGAAAATTTAAGAATTCCTTACCGACTGTAAATTTAAAGATTTCTCGCCAAGGATTTATATAATTGAGGATTTCACTTCAATGTCAGCATGTATCATTGCATATAACTCGAAAAAATCAGTATCAATTCCACAAAACCGAAAATTTTCAAATCTTATTGAAAGATATAATTTTTCATATTTTACATAATGGCCCCTCCAAGCAAAATTTCCTTAGGTGACTATAGACAGTAACGAGCTAATAAATGCTGTCGTGTAAAACGTTTGCAGTTGAAGACCTTTCTCGCACTGTATTTGTCATGTTTAATGCATGCAATTGAAAATTCTTTGCATAGCAGCAAAGTATAGACAATAACATGTCACAACATTGAATCCTTGGATAACCCCATCAATATAGGGTCGGTGGAAGACAATAACATCTTTCTTTGAAAATTTTACTCCAACAATCAGATAAAACATTTATTTTAAACCCCCATAAGAAACTATTAATTAGCTCTTACGAGTCCAATTTTTTTTATTTAACTTCCGAATGGCTGGATATATATATGGGAGATGCTCATATGAGAATAACTCTCACAATAGGTGGAGGTCCTTAATGATTATTGATTACATGTAGCGCACGGTGAAGACCACCTTGTGACCACAAGGCTGTGAGGGAGAGATTTTGTCAAAGGGGGTGAGGAAGATTTTCAGATTAATGGATTATGGAAGTGGTTATCCTCAAACAGAAAAAGGGTAAGTGAATAAAGGGGTTACACATAAATTTCCATTCCATTTTTTCCCTCTTACTTTACCTCTGCACATAATCAACATTGAACTTTTAGTTAGAAAAGACAGATCTGGGGTTCCATTGCTGGTTTTTAAATTCTACCCTTCAAAAAATCAATGAAGTGATGAACTGTCAAATGGGACCTAGACGAATAATATTGTATTTATTTTTTGGATTTTTATGAGATAATCTTGCTTTAACCCTAATTACAAGGATTATCCAATAATAAAACCCTAAAAACAGCAAGAGGGCTTCTAAATACACTACGTTTTTAACCCTTGAAACACAATTTCTCTCCACACTCAGCCTAAAAAGTTTAAATTTTTTATTTTTCTTCCTACACACTCAAATCATAACTAAGGTAGCCATATCCCAGCTCACCACCATCGTTTGGAGCCTCTCATGCAACTCGAATCAGCGTTTGGAGCCTTCCTTCCGTATGGTAAAAACCCTCCTACTCCTTTTCTTCTTCTTCTTCTCTATCTATCATGGGGTGAGTGTACCCAATGATCATCATCTCCTTCGTCTTCTTCTCCTCTGTCTATTTTTCTAGCCATCAATCCATTAAACATAATCGTTTTGTTAGGCACTATGTGGCTAAACATAAATTTTTTGTTCGGCCAGATACGACTGAACAAAAACTGATATGTTCAGCTATTAGAGGTCGAACATTGACAGTTTGTTCTGCATAGAAAGTCCAAACATTTCGCAGCAATAGACATTAAAAAGGGCTTTATAAGCTTTGAAAAATAGCGGAAATCAAAATAAACAACACAACAACTCACCTTCTCACTGCTATTATGTTCGGAAATTATATTTTTCTTGTTAATTTGCTCATCCATTAGACAAAAATCTAATATTGAGAGTGAGGTTTCACCAAGAAATAATATGTTTGACAATGGTGGAATATGAAGGGAGAGCAAAATGTGATGAATGGAGAGCTGACGATGTGAAGGGAAGAATGAGATTGGAGGAAGAAGGAATGAATGAGACAGTGAAATGGGAGGAACGAGAGTAATGTGAAGGAAATGATGACGTAAAATGGGATTGTGTGCAAAGAGAAATTAGAGTTTCAAGTTTGATAGGTGATTGTCCTTTTTTGGTGATTTTATATAGGGATATAAATGTGATTGCTCAAGAATTTATGTGACCCATTACAGGGAACCCAATATATATGACCAATTACATGGAACCCAATAGATTTGACACATGGACCAATCTAAGTGGGACCTACGAGAAAAAAAAAAAAAAAAACATACTCATCTAATAGATGAGAAATAAGACCAACCTTAGCCCATGTTTGGCATCTCAATTTCCAACCTCTATCTATCTAAAATGTCTAAAAAGGGGTTGAGATTTGGAAAATAAGAGCATTTGACTCATGATTGTATCCTCTATCTGCTTTAAAGATGCAAAGGCAAATCCTCCTAAAACAAAAGGCCTCATTTCTAGGCTCTTGAAAATAGAAGATTTAACCTTTTTTTTATGGCTCTTTTTTTTTTATTGCTCTATTGGAATAAGAGTAGAGATGCCAAATATGGCCTTACTCTGTCCTAAAATGTCCAAGAAAATAGTGCCTTTGCTTTATTTCAACTTTTAAACTGTAATCCCTACAATTCTTCCTAAATCACTACTAATTCTTTCCTTAATTGTGCCAATGTATCCCTAATAACTAATTCAAATTCATAGTATGCAATATTTCCATTAATCTTTGTATTAAGGTCCTAGGTGGGGGAGCACTTTGCAGTGATTGGAAAAAAAAAAATCTTGCTCACCTCTTCTAATATGGCTGTTTGATAGGATAGGAGCATGTGCTGTACTTGAAAAAGGCTGCCCCACATTCAGGTCTTATATTTCTCAATTCTGATATTAATGCTTCTATTGCACACATTTACAACCAATGATCACTTAAACAGGTAATCAAGTCATACTTTTAAGATATACAAGCTCCACCATTTCACATTAGTATCTTCCTTGCCTTCATGTGGGGAATTAGGACTTGGCTATCTTTCAATGGAGGTAGGTGCTTTTGACATTGATCTTCTCAATTGATGGATAGAAGGTGATTTGGTAGAATATGTTGTTTTGTTTAATATATGTATGTATAGTAGAATATGCAGAGGGAGACGTGATTATACTGTCTACCATTTTTCTAATTTACTAGGCTTTGCAGTTTCTGTTGTTACTAACTTTTTTTACAATTCATTTAAAGGGCTTTCATTTTAAAGATTAATTATTTTTTTTACTAGGGCTGGGTAGGGGTGTCGGCCCGGCCTGGCCCGGCCTGGCTTGAGCACGGCACGACATATGCCGTGCCCTGGGCCATGTTGGGCCGATCCTGTGCCTAGGTCAGCCCAAGCATGGTTGGTCCAGACAACTAGCAACCAGAATGGCCCGTTTTACACCCCTAGGGCCGGGGTTCAGCACGGGATGCTTGGCTAGGGATGTTCATGGGCCCGCACTAGACCAGGCTAGGCATATACAGGCCCAGCCCAACTTTAGAAACGCAGGCCGTAAAAGTCACGCACATTTAATCAATTAGGCCAGGCCAAATTGGTCTTTTTATCACTTTTGTAGGCATTTGAGCAATTGTCCGGACTAATTAAATTAAATTACATGCATCCCTTACACGGGCCGGGCTTCAGGCTTTCTATCACTTAATCAAAGCCCAGCCCAATTATTAAACGGCCCCTAATGAGACCGGGCTCGGGCTGGCCCGGCCCATAAACACCCTTATGCTTGGCTAGTCAAAAAATAAATTTACTTCAGGTTGGTTAACAAACAGAAAACTATCAAAGACAGCCAGGTTCACTCTCTCTTGGTCATTTACACAAACCCAGAGCCGAACTCTTCCATCCTAGCGCCACTTTATCTCTTTTGGTCACCACATTAGCCCAAGACTACACTCCTCTAAATTCACCTTAATGTGGCCCAAATTCTTACTCCTACACCCTGCTGCTACTACCTCAACCCTTCCATCACTCGCATCATAATGGCAGCAGTCCACAACAATTCATTCACCCAACCCATGGCTTCTGCAGAATCTAGCTAAAAAGGCAAGTTTGCGCGATAAGACCTTGTATTGTATGAAAGGAGGATTCCAAGCACAACTTATAGGCTTAGCACAAAACCAGGACATCATCCTGTTCCACTTCGGAGCAATGTTTTCCACAAAACCAGAGTATCATCCTATTCCACTTAGGATCAACATAGGGAACCTCTTTGCTTAGATGGATGGGCTGGGCCCATTGGCTGGTCGACCCATGGGGAACCATGGGTCTGCCCTGCATCCAACAGGCTTTGTTGTTTAAAGAAGTGTTATGCCAGAGGGAGTAAAGGAAAGGCATGCCATGACAAAGTTCGGAGATCAGCTACATAGAAGGATCCAATACACCTATCATAGAGTTTGATGAGGATCTTTCATAGATAAATCCCAGTAAGCAAGCATTATCTCTCATTGGACGAGAACATACTTGCCATGCCAAAGTTCGGAGATCGGCTACATGGAAGGATCCAATACACCTATCATAGAGTTTGATGAGGATCTTTCATAGATAAATCGCAGTAAGCAAGCATTATCTGGAAGAATATACTTGCCTAACAGAGTACTTCTGAACAGGCTTTCTTATTGTGGAGGTGCAGGGAACACTTTAGATGTTTGGAACTATCAAATAACTTCTACCTATTCACATTTCGTGATCAGAATGACCTGGTGAGAGCCTGATTGGGATCCATTTGGAAGGTGGACACTCTTTATCTGTGCAAAATGGGTTTCCAACTTTGGTCCAACTGATGCTTATATTGCCACCTCCTTTGTCTGGGTACATAATCCAGGCCTTCCCATAGAATACTAGTGTGAGGTACACATTAGACAGATTGTCAAACCTTTAGGCCAGTTTATTAAGTTAAACACGCTTACTAAATCTTGAGGGACGTTGGGGCACAAAGCTGCGTCTACAAGAGTGCAAGTAGAAATAGAATTGAGCAAGCAGCTATTACAAGGTGTAATGCTCCAACTTTCAGATGGATTAGGATATCAGAGACCCCAGTATGAAAACCTACCAGACTTATTTTTAATTTGTTATAAGGTGAGTATGAAGGATCAAAGTCGCAAGTGCATGGATAGTCTTGAATAGGTGGATATGGTCCAGTTGGAAACTCAGGAAACTCCATCTCAGAAGCAATTATCTCCTGACTCCTGAGATTAGTGATATCAGATGTGTAAGGCACTAGAATGTAGGACAAAACAATGATGTTCCCGCTGCCCAACTCTGTTTCATATCAAATCAGAGCAAGTGGAGGCCAAATAAAAACATTTTCAGCAGGAAGAGGTAATAGACAAGTTGACCTTGTTGTCCCCATATCATTACATAATTTGTTGGGAGGCTTTTGGTAGATATTTGAATGGTAAGCTAACTTGTAATTCTCAAGTAATAACGAGAAGAGAATTGAATGGTAGATGTTTAAGGCACAAGAGTTAGAAAACACTCATGTCGAGAACCCAACCCAACACCACACCCACCCCAAACAAATGATGTAATTGGATCTCAACTCTGAAGCCCATAATGCTTTATCTTCACATATCTATCAATCTATATAACATCCTACTAAACCCATAAAATCAAATAAATCTTTACTTTGTTTCCTCTATCAATTCACTATAGTTCTCTAAAATGCTCCTGTAATAATCTCCACCTCAAAGAAAACTGCTTGCCATAAATTTGTGTGAACCAACATCAGAATAGTTTTCATTTCTCCTAAAATCTCAATCTGGCATAGTCAGATAAAGGAAGACAATAATTAAAAAGCACCCCATTCCAAGTCCACAATTCTCATGAAGAATAATTAATGATAGAGATGCAAATGGACACATTACACAAAATTCATAACTATTTGAAACTTGAAAGGGAAGAAAATCACATACAAATGATTGCACCAAACACCCATTTTTTGTGTGATCCTTTCTCAACAACCAACATCAAAACAGATACATTCAAAAACCATTAAAAAGGCATCAATTCTACAGCAACAAAACATCACAAGCATCCAAAAAATAGCAACTTTATATCAAAAGAAGGGAAAAGAAGGCAAAAAAAACCTCATTTTTATCAGAGATCATCTTCCTTCCTGACATATAACCCAACATCAACCTGATTGAGAACAACAATGGCATTCGGATCAAGCTTGCGGCAGTCCTGCGTCGACTTGGCGGCGATGCCGAAGCCGAGTGGGAGATCGGACATTGAGAAGACGACGACGCCATCTCCTGCAGAGACGTTGTCGGTGATGCGGGCGAGGCCGCTCTTGAGGACGTGGTTGCCGTAGAGGAATGACATCTCGGAGGTGGGTTTGAGCCAGACCTTGTGGCGGGCGTGGGCGGCGAGGAGGTCGAGGGCGTGGACGGTGAGGTGGAACTTGCCGCCGTGGGTGAACTTTCCGACGGAGGTGCCGAGGGAGAGGAGGCGGTCGCGGGAGATGTTGGTGGCGCGGCGGACGAGGGCGTCGCTGACGTAGAAGACGCGGTTCTTGTGGAGGCGGAAGCAGTAGCGGCCGGGGGTGGGGTCGGGGCCCTCGTGGGAGGGGCGATCCACCAGGTGTTTGAGGTTGTTTCCGACGAATTTGAAGAGCTTTTCGAAGACGGCCGTCGTCTCCGCCTCGTCTAGCGGCCTCATTTTGGGTCTGCTTAGAGTTTTAGCCCGCTGGGGTTTCTAGGGTTTTAGGAACAGAGACTTGTCTTAAACCCTACTTTACTTCACGTGCACATTGCATAGTTTGTACACGTAGGCCTGCTGGTGGGGCCCACTTGGATGTAGGAAGATAGATGAAAATGCCACTTCATTGATGAGGGGTTGTGATAAAAAAATCAGTCCCATCAAATGGTGAGCAAAGATTTGCGAGCATAAAAATAAAATTTCGACATAATTGAAAGGAATGTGAAAGGGGTCGCATTGATCAAAAGTCGTCCAAAGTGAGCTCCATAAGAAGTTTGTTGGAGAAAATTATCTTTTTAAAAACAAAACTATCCTAAAAATTTCTATTTTCATTGTAGGATTTTCTACATGAAAAAAGAGTAAATAAATTGAAGAAAAGTGGATTTTTGCATCTCTAGAAAAAAAAAAAGAAATGCGGTTATGACAAGCCAAATCTATGAATACATTTAAGGTTTCTTGATCCAATTATTATCTATTATCTTGAAACCATCGTAGAAGACGGTAAAAAAAAAGTTACAGAAGTTGAAGATATCATCAATTAGGTAGTTTCATAATAATATATATATTATTATAAAATCATTTAATTAAAGTTTAAGTTTAATTTATTTATAAAACTCTCAAAATAGAATATTGCTTTCCATTCTTTAGCTGTGAGATGGGCTTGAAAAGATTTAGAAAATAGATGGATGCTTAACTTTCACAAGTAATCAACTTGAATATGGACCCATAGGTAAATAATGTGCTTTACAAGTGAATAATGTGACAATGGGCTCGAGTCCAATTTGTGTGATATTTTCCACGAGAGCTTTGTTCTAGTGAGAACTGTTCTCATTGACTCATCGGGAGAACTTTTTGTTGGACCCATTTGTGGATCCCATCTAAAGATGAGACTAGAGGGGATGGAAAGATCTATGTGAGATGAACCCAAATATCAAGTTTGACCCTAACCACATGCCCCTGACCTCATCTATAGCCACGAATTTAATGGCTTCATATTTTAAAAAAAAAATTCAACCCTCTATCCAACGATCCAATCCATTTGGATGGGTGTCAAAACTCGGGATTACTGACTTTTAAAGGGGTCCCTCTTTATGCACGGTTTGGATTAGTTGTTAGGTAGGCCCCACCAATAGTTGTCACGGAAGCACGGTGAAAACTAGTTCTCATTTGAATATTTTCTTTTCCACAATACCAATATAAGGTTGAATCCTAATTTCATTTGATCTCAATTTAGAAATGATGTCTGCCAATGGATTTGTAAAACCACATTAGCAGCTTTATAAATGGACGCCATTTCTATCTTTTATGCTATTTAAATTTATGAGGGTGCCACATTAATTTTTGTGGGTCCCGCTTCAGTACCAGCAACCCACGACCAATCTGTTCTTGATAGAAAAATGTCATATTTAGGGCTTGTTTGGATGCACAAGAAAACACAAGAAAATAATATTTTATAGAATATAATCTTTCATTCTTTAAAGAAGAAAATCTCGTGTATTTGGTAACTCAAGAAAAATTTGAAGAAAATATTCTTTTCTTTCAAAAAGTTCAATATTCTCTGCTACAGCTCTCCCCTGTAGAAAACTTTCTACAAAATAAGAATCTTTTAAAATGACTATTACAAAGTGGTAAAGAAAAGTAAAGACTTTAGTTCACAAAATGCATCATAATGTTTATGTTTACACATATGGTAAAGTAAAGTAAAAGTAAATCTCACAGGACGGTAAAGGTTTGGTAAAGTAAAGGTGAGATAATGTGCATGGTGAAGTAAAGTGGGAAGGACTGGTAAAGTAGTTTCTTTTCTTTACTTTAATTTATCACATTTTATCTTAGTTTTATATGGTAAAGAAAAAATGACTTGTTTACGAGTGTGGTAAAGTAAAATAAAGATTAATTGATGTCATATCATAGTAAAAGGTAAGGTAAAGTAAGGTCAGATGAAGTATGTGGTAAAGCAAACTGGGAAAGAGAGAGAGAGTTATAAAGTAGTTATTTTTTTATTGACTTTACTTTACTATACTTTACCATGGTTTTCTGTGATAAAAGAAAGTAACTTATAGTAAAAATATGAAAGTTAAACTTTACTACATTACTTTTTTATCTAGACGTGGTAAATTACATATAAATTAAAATATTTAATAATTTTTTTTTCTTATAATGTAATTTACATTAATCATAACACCTTCCAAACTGCTTAATTTGAAATCTGTAATATTCTTAAAAAATTGCCAAACAATAAAAATATTATATTATTATACTATTGCATTATTGTATTCTATACTATTTTATTCTTATAATATTTAAATCTGTAAATATTTTATTCTGTAGACATCCAAACGGGCCCTTAAATTTTTCAAAAGATTTATATCTCAATGAAATTTCTATGGGAAATATCCTATTCTACATTTTTTATACAATTTTAAAAATTCTGTACATTTTTTTTATTATGAACTATATTGCACGGGCATGCTTTGCCTCCAATTGGATTTATATATATGAAAGTTGTTATATTATATTCATTACATGTGTATTTACTTCTAATTTTGACCATCTTAATGTAATTCACACTGAAGGATATAATTATCTTAATTTTTTTAATAAATTATTAATGCTTTTTAAAATATTTAATATAAAAATTAGAATGCCATCAATTGTGACCCGGGTTTCTTACTATTATTTATTGAATTATGCATAAGTCGTGAACTCGTATTTATTTGCTTGATTGAATATTAAAATGTCACACATCCATCATTATTTTGCGACTATGTTCATTTCTTTTATTAGAAGTCCCACAGGAACTTAATCAATTACTAGCACAATAATCCGTGCTTAGGATGGTCATGTCCATACATCTCAAATTGAATATTCATACGCCGCAGATTAATGTATACACTATATATATATATAGAGAAAAAGATATATAAAAAAAGACTTAATAATTAATGATTGTATAAATTTAATATTTATAATTTCAGAGGGTTTTAATTTATAAACCTTTACTTAACTAGTGTCACGATTTATTGTGGAATTCTCATACACTTAAATTCTTTTTAAGAAATTATATAAAAAATAAAAGAATATGAAAGTACCGTTTTTAACAAACCGAGAGGATGTGCAGTAAAAGGGGAATATGAGAAGTGAGTTACAAAGGCAATCGCAGAATATAGAAAAAAAATGAGTTCTTGCATAATAAGGAAAACAAGAAAAGTGGAGAACTTGAGTACTTGGACATTGAAAGTGGAGTAAATGCTTAGATGGGAGTTGATAACTGAGGATTTGGGAGGGATAACTTTCCGAGATAAAAGTTGCATAAAATACGGAGATAGAAGTGTAATGGTTCAAGACGGTGGAGATAATTGTCATACAAAATTACACGATATAGTCAAATTTAAGCCATAATCCTTTCTTTAATATATTATGATTGTGAATCTTTCATGAGTTTCTAAAACTTTTGAGTTTCTAGGGTTTTGCGATGTTCTAGGTTGAGACCCACATGCACAAATGAATTTTTGTCAATTTCCAATTTAAATGATAAAAACATTTCAAAAATCAAAAAATAATAATTTTAATTATTTTTTGGGATCGAATTCTTACAAACTCATTTTTACGATTGATTTCTCAATTGTGATTTTAATTTTTACTCTATTTAGATTTCAATTACATTAAGTTTGATTTTAACTCCAATTTTAGTTTTGATATTAATTATTTAATATTGACTTGACAATGGAGCCAAAGAACAACAATTCGAATTTTATATGGGTAAAAAAAAAAAAAACATAGATACAAGGACTTGAACTCACAACCTCTCACTTTTTAAAACTTTTGAAAACATAATATAACCATTACACCCCACTTTGCGGAAAATTTTTATTTATGTGAAATCTTTTATGTATGAGATAAGAAATATGAACTGTTCAGAAAGGCATTTATGTAGAAGAGGAACCCATGTTTCATATTCCACGACATTATACAAACAAGCCCTCAATGGATGACGACCCTTAAGGGTCCATTTGTTTGCATTAAAATATATAGGGTTTGAATACAAAGGATTCGTGCTATTAGTAGCTAAAAATTTAAGATCAAATGTTAATTTTAAAAAAACGAGCATCAAATACTCTTTCTTATTAGGTAAATAAAATCAAAAGAAGATTGAAAATAAGTTAATAGGGCGACTAGCACAACAGCCCATGCTAAGCACGTGAATGTTCACCAATAACTGAAAAATATATTTACTGATTTATTAAGAAAAACTAAGATTACACAAAATCAATCATTAAATCCTCATGACAATGATTTTTTAATTATGATAGGAATAGAAATGAAGTTTTTGTAGAAACGTGAAAAGTGGGAAGAAGAGGTGGTTACATGAAGTAGAGAATGGTTACATATTAGAAGTGGGGTGTTGTAACTTCCAGTCAAAATCATAAGTCAAGGTCAAAATCACCTTAAAAATTGTGACGTTTTGGTTATTTCATTATATATATATATATATTATTTATTTTATTATTATTATGTAATTGATTGTATTTTAGTTAAATATGCAATTAGTTTAAGTGGGGACCACGATAGGCTTAGGTTGGTGAGTTAGGCTTGTCGGATAAGTATCTTGACCCATAGATAACCCGGGCTCAGTTTAGTGGTATAGTTCTTATCAAACCAAAACTCTAGTTCTCTTCTAATCCAAACCTTTATCTATTTAGAACCAAAACTCTATTCTTTTTAGAATTTAAGTTAGATTACAACTCTTATTCTTATTCCCTATTTATATACCACCACACTCTTTTATTTCCACACAAAACTCTCTCTCTCTTCCAACTTTTTTCTGGGATAACACTTTGGGCTTTAGCAATAGGAATTTTAGACCGTCTCCCTCAACCGCGGACATCAGGCAAGTACCTAATTATAATTTGTAAATTTTATGCTTGTGTTTCTCGTTGATTCTGAGTGTGGATGCATGTAGAAACCCTTTTTATGCCTTAAGGTTTGATTTTCTCTATTTTTGTGACGAGACCTTGCATAGATGGCCACCATCTATTGATTCTAGATTTTGGGATCCTCGAGTTTTCTAAAATTATAAAGTAAGATTATTATTATTTGTAAATTAATATTCAATTGTATCTTTGATTTCAATGTGTTTTTATATATTTTTAACTCTATTAATTAGATCTTTGGACCGAGTAAATATCGTCCGGGCAAACGGTATCTTACCAACGTGAGGCTTAGTGCCTGGTATGACCTCGGGGGAATCCTAATGGATTCAGGCTCAACCCATCTCTAATGGAAAACCCTTAATTGTGTCTATGCACTATTAATTGAGAAGGGGTGCATTGATCTTTTATCTATTAGAGATTCTTGTGGTTGTTGGGTACGAGACCTTATGTTTGACCTTAGGATTGGCTAGTGATTATTCCTTGACCTTCGGGTTTGCATACATGATTGAGTTTGATATTTGTCTATTAGTTGCATATCCTATGATTGATTGGATATGAACCGTGATGTGGCATGGCAATTGATTGAGATTTTATAGAGGTTTAATTGAATGATTTGATTGGTATTCAATTGTGAATTATTGTGCAGCCAGCCTTTCACTTTGATTTAGGTTTCTGTGTCAGAGCTTTACAAATCATTAGGTCTATTCTACTATGATATGTATTTATATGTATATTGATTGGGTCATATTCGAATGACTGCAATTGTATTTGGACGGCTGATCACCGATGTGTATGAATACTGTAATATCCGCATCTTGAACCGGTTTATTCGGCCTGCGATTTCGATTACGAACCGGTTAATGACTGCCGGCCTTCGAACGGGTTTCCCGCTTTATAGTTAGGGCTGACCACCCAAAACAGTAGCAGCGCTTCTGTGTGATATTTTGCTCTATTTGTGTATATTGGATTTAGGTTATACGTTCTTTTTGTCATTATGTGGTGTTAATCTCTTATGATCATTACCTGTCATTACTCACATTGATCTTATATTTTATTTATAAATTATGTTTTTCGTGCTTGCTGTTTACTTTGTTTATTGGTGCATAGGTACTGACGCTTACCCTACTATGGAGATGGAGGATGGTCAAACATTTCAAGCGTTTAAACCAGTTGACGAACCTGAGTGGAGAGCCAGAGATGGCTACGAAGCCGTCTAAGACAGCACGAGAGTGACTTTCATTAGAGAAACTATTTTAGTAGCAAATCTTAATAATGAACATAAATTTATTTAGTTATTTTATTTAAGTTATTTTGAAAAATCTTAAACCTTAAATATTCGGTAGTTATGTGTTGGTTTAATTTTGGATATTGATACCAATTGGTTTAATGCTTCCGCAAAGATTTTGTTATGACTCTTCATGTTTTGGATTATTGTAGGTCCATATTTGGAAGCTTGTGTTGCATTAAACACATGAAAATAATTATTTAATCATATTTGTCACATTATCCCTTAGCTGTATTTTGGGGACGTGACAAAAACCCTTCAGTTTAATATAGTATAATGGCTGGTATGAGAGCACCATCATTATGGGCATGGGGACGGTCTCCACTGTTGGACTTGGAGCCACCTTCAAAACTTGCATGAAAATCTTGAGTTTGATGGGTCAGGCCCAAATGCCTCGATCCATAATGGTGGGTCAGGTCTGAATGACCCGAGGCCGTGTTGAGCCCAGGTCCAGATCCATTCGTCATGGGTCGGGTCCGGGTCCGGGTCCGAATCCATGAAGTGACGAATTCAGCGCGTCGTTTCCTTCTACCTGCTTTTACCAAGTCCTGCGGAGGGGATCCTTATCTGTTGAGGGCGGTTCGGAGGTTCCGCCAAAACGAAGCATTCACTGCTGAAGAGTCGTCCCCATCTGTTAGGGAACGACTATAAAATACAGAGCCCCACCGGTACTGAGGGGCAAGCAATTTCTGTCAGTACACTGCACATCTCATCTGTATTCTCTGAGTTTGTAATATCTGCATACTTGAGAAGTAAACTCATCATATTAAAGTGGACGTAGGTCACACTGACCGAACCACTATAAACCCACTCTCTCTTTCTCTCTTTATATTTTCACATTAATCACCCTATTCTTGACCGGTGGTGCCCGAAACCCATTTTTGGCATCATCAGTTTGGCGCCGTCTGTGGGAATCGTCAAAATCCCCGCTTCATAACACTTCATTTTCGAAAGCTATGGTGACCACCACCAGATCGACGAGGCGACAAGAAAACAATTCCAGGCTAGAGGAAGAGGACAATCCTCCACCAAATAATCCTCCTCCAAATACTACCGCTCCAGATCCCACTCTTCAACAGATGTTGGCAACAATGCAGCAGTTAGTAACTCAAAACGAACAGATCTTACAGTTCATACTCGCGGGGCAAAGAGGAGTGCAAATTGGAGGAGCACCACAAGAAATGCCTCGCCAGGGAGCTCCTCGCAGGGGAGTGCCTCGCCCGGGCGGCCATCCACATGGCGCCCAGGGGCTGGGCGCCCATCAACATGGCGCCCAGGGCCTGGGCGCCCATCCCCCTGGCGCCGGCGCCCAGGGAGTTCCCCATAATGCCCCTCTTGGAGTACTCTTGGTCAACCCTCAAGGTCGCGCCCATCACGGAGTTCCTCCGCCCCCCGGTGGAGCCCATCTCGGAGGACCCCCACCTCCAGGTAGAGCAAGTCATGGAGGACTTCCACCTCCTCCCTCTATTTCTAATAAGGAGCCTCATTTCCAAGAGGAGGAGAGCAAAAAACCAAAGCATAGAGGTGGGGAGTCACTTCTACGATCGATCCAGAGAAGCCCCCAATCACTGGGAAGAAAAGATCAAAGAAATGCAGAATCAACTGGGCGATGTCTTCAATGCCATGAAGGCACAGGGACCAGAAACAATAGACTACCTAGTACAACGAACGGACACACCGTTCAAGCCCGGCGTGGCGAGTTACCCACTTCCTCAAAAGTTCAAAATGCCAACTATGGAGACCTTCGATGGAACGAAGGATCCACTGGACCACCTAGAGACGTACAAAACCAAAATGTAGCTGCATAATATCCCTGACGAGATAATGTGCAGGGCGTTCCCAACCACACTGAAGGGCTCCGCTCGGCAGTGGTTTGCCAACCTCGCCCCAGCCTCCATCGCCACCTTTGGAGAGTTGAGCAAGTCATTCGTCTCGCACTTCATCGGAGGACGCCGCCACCAAAAGCCTGCCACACACCTGCTCAACATAAAGCAGGATAAACACGAGAGCCTCAGAAGCTACCTCACTCGTTTTAACGAGGAGGTACTTCAGGTTAAAGAACCCGACGACAAGGTCTCCATGACAGCCTTCGTGGGAGGCCTTCGCTCGTCGAGCTTCCTCTTTTCAGTGGTGAAGCGACCACTAAAGAGCATGCCAGAACTGTTGGCAAAAGCTCAAAAATATATGAATGCTGAGAAAATCAATAGGTCCAGGCGAGGTGAATCATCTCGTGAATCGCCAAAAGCTTGACCTGCCTCTCTGCACTGTTTTTAAACAGGCAGTCCATCTCCAACTTAGCGGCTCTCTCGCGGGTCGTCAAAAGCTTGGCATCTGCACTGTTTTTAAACAGGCAGTCCATCTCCAACTTAGCGGCTCTCTCGCGGGTCGTCAGAAGCTTGGACTCTGCACTGTTTTTAAACAGGCAGTCCATCTCCAGCTTAGCGGCTCTCTCGCGGGTCGCCAAAAAAGCTTGGCCTACCTCTGCACTGTTCTCAAACAGACAGCTTATCTCTAGCTTAGCGGCTCTCTCATGGGGCGCCAAAAGCACAGTTTCAAAAGGATCTTGAAACTCAGGTCATCTGCAACCCGAGGGACTACATTAAATTAGCGTACCCAACTGTCTGGCCGCCCAAATGAGCCAAACCAGCACCCAAGGGGGCGCCCCGCTGCAGTGCCCGCACCAACAGCAACAGCGCCCAAGGGGGCGCCCCGCCGTCCGGTGTCCAGCAACTCCATCGCCTGCAGCAGTAGCAGCTGCAGGGGCGCCCTTGCTGGCGCCCCTGCCCAGTTCTCCATTTTGCGCAGCGGGGGCCACCAGCGCCATGCCCGCAGCAGCGGGGGTGCCCCGCTGTCCATCTTCCGCTGCGCCAGCAGTGCTTGCTGCCTCTCCAAGCCGGGCGCCCCTCTGCTGCATCACCACACCGGGCGTCCCTCTGCTGCCATCACACCTCGCCATCCCTGGCGCCCGGTCCCTCTACTGCCATCACACCTCGCCATCCCCTACTGCCTCTCCACGCTGGGCGCCAGGGGCGCCCAGGCCAGTTTCGACCCTGACACCCGCTGCCGCCAAATTCAATTCCTTTTGCGTATTGATTTTACAATATTAAATTGAGATGCCCTGTCCAGTACTAATTGATTATAGGTGGGTGTGCAACTATATAAAATAAATGAGTGGCTCACACAATTCGTTGACGTTGATGACAATTGTAATATAGTTAGTAAAGACTGACGGATCTCATGTCGATTTTCACGTCGATTTCTATGTAACATGTTTAGCTTCCAAATTTACAAACCATGCATCATCTATGTATCCACCCTGGCGCCCGGCGCTGCTGCTGCTGCCAGCCTGTTGCCTCGCTGGCCAGGCGCCCAGGCCAGTCTCGGCGTCCACGCTACCGCTGCCTCCAAGACGTCGACGCCCATGGCTCTTACTGCTCCAACGCCAGCTCCCGACGTGGCTGCCTCCTGACCGTACACCTTGAAACCCGTCGCCGTCTACACACCGGAACCTGGGATTTCCATTCTTGCAAGAAGAGAAAGAACTTGAATATTTGAAATGTCCCCCTTTCACAGTTTTCTTTGAACGCGGGACATTGAGGGGCAAATGATGGGTCAGGCCCAAATGCCTCGATCCATAATGGTGGGTCAGGTCTGAATGACCCGAGGCCGTGTTGAGCCCAGGTCCAGATCCATTCGTCATGGGTCGGGTCCGGGTCCGGGTCCGAATCCATGAAGTGACGAATTCAGCGCGTCGTTTCCTTCTACCTGCTTTTACCAAGTCCTGCGGAGGGGATCCTTATCTGTTGAGGGCGGTTCGGAGGTTCCGCCAAAACGAAGCATTCACTGCTGAAGAGTCGTCCCCATCTGTTAGGGAACGACTATAAAATACAGAGCCCCACCGGTACTGAGGGGCAAGCAATTTCTGTCAGTACACTGCACATCTCATCTGTATTCTCTGAGTTTGTAATATCTGCATACTTGAGAAGTAAACTCATCATATTAAAGTGGACGTAGGTCACACTGACCGAACCACTATAAACCCACTCTCTCTTTCTCTCTTTATATTTTCACGTTAATCACCCTATTCTTGACCGGTGGTGCCCGAAACCCATTTTTGGCATCATCAGAGTTCAACCTCCAAAACCTATATCATCATTCCGGCTTCGCCTCCAAAACTCACACGAAAATCCCTGGCTTATCCACAAAATCCAATTACTTGTTTGGGTCCACCATTTTCAAATGAATACCGTGGGTTTGCCACTGAATTAGTTGGTATATTCTTTTCCCATCTTCTTTTGATTTTATTTCTCTAAGAGAAAAGGTTATTGGATGCTCAATTTCAAAACTTGCATTTGATTTTCATGTTTAATCACTTATAGTATTTAATTCCTATATATTATAATGCAAATAAATAAATCCTAAGTTTCTTTTTCTTGAATCTAAAGAATTGGACTCAAAACTATTTGATCTTGCTTATTGAATTTACAAAGATTGAGTGCTTGAGGTGCTTACTGACTTTTCTCTGATTAAGAATTGTCAATAGTAGCTGCTTGTTCCTTTGTTTCAATACCTTAATCTATTCTTGCTAGATGAGTTTGTACCAAGTGTTTTCCCCTACAGATTTAACCATTTTCTTTTTATTAGTATATGTGAAATAATAAAATGACAGATAATATTACACAAAAAATATTGATGCGATACTAGATCAACACTGTTATATACCAAGTAATAAAATACACACTAAGTAACAATAACATATTTTGTGCTTGATTTGATTCTAGATTCCAGCCTCTGATTGTGGTTGTGTTGAATTTGAGTATGGTCTCATGTGGATGAATCGAAATATAGCTGTTACAACAAAATTAGGCGCGAAGAACCAACCAGACTGACCTAGTGGATAAATCAAGAATACTGAAACAAAAACAGCAATTGGAGCAGAAAATGCGATTTGCATTATAAGGTTGCAATTGAACAGATCGAGCAAATTCAAATTGACATAACATGAAACCTTTTAGCTCGAAAGCTCCATGAAGCAACGAAAGTCCACAGACCACCTAATTGACACCAACAAGTAAAAGCTCCTTTTGCTTCAGGCTACACTCAACCCAACCATAAATGTTTATACTTTCACAAGCTTTTATTGAATCTCGGACAAAGCATTCTATACAGCTTCACTTTATTTGGATGACTGAGCATTTGCTATATCTAAACATGTCATATAAATGCACAGGGGAGCTGGCTAACTCTCCAAATAGTGATCTTGATCCAGCTATATCTGAGGAGATGTATTGAGAAGCATTTATATTATTTTTACTAGTACATTGAAAATTTAGTAGCAATGGTTAGCTAAGAAAACTTAAAAGCTTGATGCCCTTTACAGCCTTGCTGTTGCCCGCGGGCCACCTTCTAGCCAACGACTTAGCCAAATTTTGTTGATCACCACACATGCCAGCCAATTTCTGAAGGCACAAGAATCCCCGTGCTCCTGGGGAAGATGCTCATGTTATCTAAATGTCTCAGGAAAAACTAGAGGCTGAATGTGTCTGGACTGACTGAAAATGAGTCCAGATTCCATGTGAATGTCTCACACCCTTCCCTTGAGTGGAGTACATGCAACTCCACTATGGGGCCCACTTATCTATTCTTCGGTGCGTCTAGAATGAATTCCTTGACATTCTTAAATTTTACGACATTAGGAGTTTGGTCCCATTATAAGATTGAACACCGATAATATTATTAATGCATACAATTAACCACATATAATATTGTGCCAATCGCATTATTAGTCTTGTTGTCAATCTCCAAATGGAACCAACTCTTTCAAAAGTAAAATTTGTGGTTATACAATTGGAGGAGATTTTATTCATTTTGAATTGTTTGGATCATCAATAGGTGGCCTCCATAGATGAGATCACTCGGGGATATGAAAATGTCTGAGGCTCAACAGTGGGACTAACTTTTTAAAATTCTAAACGGCTCAAAATAAAATTATTCTATAATATTAGCTAGGCTTATATATAACAAATATAAATATATTAATAAAAATAATTATATATTTTAATAAATGCTCAATCTAATGATGGGCAAACTCTTGTTGAAATAAAATTAATCAATATTATAAAAAAAAGAGTATATTTATTTTGAAGGTTTAAATTTTAAATAGGTCGATTTAATGTGGAGACTTTCTCATCATCCTCTGGGAGGATTGGAACATCTATTGTACATCAAAATCATTCGGTTAGTGGGCCCCACTGCCAAATGCATATCAGACATACAGACCAGTCTAATGAGCCCATCAACAAATGGAAATTGAAATGGAAAGAATGTGGTCAAAATATGGCAAAGATGTCTATTAACCTGGCAGCAAACCAGATCTTGTGAATGGAATCCATGACAAGTGGACCCACTAATTGGGCCCACTTGATCTAGGTACATTCATGAACTGACACACATGTCCAAAAGTCACCACAGAAAGTGTACCAATTGGATCTACTCAGCTGGAGTATCAAAAAAAATCTTTTTTCTTTATTAACTGCACAGATACCATAAGAGGATTGTAAGACATCAAGGGTAGGTGGCAAGAACTACTTCTACCTTTTTTCTCAATTCATCCCTTCTAAGGAACCAACTCTGTTATTGTTGTTGTCATCATCATCAACAGGAATTGAATTGTATCACACAATATCTGGTACCCAAGGAACTTCTTCAACATTTTCATTTGATAGTTTTTCTTTTTCTGAAATTTCATCATGTTTAAAGGCATTGACTTGATTGGATCAATTGGTTTCCTTCTGTTTTCTAAACTGGGCTTGTGTAATGTTGGGTTTTATCCAGCTCATGATTTGTTTATGCTGGATATTCCTTTTCTCTGGTACCAAAGAAGAGGGATATTCCTTTTCTCATCAACAAATGGTGAGTTGTTGGGAGATGATGAGTGCTTTGGAGGGTCATTTGTGTTAGGTTTGGTACATTGATTTTTCTTTGATTGTCATGTTTTGAATTGGAAAAAAATGAATCTATGCACTTTTTCTTTATTTCTTTTTATAATTTTTGAGGGTGTTCATGGTACTGATGGGAATGGAAGAAGACCCATGTTTTGATTCATGAGAGTTGGGTTCTGAAAATCTGAAGATTCTCATATGCTGAAATGGTTTTTTCTTTGATGGGAACTGGGCTCTCTGCAGATACTGTAATGTTGAAATGGGTTTTTTCTCTGTGAGGTTTTGTGTTTGATGGTTCTCACTTCTAATGTCAGTTTGGATTGTTCAGAGGTCGATTAGGAATAGATTGTTTCATCAACATTTTACTGAAATTCGAGTAGTTCCATCTTTTGTATTTGTATTATTTTGGATCATGATTTTTGCGTCCCCATGGTGCCAGGGTTGTAGTTTAATAGTCAACAGCATAACTTGTTTAGAACAAAATGGATTACAAGCACTTGTTATATATAAAAAAAAAATGGCAAATGGGTGCGAGTCTTCTGTGTTGTTTCGCCAGATTTGGAAGGTTTAGGGTGTGTGTGTGTGGGGAGTCCTGACATGATTGATTAATAGTTGGGAAATGCTGGAAGTAGCATCCTTCCTGGTGCTGTTTTGGCACATACGAACTCTCATTCCTGGAAACTTGCTATACTTGGTGAAATTTTGTTTGCCAATCAATTCTGTATTGCAGATAGAGGGGATTGAGGTTATGTGGATTTTACTTGCCATAAAACCTAGTGAATCGTAAAAGTTGACAATAGTTCTGTGATCCTTGTTTTTGTAGACTGTGTTGTATTACCGTGTGTGCTTTGGAATCCTAGCTCCTTCTAACATTAAATTAAATGATTAGTCTCATTATTTCAGGTAGACTGAGTGACAACTGACAACCATGGTAGAGGCTTATAGCATGCAGGTCTTTCTGTTTCAGTTCCTCCTTGCATCTTTTGTTCTTTTGAGCTCTGTGGGCAATAGCAATGCTGGGGTCACAAGTGCTTTTGTTCGCACTGAATGGCCATCTGTAGACATCCCTCTTGATCATGAAGCGTTTGCTGTTCCAAAGGGTTATAATGCACCACAGCAGGTAAACTTCTATGCTTGTCAGTTTATAACATTTTGAGCAAACGTGTAAGGAAAATTGATGATTATGTGTTTTTTGATTTAAGCAATATAAGCTGTGAAATAAAGCTAGTGTTTCACATTCCAAGCCTTATTTCTCCCAACAATATCTTCCCGGAGCCCAGGAAAGTAGGATTTAAAATATCACCAAACAAAGTGGCTTATTTCTAGCAGTGATTTCAAATTCTCGTTACATCCAGTACTTTCTTTTTTTTTTTTTTTAAATTTTTTGTGGAAAATGGTAAGTATATTCCAAAAGGTAAAGAATGTGTTAGTGCTCCCCATTAGCTGCTATGCAAAGACACGAAGCACCCTAGGGGGAGCAAACACCAAAGTCCCACAAGTGGGTCAACCCAGAAAGACACCCACAGCTCGGGCCAAGCTAATGTAGCCCACAGCCTGTGCTAGGCATAGGAAGAGCCAAATAGCAACTCCCAAAAATCAGGAATAAAACCGAACTAAAGGATCAGCTATCATCACTGTTGACTGTGTTAAAATTTCTTAGGTGCCTTGCAACTCTACTCCAAGGAGTTTTGGAATCATCGAAATTGTCACAAACATAGCACTTGAAGGCAGAAGTTCAAAACTGCCAGCTTTCTTGCATGAAATCGTTGAGTCCAAGGGAAGTTTGCAGGGTCCTTAAGAGCATTTCTGATTGTTTTGCTATCTATGTATATTGATAGTTGTCCTAACTCCTTGAGAGCCTCTTTTATGATGGTAGTAGTAGCTATGAAGATGTTCCCGTTATCCACTGACTTTGTCCAGATTAGGCCTTTACTTGCATTAGTCAGGAAGCCATTAGAGTAACCTTCTTGAGTAGAGGTTAGGAGGTTCCAATCGCATGTTGAAGATATCCTCTAATGTGACATCCAAACCTTATTTCGCAATTGTATGATGTGACATCCAATACTTCCATTAATGGTGCCCAGCTTTGAAATCCAAACCATTCAAAGTCGCTATTGCATGTATTTTTCCAAGGCCAAATTTTACACTAAAGCATGTGGGACCCATAATCCAATTAATAACCATAATGGTTCAAGTTGTTATCCCAATTCCCATGTATTCATCTTTAGGCCAAATTTTACATCAAAGCTGGTGGGGCCTACAGTCTACTTAAATATGTATTAAGCACATGATTTTTTTTCTTTTTTTTTTTTGTTTTTTTATTTAGTCACATCTTTTACACATGATCAAAATAAAGTGGTCCCAACTTTGATTGGACAAAATCAGCCCAGCCTTAATAAAAGAAGTGATGGTGATTTTGAGCAGTTTGGTTGAGTGGTGGGCCCTACTGATGGGTTGGCCTTTGAGAACTATGTCCTGCTAACAACCTGGCAGGCCCATGGTGCTCGGTACTATTCAAATCTAATCTTCTTGCATGTGGGCCACACCTTTTTCATGACAGCCAAACTCAATGCGAGAACACGATAGCAGAAGCCACTTGGAGAAAGAGCACGCACCATCTAAAGAAAAAATAGGAGCCATGCATTATACTTTTTAGAGAGAGAAAAATTAGGAGTGATTTAAGGCATTTGTTTTCCTCTTTTTCATGACAACTACAATTAATGTAAGTACATGTCAGTTCTTGTTTCATTCGCCAAATGCATTGGGTGTTTTTCTTTTTAAAATGCTCGGGCGCTATGTAGCATCTCTCATATCAATCTATCTGTCTCTATCTCTCTCACAGTAACCTTCTTTTTGCCCTTTTCGTGTATCCATATTTTGTGATGCATTATTCAATGAATGAGTATGTTCGCCGGCCAGTTTTATCCTGCTCCAGCATGGGATTCATAAGCTTTTATATATATATATATATGTTGTGTGTATGTGTGTGTGAAAAACTAGATCTTGTTTATTCTTTTTTCTATTCATCCCTATGTTATTTCTACTTATTATGACCCTAATAACTCTTTATCAGTAAACATGTTATGCATATGTTACATGTATTTATTTTGCAGTAATATGGAGTCATTTAGAATTTAGATGCAGTGTTGTTGTAGAATTCTAAATCACTCAACTAGTTCCCAACATCATTTGTACTAATTGGCTTAAATTCTAATGCAGGTCCATATTACTCAAGGTGACTATGATGGAAAGGCAGTTATAATTTCATGGGTGACCGTTGATGAACCTGGACCTAGTGAGGTGACATATGGCTTATCAAAAGATAAATATGATAAGAAGGCTGAAGGAAAATTCACAAACTACACGTTTTATGGCTATAATTCAGGGTACATCCATCACTGCCTTGTTGATAGCCTCGAGGTAATTAAATATCATAAATTATTCATGTTCTGAATGTCCTAGCTATTATTTCCTGTCTGTCTCTTATGTTTTTTTTTATCAATATATATATATATATATATTATGAAAAATGCAGTAATCAGTATTAAATTTCTTATTTCCCAGTTGGATTACCATACTCTGACCACATTTCTTTCTTAAAAATACTTGTTTGTTTAGTCAACCAATTAAATTGTTTATTTACTCGTCCAACTTTTTGATATATAGTAAGCTCTTTCTTTCCCTTTCTTCTGAATATCTGAAGACTTTAACTCATTTCTTGAGAGTGTTTATCTTGCTTTGAGGAGTAATCTTGTATCATTAATCTAGGTGAACATAAGAGTCTATGGCTTCAGAAAATTGACATTTTTGTGGTTTATTGTGACTTTTTAGCATGAAACAAAGTACTATTACAAGATTGGTATGACCGATTCTGCTCGCGAGTTTTGGTTTCAAACACCTCCAAAGATCAGCCCGGATGCTCCTTACACTTTTGGTATTATTGGTAAGTTATATGTACCAGTTTTCAAAATGCATAATTTATTGTCATCTGGTAACTAGACCATATCTTCTGGGCTCTGGTATCTTGCATTGCTTTGCTACTAGTAATAATGTCTATTTTCCACAATTTTGTACCTATTTGCTTTGATTTTTTTTCACTTATTCTTTTTTTTTTTTTCCTTAATTTTATTTTTATATTGACCTCAATGCTAAAGTTGACTGCAAATGCTCATCTTGCTAGTAAAAGGAAACAAAATACTTGTGTGCTTGTGTGTGCATATTCAAATGGCTTCTGTGGCTTATATTGGTGTTTCTTACATTGTTTAAGTCATGGAATCTCATTTCTTGACCTTTTTTTTTCCTAAAAAATTTTCAGGTGATTTGGGCCAAACATTTAATTCTCTTTCCACTCTTGACCACTATATGCAGAGTGGAGGACAGGCGGTCCTATTTGTTGGAGATCTCTCTTATGCTGATAGATATGAGCATGCATGAAAATGGTATTCGTTGGGACTCCTGGGGCCGCTTTATTGAGAAAAGTGCTGCATATCAACCGTGGTTGTGGTCAGCAGGCAATCATGAAATAGAATACATGCCTCATGTGGTAATATTTTTTCCTACTCCTTTTTTAATTATTCGTATGAATAATGATAGTAAGTTCACCCATCAATAGTTCTGTTAATTTAGATAAACTTCAGTCATTTATTTGTGCCTGTAATGAAGGCTTCCATCAGTGACAGACTCATGCAGTTGTTGTAGACTATGATGCACATATATGTCATGGATATGGCGAGGACATGCTAAAGACATGACAGGGACACAGATTTTACACATAAAAAATGAAGTATTGGATACGATACGAAACGATACGTTGCCCATTTTGAAGTATCTGTGCATCATAGGTTGTAGATATAGCCATTGCGAATCTTTCAGAATTTCCAAATAAGCTATAGGTCATCTTAAATGGATAATTAAGTGCAAATATATTATTAAAACTTGTTGAATGTGTGGATTAATATGACCACATTCAAATCTCTTTTCCAAGCCTTGATCCTCTCGAAGTTTGTCTTCGATTTTATATATATGTTCTTCTGGGACCTTGTTCAACTCCATTTCTAGTCCTGTAACGTAATTCAGCTTCTTGCTTGTTAGGTTTAACCATGGTCAGTTCACACAGATTTCATGGGCGATGTGGGACTTTCCCAACACTCCCCCTCACGTGCAAGCCCAACAGATTTAATGGATGGGCCTGCTACGTGGGCTACATAAGAACGACAAAAGCTAGAACCAGCTCTGATACCAAGTAAGATACCATGTACCAACCCAAGAAAGCGTGAGCTGATAGGTAGAAGGCCCAAACAGGTATATGAAGCCTTGTCAAACCCATTACTTGGGCGATGTGGGATGTGGGACTTTCTATACAAATGATTCTTTGATCTTTGCATCTAGACACCAAAGACAAGCTTAACTAGCCTTTGACGATGTTTGACTAGCCTGACCAACTACTTTGTTGGACTTGCAGATTTATGTTGCAAATAAAATAACACACTAAATCAATCTTTTGAGGAGTTTCTTTTCCAGATATTTGTTGCATCAAAAGATATTTTTTAAGACCAGCTGATTATGGACCTATTGATAGTGTAACATTAACATTTTTATGTATCTAGATGTCTCTTAATAGAATTAAATATACTACTAGCACAATAACCAGTGAGTGCATGACCCACATGGCTTGGATGAGTGGTCTCTGCTCCATCTAGCTACTTTTGACATTTTTCAGTTAAATAATTGAATATTGATGTTGTGTGGTGTAATGGTTAGGTTAGTTATTTATTAAGGAATAGGTTGTGAGTTCAAGTCTCATAAACGATATTTTTAGCCTTTTACCAAGGTCAATAAAAAGTCAAAATTGAAATGAATCTGGTCAAAATTGAATCCAAAACCCATGGCTTTAATATATTATAATTGCACGTGGAAATCACTCGCTCCACCTTGCAATAGTTTAACACCATTATAATATGTTTTTTTTTTTTCGTGTGTGTGTGACTGTTCTCATACTTTGTTTCAAAACAGCCAACATGTTCCAATTGGAAGTAGAAAGTACCATAACCAAGTTGACCTACAACTCTTCTTATGCGTATTAACCCAATTAAGTCCACTATGAACATGTCCTGCACAAAACTAAATTGAATTTGAAGTTATCGCAACCCAGTTGATCTACACTATAGCTCTTCCTTGTTGCTCCAGTTAAGGCATCTATACACATATCCTAAGCAAACTAGCATGTCATTAATATGAGCTATTTGGTCCTCCATAACCCTCATTATTTGCATGGTAACTGGATCTTAATAGAGAGCGAAAACTACAAAAGCAAAAGATGCTACAACAGAGGAAAGTTTCCTAAACAGCGGGGCTGTCAGACTAATTTTACTGGATTTTGACCAAAGAATTAGACAATTGCGAGACATGAGGGAACACAAAAAACCACAATGTAGTTCCTGAAATGTCCTAATTTCCTCTATTACATCCTTAAATCTCCACAAAGGACCATTAAAAACCCAGGATAGGATGTGAGCTGAATTACCTTTTATAATATCCCACGGTGTTCTTTGGTGTAGCCCAGGGACTTTGGCAGGGATGATTGAAACTTGGAGGTGCTCTAGTTTTTACGGGTGTGGGTTAGTTCTTTGGAGACTTGTACCTTTTGCTATATTGTGGTCTGTATGGAAAGAGAGGAATGACAGTGTTCAAAAGGTCCTCGTCGTCAGTGGAAAACTTGACGTTATTGGTGGTGGTTCGAATTGCCAAATGGGCTGCTTTCAAGTGTGAGTTTGATAGTCTAAGAGTTGATGGTGTGTTGCACAATTAGGAAGCCTCTCTATTTTGTGGAGTTGAGAAAATGAGAAAGGTGTTTTCCTGGGCTCCTCCTTCGGAAGGTGTGCTTAAGTTCAATGTGGATGGGGCAGCTAGGGGAAAACCTGGGCCGGCAGGTATTGGTGGGGTGCTTCGCAATAGTGAAGGCATTGTGTTGGCTTTGTTCTCAAAGTATGTGGGTTTTATGGAGTCTAATGAGGCTGAGGTTGTTGCTATTTTAGAAGCTATCCGGATTTTCGCTTCAACCTCTTTTCGTTCTAGACTTGTGGTTGAAAGTGATTCTCTTAATGCTATATCTTGGGTGTCTTCTTCGGCTATGTTTCCTTGGAAATTTCAGTTCTATTTGAATGAGATTAGAGCTCTATTGTCTTCAATTCAAGTGAGCTCTATTCATGTTGGGAGGACAGCAAATGGCTTTGCATACTCTTTAGCTAAGCAAGGGGTTGATAGATCTTCTAACTTCTTAGCTTTCACTATGTAACTTGTTTTGTGGTATAATGCTTTTATACCATAGTGCCCTTTGGTCGGGTCTCTTTGTAACTCTTTTTCCTTTATTAATATATTTTCTTCGTTGCCTTTAAAAAAAAATAACATCGTTCATAGACAGCCGTTCCTCTCTATAACCGGTGACGAGAGCCCATAACATATCTTTATTTGAGTCGCATCAATGGATTGGACCCAGGTAAACACTAACTCAATCATGAAGTCTATTACGATGCTGTGACACTGCCTGGACTAGGTTCCCACTTCTGTCTTCAGGAGCTGTTGGACCGAGTAACATGGTCAATCACATTGAGTAAATGGCTTCATTATCCAATGACGCCAAATCAACGACTAAATGTAAGTTATTTGGTAATACATGAGCACCAGGTTTAGTAAGAACTTAATCGTGCAAGCACAAAAGATCAGAACCTCCATGTTTTCTTTTTTATTTAATTTATTTCTTTTGGATTGGATTGGATTATTGAATTATTGATGCAATCTGTTCAAACAAAATCTTCTCAATATAATGTAGACGCCAAGAGAAAAATGAGTGCAACCAAAGTGCAATATTTTAGCATGCAACTAGAAATTCTTTCTTCAAAGCGATGATGTGATGAGTTAAATAACTGATATAAGGACTTAATGTAAAATGCTGTATGGCTGTCCAGTATTTAACATCTAGTTCTGTGAGTGACTGTGACACCAATATTAAATAGTTATATGCTGTGTATTAAACATCCTGTGATTGTCTATATAATAGGGTTTCCAATCGTTCCTTCTTTATGCCATTGAAAACTGAGTTTTATGTCATGAATTTAACAAACACGTCTTACCTTATAAATCATGCCTATAACTATCTTGTGGGTAACTTATATCCAATTTCCATTGGACAATGTAAACAGGGGGAAGTTACTCCTTTTAAATCGTATTTACATAGATATGCAACACCTTACATGGCTTCCAAGAGCAGTTCTCCTCTTTGGTATTCTGTCCGGCGGGCATCTACTCATATCATTGTGCTATCAAGCTATTCCCCATTTGGTAATTTATCTTGCCCTTTATGCATTTTCATAGATAGGGCATAACAAATATCCTTGTCAGGGTAGCATATAAATGTCTTCCTCAGAGGTTATTACATTTGAGCATATAGATGTCCACTACAGCAGTATGGAGTTGTGATAGTTAAAGTCAAAGATTATTACTATTTGAGCTTGTTGTGTGGAAGTTGTCATATTTTTATTTTTCATTAAGTTCATATTATGATCTTATTTTGCTTTTCATCTAGGACGTAATGTTGAAGATTATCACTTGCTAACTCCCACTGGGAACTCGGTCTCCTAGTCCCAAGTGCTTGTTCCTTCTTTTTTTTTTTCTCTTAAATTATAAAAAACCAGGTGCTTGTTTTGTTTCTTTTCATTTCTTTATATAAAAAAAAAAATGTGCTCAAACCAAGTCAAATATATAGATTCTCAAAGCAGACCTTGATGCAAGCCCTCTAAAGAAGGCTTGATTGATAGGGCTAGAAGTGCTGAAGTATGAAATTAGGTCTCCTAGAGACTTTGACGATGAGGATAACAAACCTCCAAGGTAGAAATTTTATTCATTTTCAACTCCCAATTTTCCTAGTGGCTTTACATCCATATGTAAAGGAAACAAAGGACTTTAAACTAGAATTTTTTGAGATAGGAAACTATATCTAACCTAATCATATTTCTAACTAATCCCAATTACAACTCAAGAAAGTTTTTTTTTTTTTTTTTTTTTTTTTTTTTTTTTTTTTTTTTTTTTTTTTTTTTTTTTTTTTGTTTTGTTGAGGAAATGAAGGTCCTCTAGGCTTTGGACATCCCCCGACAAAATCCCTAGATTTGGGGCCTGTATTTGAACCACAGGCCTGGTTGGTCATATATTTTGCATAATTTTCCTTAAGTTGCAAAAGAGCTTGACCTCTAGCTCAATTTCTATTTGTATTGCTATTGTAGACATGGTGTACTTTAATAAGCGATTGCTTTGTAATACTTTACCTATTTCCCTACAATAATAGCACATAGGCAAATTGTTCTTATCCTCTCGTGGCTCATTATTAGATCAAAACTTGATCATGTATCTTGGCTTGATTTAAATTGAGTATGTGTATGAGGTGACATATGATTGGCCGACCCCTTGAGATGATGTGAGCTTGCAAGCTTGATGGTTGACTATCCTTTGTTTTTAATCATGTTGCACCACCTCATCGATGGTTGTAGATCTCTGAAAAGTTAAGAGATGCCGTATATCCAATCTAAGATCATGACATCCTCTGACTCATCCAAGCCACAACTTGCTTGGATTAGAAAAAATTCTTCCGTCATTGGCTTATTGCCTTTGTAAGTGCCTAAAAATTACGGACTTAGTTAAGTGAGATTGCTGTAAAGCTTCTGGGAAAGACAGTAGCTCAACTTGAAAGGGAAGGAATAAGGAAGATCAGAGACCCTGGCTGCAGTCAGCCGAAGGCACTCCGATGCCTAAGTTAGTGCAATCACTGAACAAAGGAGGAGTGAGTGGAGAAGAAGGGAGAGCTATGTGTATGTTACGTTTTCATACCTCTGGTGGGTTTACCTCATGCATATATATATATATATATATATATAGGTGGAAGTCCCATCAGACTGTACCTTTAGTGGAGGTAGGTGGAGACACTGTCCCATCGGATCATACCTTGTACCCTTAGTGGGGGTTGGTGGAGGTATTGTCCAATCAAACCATACTTCAATCCTTTATATGGCTGCGATTGCGGCTGTCAAATAAGGTCAACCCCTTATCTACGTCTGATGTCTATTCTGTCCGTCAGCTCGTTCTACAACGCCGCTGTACTTTCATAGGAGTATAATTATGACTCTGACCCTCGGTGTTCATCTTGGCTAAATGGACTGAACCAAAAAAGGTACCGAGGTTAGATGTAGACGCGTCCTGGCACCGCTGTCGAGGTGCGAACATCTGGCACTATTTCCGAGCTGCATAAGGCCGAGACCAAGGCAAGCTTAGATGGTACCGTTACCGAAGCTAGCTCAAGCTCAGTTAAGCTGGTACTGTTACTGAACTGCATGAAGCCGAGGTCAAGACAAACCTAGTTGGTACTCTTACCGAAACTAGGGATTATCTCGGTATTTATGAAATGTCCCACACAACCTTGTTTTAAATCTTGAGATTTGGAGAATAAGTCCTTCTAATCAAAAGGAATTTCTGTTTCATCAGATGCAGCATCTTTATCCATTTTTATACTGGACCAATATTCTGGCATCGCTGTTGTTGCTGTGACTTTATCCACTAAATAGCTCCATACACACAAAATATGGTAGCCACTAGTGTGTTATCATAGGATTGTGAGCAAGCCTATTCTGCACACACACTAGCCAATCCATGAATGAATTTGATTGCATCTTTCCATCATACTCAGGAATAAAATTTTTGATTCCTATCAACGTTTTGATGGCCTGGGTTATGTTGATTCCAAAAATTAGTCTCTTCTTCTTGATGGTTATTTTCCCAACATTGTTCTTATGGTTGTGCTCGAGATTTGTAAATTAAAGCGTCCATTTGAATTAACAACTGTTGAATTTGTGGAAGACGTACAATGTTATCCCTAATTTGATTGATATCTGTTGCTAAACGAGCATAGCCTGCAGTGTGCTCAAGGACAACTAATCATACCTTGTTACCAGTTCACCTATAAATTAAGGAACAATTTAGGATGTAGGAATTAGGAAGAAAATAATTTTATGGAAACTGATTTTAGGAAAAAAGAATCTAATGATTTGGATTTAAGGGACCTAAAGATGTTTGGCCTCCAGGACCAGATTAAGGACATGTTTGAATTTTAGAAATTGGAAAAAAGAAAAAAGGGACTCAATCAGGATCCATTTTGTGGGGAAAAAAATCTGAACGGTTGAAATTCTTCAGAAGTTTCAGCAGCAATTTGGTATGGGGATTTTGTAAAAAGTAAAACAGAAATGAAGAATGGGAAGAAGGTGATATACAACTAATGTCTGAAATTTAAATGATGCTAACCTGCTGGCCAATATCTGAAATTTAAATGATACAAACCTGCTCTGATACTGTAGCTACAAAGTGCTCTCCTTCCTTTCTGTGTAGCAATTTTTTTTTTTTTTTTCAACTGTAAGATGGACTTCAAGTGTTGGATTTTGGGACCATTAAGGAACAATTTGGGACGTAGAAATTATGGGGAAAGGAAAAGAATTTAGACCCTTATTTCATCCATGCTCGAATCAAGAACTCAATTTTCTCTGATTTTGTAAATCTTTCACCTAGTTTTGAAGTTTCAACCCTTTCATAAATGTTCTGCATGATCTCAATATATTATTTTGACTGCATTTCCTTAATATATGCTTGACTAGAACTTATTACTCTAAATCAATGAAAACCATGTCTAAATGGTTCCTCTTTTTTCTTATAATGATGCCAACCAAGCTAAAGAGTAGGTGTCAAATCAAGCAATAGAACAGTTGTGTTCTTAATATTATTTGAAGTAGAGGTGCAAATTTTCAACCCGACCCGCTGGCTTCACTTACATAGTGCTGTGCATGCTTACACAGTCTCACTTGTTCCAGAATTCCATCCTCAAGTTTCTAATATGCTGATTTATTTCAGAAAATATTAGAAATGTATTGTTTACAGACAGTGCTTCATACCATTCACACACCAAAACCATAAAAATTAATAATAATAATAATAATAGTAAAAAAGCACAGCTCCGTGTTGTAACCCGTGTTTAGTTTCTATTTGATATGTAAAATTTTCAAAAAAAAAAAAAAATAAATTATCATTTGTTTATACCTTCCCGTTGCTTTTCGTTTCATGTAGTTCAAACGTAGGTTTGAACCCATGCCTGATTCCTTTATATTGTTAATGATAGCTTATGTTATATATATTTTCTACTGATGTATCTTTGAAACTTCTACCAGTGAAGTATGCCCCTCAATGGCATTGGCTGAAAGACGAGTTACGCCAAGTGGACAGAGAGAAGACACCTTGGCTTATTGTTCTTATGCATGCACCAATATACAATAGTAATATGGCACACTACATGGAGGGTGAAGCCATGCGTTCTGTTTTTGAGAGTTGGTTTGTTCATTACAAAGTTGATCTTGTCTTTGCTGGCCATGTGCATGCATATGAAAGATCGGTATGTTTCCTATTCATATTGTACATGACATCCCCCTACATAGCTTAGACAAGGCTTTGATGATGATGCTGCTGATATGTTCATGACATCATGCACTAACCTATTCATTTGCCGGGGTTGGAAAAGTCGGCAGACTTTAATGGGGTTGTCTACAATCTTCTATCCAACTCTGTGTGAAATTGGACAGATTTAGCTGAGTCCTGTTTTCATTGAGTGAATTAGCTGAATCATCTTTGACAAACGAAAATTAAAAATAGAAAATGGAATCCTTTATTGGAAACTAATTGGCCAAGCTGACTCATTCCTTTGCAGGAGGGAAATAAAGCGACTTTCTGTATTCTTCCTCTAATTTTCTTAAATGGTTACTGAAATTTTATTTCATGAAACAAAACAACAAAAAAATTGCTATGAGCAACAAAATGGAACAAAAAAGGAGTCAAAATCATAAAAACGATTTCTGAAGGTTACACATCAAAAAACAATTCAATGAGGTCGCACATCCAATCAGCCAACCTATCCACCTCACAATTGGCCCAGTTACTGATATAACTGAAGGAAAATCTTCAATGCTGCCACAAAGCGCAGTTCCTCATCTTTGTCAGCCATCCCCCACAGATGGGCAAATGGTGTAGGCCTGCCTATTGGATAGCATGCTGCTTCTTCCTCATTGATATTCCATCCTCGCCAAAAGATTGAAGTGCTTAACAACCTACGGGCTTGGCTCTGCATGTTTCATTATAATTACTAACAACCATTGAACCATAAAGAATACCATTTTGTGTAAGGTTAATCCAGTATCTTGCAGGAAGCTGGGAACCAACGATCTTGAATCCAATCTTGCTCTCATCATTATGTTTCTTTCGCTTCTAAAAAGAGGCCTCATATTAATTGATTAAGGCATTAAGCCCAATGCTTAAGAAGTTTGGCCAACCTCTAAACCACACTAACTAAAATGGAGCAGACCAGATAGAAGATTTAGTTGTCTGGATATTATTTAATAGATTAAAAAGTAATAAAAGTAAACCAGATTCTAGTTAATAATTATGACCAGTATTATTAGGAAAAACTATCTTAAAAAGCAAAGTAGAAGTAACTAATAAAGAGAAAAGTGTGTTAGGTAATCAAATTAAGATTAGACGGGGACCAGCAGCACCTCAAGTTTGAGACCTGGATGGCTGTACATTGAAAACCCTAGGAGCTCAGCAAAGCACTAACCAAAAAAGACAAAAAAAAAAAAAAAAATTGCTGATGGAAAAGTTTAAAAACTCTTATCCACTTAATGTGCACTGTTCCCTTTAAAAAGATTTCTGTTTCCAATTAAAGGAACATACTTCCGTTCATTTGATTTAAGCTAAATTTCCTTTGTTTTGATCTAAATATAGCTGCAGATGCACATTGTAATAATTCCATCAGTTTTTGATGGGTACATCAATAGATTAACTTTTTTGGGTGCATGGATTGTAATTCCAATGGCAGTGTTTGCACATAATTCCCATTATCGCACTTTTAGGAATTACCTGTAAAGATGCATTGTTTTGTCTTGCAGTATCGCATCTCTAACATAAACTACAACATTACAAGTGGGGACCGTTATCCCATACCTGACAAATCAGCTCCAGTGTACATTACTGTTGGTGATGGAGGGAATCAGGAAGGCCTGGCTGGAAGGTTAATCAACTACAAAATTTAAGATTAAACATGTTATTTATTCAACATGTCTTGTTATTCTATGTAGTTGTTTTCACTAAATTTACTATCCTTCCATTGCTGGCATTCTTATCTTTCTTGATTATTGCGCTGCATAGATTTACCAACCCACAACCAGATTATTCCGCATTCAGAGAAGCCAGCTATGGTCACTCTACATTGGAGATAAAGAATAGAACACATGCATTCTACCGTTGGAATCGCAATGATGATGGAAATCAAGTGGCAACTGACACCGTCATATTTTATAATCAGTACTGGTGAGTGCTGTATTTCATTACTGCGTATTTTTTTGCAGTACCAAGTGGTTATATGGTTAGATTTCTCCCACGAGTGAGTCGCATGTATGGTCAGCTTGTATGGCCCACCTTGATGCATGCTTATTATTGCGGATATGGGGAGATGGAATGGTCATATCATGGATTAGGGTTGGGCAAAAAACCAGGTGCATCACGATTGTCCTAACCCTTGATTTAACTATGCAATTTTCAAGATTCAACGAACGAGTAAAGGCCAAAAATGGGGCCTGGTACCAGTTCACTGTTTGGACTGCTTATGAACAGAATGCGGTCTGCTCTTGAGTGAAAATTTCTGGGGATTGTATGTTGGAACTGGTGAATGCTGTGCATATCACTATAGCATCCATTTTACAGTAATACCATGCAATGCCCTGGTTCAGTGTCTTGACGTTGTGTCATAGAAGATTTCAGGGGGGGGAAATATTATTGCAGACCTGTAGGCATGATTTTATGGAAAAATTGTTTTTCATATTATTTCATGCACATAGCCCAACCATGCATGCAAAATACAAGTCACTTATACCAGGGCTCACCATGTAGACCCATAAGTTGTGGCTCATCAGATGGCCTACACTGAAATGTGTCTGTACATAAAAAGACCACATTCTAGTGACAAATGTTGTCGCGGGGGGGGGGGGGGGGGGGGGGGGCGCGGTTGTTTTGAGCATGGAGGGGAGAGTATGCTTAAGCAAAATTCATCATTAATCATTATCATCAAAGCCTTGTCCCAACTATGTTGGGGTCAAGCATGGAGGGGAGAGTATGCTTAAGCAAAATTCATCATTAATCATTATCATCAAAGCCTTGTCCCAACTATGTTGGGGTCAAGCTACATGAATTTTATTTCTCCATTCCGATCTATCTTGAACAGAATTCTCAGATGCTCAAGAAAAACTATGATAATTATTTTCTAATTATATAGTCAAATGGACCTATTTAATTATTGGTGGTGTCACTGCTAAGAAAGCAAAAAATGTGTTGGATGGATGCATTTTCTATTGGGACTCTGAAAATAGGTGCTACTCTGTAGTTGTTTCATACACATTGAACATGACAAAATATGATACTGCAGGGCAAGCAATCTTCAGAGGAGGAGACTGAAGAAGAATCATCGCACTGCAAGTCGCATTGCCACATTCTGACTGGATATATCGGGCGCAATTGAACTTTCTTCCTAGTGAGAAAACAATGCCTAGGGAAGTTTGAGAACAAAGGACCGCGCTTTGCATGGTAACAAATGTAGTTCTTGGGTGTATCATTGATCTATCAGTAATGTTGATATTTTGCACATAACCGGTATTTGTGCAAAATGAAATGGCTGCTCAAAAGAATAATCAGACTGTATTTTATGTGGCTGTTTTTATGAGATTTGCTTGGTGAAGAATTTTGTCTGTTAGAATGGTGTATGTACTACGAATGAAGCAAACAAATGTATGATGTTGTCATTTTTGTATTATATATGAGATGGAGACTGGCATATTACATTTAAGTATTCCTGGTTAAAGAGAGCTCAAGATTAAGATTAAGCCCATGGAATCTGGATATCAACAGTCTAGTTTTAATTGATCAAAGACCCCAGTAAACTTGGGCTTCAATCCAAAAGTACATTCTGAATCTTGACTTTCTAAGAAAAACAAATTGCTATGATCGCAAGATTTAAACCGTCCAAATGATGGCCTACAAACAACAGAAAGACCCTCTATTAGATGGCTCAAGTCACTTCATGTGTGTGCCTGTTTTCTAAAGGCCTTTATCCAGTAGGGCCCATATAATCATCGGGCTGGATTCCATTAATGAGTTATCATAATTGCAGGTCATTGTCTGCAACTCTATATTATCTGCTCTTTCGGAATGAGCAGCTGGAGCTCATCTTTGATCCAGAGAAAACATGCTGAGGCCCGTCAGATTAATGATCAAGCACGCTTTATGTTGGTTCTTGTGCAGGATAACACTGCCTTAATCAATCGCTTGCCTTGACCCTAGGCTGTCTATCCAGCCCTTCGATGAGGGTGCTCGGCTCGGCTCGGCCCTTAAAGTGAGGGTTTATTTTTTTGTCCTAAAGCCCGAGTGTAGGGCAGGGCCCTATTTCGAAAATCTCGCATTCTCAAGGGCCAAGTTAGGGCTTGACTCATCCGGCCTAAGAGGGACTAGCCCGGTCCACTATTTAGTAAATATATGATTTTTTTTTTTTAGTTTTTAAAGAGTTTTTATGAAGCCACTTTAAAATTTTCAAAAATTACCCATCTATTAATTTATTTTGTACCATAAGTGATTAGAATAGATAGTTTATTGGTACAAAAGTTAGATAGTGTGGATATCTTTTGCATAAATATGATTTAAAAAATAATATATATATTATTTTATAAATATTGGGAGCAATATAGTAAAGTACTTGAAATGAACACGCTCCTTGATCCTCAACATAAGTTGTTGTATTTAGAGTATACTTTAAGAAAGTTATTGAATCAAGTGAAGATATTAGTATTCGTTGAGTTAATACTCTATAGACTCTTTAGAATTCTTTATAAAAAGTATTGTGTGATTCCTGATACGCCTACTACGACATTGCCAAATGTAGGTAAAGTTGATTTAGTAATAAAAGCTATTAAGTTTGAGGATGAATTTTTAATGTTAGAGGAACAAATGACTTAGACTACTATTACTGAGGAAAAGTTTGAATTAGATTGCTATTTGGATGAGCCAAGGATAAATCTATAAATTTCAATATATTGGATTGGTGGAAAGCTTATTCAGCAAAATATCCAGTTATTTCAAAAATTACTTACGACATTTTAGCAATTCCATTTTCTATTTGGTTGCTTCTGAATCGACATTTAGCATTGAAAGGAGAGTACTTGACCAGTAAAAGAGTTGTATAAAATCTGAAACTATAGTAGAAGTCTTAATTGGTACACAAGATTGGATAAGTTCGCACTAACATAATGATAATGATGCATTAGATAATCTAAAACTAGATTGAATAATTAAATAAGAATTATTGCTATTTTTTTTATATGCATTATCATTTATGGAATTATTATTATATGCTTTATGTTTTACATTATAAAAATTAGATATTTTTGATATTCTAAAAGTATATTAAATAAGTAAATAAAGAATTATTGCTATTTGTCCTATATGTATTATCGTTTATAAAATTATTGTTATATGTTTTTATGTTTGACATTATAAAAATTATTTTATCCCACTACTAGCCTTCCAATAAATTCTTTTATACTCCGCCCCCTTGTCTTTTGCATTGCGAGTCCAACCCGAACAAAGGAGGAGGGTCCTTTCTTTTGGCCCTGGCCTGTGAGGGTAGGGTAAAGGCCTAAAAATTTTTAAAACCGCTGTAAAAGTCGAGGGGTTTTGATCTTTTAGGCCCAGCGAGCACATGTAAGGGTACGATAAGGGGGGGCCGGCCTTTGACAGCCCTACTTAACCCTACCCAGAACGAGATTACGTGAGAGACCGCCCAAACTTGCAGTCTAATGCCCACAAATTTGAAGCAGAGCGGTGACAGTGATGTGCATATTTAATAAGGTAGCTTTCACTAGAGTCCTGTTGAGTAAACATGGTAGATCATAAGTGTTTGGCAAGTGAAATGAGTATAAAGAGTACTCAAACTTGTCAGAGATACTTGACTCAGTGACCATCTGTTCTGAGCTTGCAAAGTGAAGGCCCCCCCCACCCTCACACTGGGCAGTTTTGAGTTTTGGTTCTAATATCATTTTCATTGACTGGACATCTCTCTCCTGCCTGGTGTTGGTGGGGGTTGCTGCTCCATGCATGCTTGCTTATAATTTTTGGGGAAAAAAATCAGCTGTGCCTTCCAATTGTTGGTGTACCTAATAAAGAAATTGACCTGGTTTAGACTAGTTCCTCAAAAGAGAAAACAGCTAGAATTACAGCATACAGTAAGCAGTGATTTGGAGATGTGTTTCTCAGCACTTTGAAGGTCCCACATGTCTAGAAAAAGAGTTGAATATACGAGCAGAACGTTCATGTATGCTCTCCTCTCTGAAACGCGGAGGGTATGCACTGAAGTGAGTATGGTACTGGTGTTCGCTTTCAAAGGTCCTCCTGATCATTGATCCCGGTATATCGGCTGTGGTGACCACTTGAGATGCAAACTTAGCCGTCCAGTTTTAGCACCATCTAAAGGGAAGTTGTCCTTGTATTCCCCTTCCATTATGACCCTTGTAAGCGTCAGGATGCATCTCCCAATGTAATCCTGAAGTGATGAACATGAACAATGATCATTTCAAGAGCTCAAGAGCTCAACTACAAATGTAAGTGACTTTTTCAAATATATATATTAGATTTAGTACAAGCTATTCCACTTGCTCATTTTTGGAACAGCTACAGCCCAAAATACGACATGACTCAGAGAAACGTAAATAAGATCTGTTTGCAGACTCAGCTGGGATTTTTTTTGTTTTGTTTTGTTTTGTTTCCTGAAACTTTATTCGGCACATATAGGGATACGCCTTGTGGGTATCCTGAAGTGTATCATACTATAACACTACTTTTGCAGGAGACTTACCTTCCCAAATGTGTCATGATCATAAACTTCCAGTATCAGCATATCATGTAACCCATCCTCCACTACAAAGTCAAAAGTCTGATTCCAGACTGGATTTAGACTGTCATTTACAACCTGTAAGGGACAAATGTCAGAGAAAATTGGCCTCAAAGAAAAAAAGAGAAAAAATAAAAAAACAAATAGGGGCAACATAATAAGAAAAAGATGATAATTTCTGGGCAAATAGGAAAGGCACCCTTGTTTTATTTTTGGTTTCTGTCTTCTTCAAATGGAGTACAACATAAGGGTCTGCCTTTCCCATCACATCCATGGCAGGTAGATCCTCTGCAGACAGCACTGTTACTGAGAGCACCCCTCGCACAATGACATCCTTCTTCCTTTGTGTGGTCAATCTCTCGATGTCAGCAGCCTCTGCTCCATCCGTCCCAGTTTTGAGAGCCTTCTCCAAGGACGTCATGGAGAACTTTGGAGCAAAAGGGTTTGTAAACCCATTTTCCATTCCATATGGACAGTAAAGAAGCTCTAGGTGCACCTAAGCCAGAAAGGAACACAGACAGTTGGAACTGCCATAGTGAGAAGGGTTCATATGCGTGTAAGAAGAGAGGATAGGCTGCAATAAGCAGATAAAAAGAGCATTTATGGATGCCTCAAAACTTAAAACATTGGAATTGACAAAATGTAAGCTGGCTTGATCAAAAACTAAATCTTACCCAAAAAGGAGTAAGCCTGCGATGTCTCTGCTGATGATTTTCTTCTAATGTAGTGAGAGTTTTCATCAATTAAACTCTAAATTATTGAAAAAGATGGATGGATGTGTGGAGTTATTGAAAACAGAATAGAACTAGAACGAGTACACAAGAAGAAACCTACATAAGGGCTAAGGCTGCAACTTGGGCTGGTCCAAACCCGAGCCCGGAAGTTCTGGTCTACATGAAAATGCAATATGGGCTATTTTTTTCCCTTTTTACATTTCCTGGATTATAAATACCTGGCCTCACTTGGGTTAATTGAGGCCCAAACTTGAGCCAGCTCAAATTCTGGTCAGCAAAAGGGCAGTCATTTTGTTCTTAGCCATAACCAGAAACAGGCATACAGAGGCACAGGTAACCGACGTACAGCATAACTAAATTCCAAGGATAAAAAAATGTCTCTCGCAGAGGAAAAGTTGTATTACTCTCTGCCATAACCAGTTACAAGTAAAAAACAAGTAAACTTAGGCGAGTCAAGTCAAACAGATTCTAAAGATATAGAACCTCCCTCCCTAAATGCACTTGGGCTGACTCAGCCCACATTAGCCCCACAGCCGAAAACAAACTTGGGGCTAACTTTTAGTTTGGGCCCAAGCCTTGACATGTCAGAATTGGATAGGGCTTGGGCTAGGTCAAATGTCTAGCCTGGCCCACCTGAGTTACACAAGTAGTGAGGAAAGACACATTAGACTGGAGCTATGGAGAATATATCCTCAAAAAGGGTCAAATAGAAGAGCATAACTCACAAAGGCAACCCTAAATAGTTTGCATATGAGTGTTAGGATATATATTCTTATCAATTTGTTTCTTTACTTGAGTAGAACATATTAAGCTGGCCCTAGATAGACGGGATAAGGCTAAGATGATCACGACCTATGATGCCCTGATACAGCACGGAATGGCAGGGACACGCCATAGACATGACAGGGACACGGGGTTTATATGTAAAAAGTGAAGTATTGAATACGATACAACACGATACATTGCCCATTTTAAAGTATCCATGCATCGTAGATCATGATGGTAAAGATAGATCTCCTTTGAGTTTCATACTTTATTTTTATTACATTTATGACTTTTAGTGAAGGCCATGTGGTCTTTTCCTTTTGTACAACTTGAGGAAATCTCACTAACTGGAATTGAATGAAGCTAATTTCATTTTCAATGTATCTTACGTTTCATCAATATAAGATTGAGATTTATCAAATATGAAAATAGAAAAGAAGGGAAAGGATATGTGTGCATGGTCCTGTAACAAGGATTCTCACCTGACCCCTGTTTTTGTTATCTCTTTGGATTTCCAAATCTTTGACCAGCTTCAACCACAAATCTTTCACTTTCCCAGGCTCTAGGTCCTTCAAACGTATTTGAGCACATCCAATGAATTCGGCAGCTTGGATTCCTTCATCATCATATATCTTTACCACCAGATGTTGAGTAGAGGCATCTTCAACCTCAAACTCAAAATGCTCATTCCAGACAGGATTTAACTGGTTGTTCTGAAGAAAATACAGAGTCATCTTAACACCACGGACAAACAGGACCCTAACAGAAAAGGAAGGAAAAGCCTATGCACTTACTATTGTTTTGCTAGTCTTCATTCTATCACGTAGAGGACGAATATACAACACAGCAAAAGGGTCAGACTTCCCTATGATATCTTTGTTTGTTAATTCCTTTGCTTGTACAAGTTTCACTTCCAGTATCCCAACAGGTTTCAATTCTAGATCACTAAGCAATGAAAACAAAACACAGTTAAGTCCATAACTCAAATAAAGCCTTGTCTTCAACAGTAGAGATGGCATTTGTTCATATACCTATAATCCCCAGGTAAAATGGGAATGACTTTCCGTACAGGCCATGTTATGGAATCTTCAACAGCATCTCGAATCATTTCCTGCATGAATTGAGAAAATAGATACAGATTTGATAAACCTCAGACTACACTATTAATGAATATAAAAAACTGGATTGTATAGCTAAGCAGGAGCACTAGAAAATATCTGTACTTCATACATGAACTGGAAGTTACCTAAAGCAAGCACAGTATATGCAATGCATGAAAAATAGTATACATCATATGCCCACAGTGTTTGACAATGCACATTATATTAAGTTGCTCATGTGATTAAACAGACGCATTTGGTACTTCGTCAGGGTAAGTGAACCAGTGAACTCAAAAGAAGCAAGATTTAGTCAAGATAACCACAAAGCCCAGGAATTCTTTGCGACAAATCTCACTATACCTCTGCAGCCTCAACACAATATAGCCTAAAATGATTTTTTGCTAGTAAAAACCTGGAGACATTATTTTATAATAATTGGTATTGTAATGGATATGATCATATAATGACACCACAAAAGACAGTACAAGATGCAGAACTAGACTGCATGCAAGAAACGAATTGGCCTCTGACACCAACGATTTAATTTTCAGATCCCCATACCCACTGTCACACACATCACATAAACCTGATGGACGCCCTTGTTCGTTCATGCGTGCATGCTTGCGGTCCATGACTCAAACCCTCAACCTCTAGTTGAGACAGCACATTCCAACCGTGTTGCTGCTCTAGACATAGAGATGTAAAATGGGCCATGCTGTGCGGCCCATGGCCGAGGTCTCAGGCCTGTTGGCACGACTGCTGCCCGGCCTGCCAGGTGTTGGTTGTGCCGGACCAGGAGTAGGCGTGCCGTGCCGTGCCACCTCTATCTAGACATAAGCCTCCTGATCGTTATTGTAATTTTTTTTAATGGTATCGTAACTATCGTTATTGTAGAAGTCCATCTTCATCAGGTAAAGGGTCCAGTATGAGTAAAAACTGTGCAATATAAAAATATTTGGTAATTTCAGATCATATAGATTATGGGTACCTAAGGACTACACCACTCAAACTGAGTAGAATAGCTGGAAGCCACCAGTGTCAGGGTCAAGACAGCAGCAATTGATGACAAGCAATGAATATGAAAGTACAATACATTACACATATTGAGAAAAATACGTAGAGTCAATTGAGTAGTAGAACACCTAATAATGGGAAGGTCACTGTTAGGATGACAAACACCAAAAGCATTGGAGAATTGAACCAAGGCTTGAAGAAGAGGTAAAATGTGAAGGCTGCACCAAGCAGTAGGTAGATGTAATTTTCTTGGTCAGAATGATCACAAAAAATGTGGTTAGGGGTACATAATTTTTTTGTAAGTTTCAGTTTCATTTTAATGAGATCAAGAAGTTGTCTTCAAGTTTGCAAGCGGTGCATCGCCATGTAGTTAGATTGGCAAATAGCATGGCAGATGCTCTAGCCAAATAGAGGGTTCATAGAAGTTCTCCTTAGGAGGGCTACATTATGTAAGTGTAGAGGTGTGGTGGGTGTGGCGTATAATGCTCTCATACCATGCCCCCCTCCTCTATTTTTTTATTTTTTTATTTTTGGGTCTTTGCTTCGTATTTGGCTTCTCTTCTTTTAATAAATTTTTGGTTACTGGTTTTTAAAAAAAGGTCACAGAAATGAGCAAAATTTTCACTAACCACAGTGTCCTCATTTCCATCTTCATTGTTAATTAGCTAGATACAAGCAAAGCAGCTAGATTGCTCTTCCCAAAAAAAAAAAAAGGTTTTCCACCATAATTGCAAGATTCTGCACTTCATTTTTGAGAACTGTAAGAATTCTATTATAGAGAACTAACAGAAAAAACACAAGAAACCAACTGTCAAAACTTGCATCCCTGAATGGGGAGCAAACCGGTGGAGAAAACTTTGCAAGATTTAGTGGTCATATCCAGTGAATATCACCAGATTGTAACTTGCATCCATGAACCAAAATACAGTGTCACGTCTTTTTATGCCTCACAGGTATTATTTAGAATGGCTCATAAAGTTTCTTTTTTGTTAACTCATAGAACCAGTGCGAAAAACGAATATCAGCTGAATGCTTCTGTTACAGCTCAAACTAATGTTGGCCATGAGTGTGTGTCAAGGCCTGAGGATTAAGGAAAGAAACATAAAGGTAGAGGAAAATCATCATGTGCAAATAAATTGAAACAGCAATACAGCCCTGTGCTATATAGCCTATAATAGAACAGGCAAGTTTTCTCGCAAAATCAAATGATTACTCAGTATTATTGCATGCTTAGATAAACATCACCAAACTAATTAGGGAAGTTGACTGGACCTCAATAGCATCAGATATCCCAGGGATTGATGATAGATCACCGCCAACAACCTTGAGTGTGAAATCCAGCTTTTTCTGTAGTCAAAATTAAAAACATCAAAATAGGTGTTACATGGCTCATAATATAACAAATGGGTTTGCCTCTGATTACAATCTTAAAAAGACAGCACACCTTCTCCCTCAAAGAATAGGATACAGCTCCGAAACAAGGGAACTCCTCCACCAGAGGCTTAAAGATTAGCCTGAAAACCCCAGTGAAACCAATATTCTTGACCTAGATAAGAAAATTACAAACCAAAAAGCATTTAGAAATAATGGTATAATGGCAGAGAGAAAGCCCTCTAAACTATGTCACCAAAACAATTGAAAAAACAAGAAAGGAAAAATGCTTTCCTCACAAGTCACAGTGGGTAGCAAAACTCAAGGACATGAATCGATTCTTAGTGACACAAGTTGTTACCAGTAATGAAAAAAAAATAAATAAATACTCATCAGGCATGACAACTGATAAGTGCATATGATATAAATGACAAGGTTTTCACTTGTCTTGGCAAACTCTGCTAGAGTTAGCAAGTGACTGAGCACAATCTCCTAGAGTCAGCAAGTGACTAAGAGCCAGGTGAGAAGATATATCCTCATTTGACTAATGAACAACTAGGCTGGTTGTTGATGGGCCTGATGGGCTACTTCTACAAAAGAGTCCTATAAATAAACTCCAATCAAGCTATATTCAGATCATTACTTCTATTTACTCAAATAGAAGTCATTATATAATAAATAAAATATCATATTCAGGAAACAAACAAGCTGAAAAGAATTTGTTTAGTTATTGGGAAGGGGGAAAAAACCTTGTTGGTGTAGGTTTCTCGGAGTGCCTTCTTAGCACTTTTCCCTTGGTACGGTAACTAGTAAGTGAAAAGTGCATATGCATGAATTCAGTCATTTCACGAAGTCTTTGAATCTTAAGCGCAAAGAATAATTCAGTCATTTCACGAAGTCTTTGAATCTTAAGCGCAAAGAATAATTATACATCACCTGTACAGGTAGTGCCAAGCCAACCAAAGTTTTAATGTCAATTATGATGCTTGGATTCCCATCCCACTGCATCTCCAACTCCATAGTGATCCCACCGTCTCCCTCTTCAACAATCGACACACCTAATTTATATGGCCAATATCAACAGCATATCATGTGCATGTTCATTTGTATATCCACACAAATTATGCAAAAGAACAGGAGAGAGAGAGAGAGAGAGAGAGAGAGAGAGAGAGAGAGCAGATTATATTTCAATGCAACAACAACAACACTGCAACTAACCTGTAAATTGTGGAGCAACAGTACCAAGAGTTAGCTTTGAAAACTTAAGGGAGGCTATAATAGCTGGTCTATACTGTTCAAGTATCGGCTCAACAGAAGTTTTAATGAGCTCAGATGCTGCCTGCAGCACAATATAACAAAAGCAAGCACTTTTACATCATGAAATGAAAGTTATTCCTAAGAAATTGTGCAAATCCCTACTACAAGTACAACTGAACTGAGCACCAATTCATGAAACCCAAAATATGTAAAAAGGTTGCAAACACAGTAAAGTTTAAGCAGGGGAAAAGACACCTCATTGACATATGGCCATATCTTCATAAGCTCAAGGTTAAGCCAAGTTAACTGCATGAAAAAAGAATTAAATAAACAATATCAGCATCTAGGGGTTTAAAAAGAGAGGGCATGCAAGAATCACTATTGCAAACAGGAACTCAACTTTTGGCGCTGTGAGAAAACAACCCAAGAAGGATAAAACTGGCCTGGCAGAAGCTTTCTTGAATCTTCCACTGTCATCCTTGCAAGAGCTGCAACTATTGAAGCCTGAAAAAAACCAAACAGTATTTCACTTGGTTCTAAAAGCCAATGCGGAAGTGCAAATATAACAAAATGCTACAGAAAAACAAATTCATGACAGCATTTCCTATTAAGTTTTCAATGTTCATTTCCAACAAACTTTCTACAAAATCCCATCCCCTTCCTTAGGAAGACTATCGTGTGGGACAAGCGTCTGTTGTATAGGCATCTTACAACAAAGAAGTTGGCAAATATCATGCATCACTCTTCCCATACCCGTATCCATGTAGTTTCATATGAGGATGCAATACATATGCAACACATCCAAAGTGCAAAGTGTGGGCCATATTCTCTCTAGATCAGTTGGCTCGAGAATTCAAAATAGAATGGCCCTATCGCCAGTGGTCCCACATGATGTTGACTGTGGACTGTTTACTTTAAATGTTTTTGTATAAACGAAGCACTTGATGCAGGGACATACAAATTGGTGACCTTATCCGATAAACAACTTGGATGGATGCGGCAAACATGAAACCACATGGAAATCAGTATGGAAATCATGGAATGCATATTAAAGTTCTTATAAAATTGTACTCTATCTTTGCTGGTGACATGACTCTAACCCGCAACCTTGTAAATGTGACAATGAGCACCTTCTCATATTGTTTTAACTTTGAAAGAAAAGAAGAAAACGCATAGTGAAGTTTAGTTTTCTCTACCAACATAGCAAGAAAGCGAACAGTTCTATTAAGCAAGTTATAACAGCCACAGACCTTCACAGAGATCAAAAGAAATTGAATATAATAGCAGGAACTAGGAAGATATGGACTGACTTACTTGGATGTGTTAGAGGAAGCAATATTAAAGCTACAAATGTGAGAATAAAACAATGTTTGGCAAGCTGGTTTGTGAATGATGAAATATTTTGAAGAAGGTCATGCATCAGAATTTCATGAATTTGTTACAAAATCAGGGCCTGTTGTTTGACAGCATTCTGGTATCGAAAATTATGCCCAACTGATAAAAAAATCCTACAAATTTCAGCAACAACCCAGAGAACAGAACAGATAGAATTCTGGACTTTGATCGTTGTGCATCCCAACTTGCAAGCGGATTGAAATGGCAGCAGGAAAAAAAATCTTAAGTATAAGAACTCATAATAGTATTTAACCTACTGTTATTTCTAATCCGAATCCATCCCAAACACTTAGAGGAACCAAAAACCACCCTTTCTGCCAAACTTTTCAAAACCATATGCGATGTGGGTACATCCAAATTCGCCAAAACTATCAATAACAAAAATCAAATGATTAAAACAAAACCCAGATCATGATTCTTTCTTACCAGCTCGCAACGCAGCTTGGATCGTGAATTCTCTGAACGGACAAAAGCAATCACAAGGCCCACACCACATGCAATCCCGAGCACAAGGCCTAGAAAGAACGACATTTTCCCAAAAAGACCCACAAAGCAAATCTTCCACTAACAAGATCCCAAGATCATGCAAACGAAAAAACAATCACAAGACAAAAAAGACCCAAACTGCCAAAAACCCAAACTACTCTCAGCTTCAGAGCCTCCTCCCAGAATCAACCGTAATTGGAAGGATAATCATCCAAGCAGACTAATTCCAACAAGAACAAGCTCATCTTCCCACTCTCCTTCACATCGACGAAATCACAAACACCCGGCGACCCAAATGACGAAATCGCCACCGCTTGCTTTTTCCTCAAGACCAAGATGAAAAAAAACTTACTTTTCGCTAAAATCGAACAAATCACAGAGACCCAGATGATCAAAACGCAAATTCGTGACTTTTTCTTCAAAACCCAACAAAGATAAAAGATCTTCCTTCTTGAATATGAAAGGAAGGGAGGACGAAAAGTGTAAAAAAATGAAGATTAAAGAGAGACAGGATGTGAAAGGGCACTCAAAGATGGAAGCTTTTTAGTGGCAACAGGTGTGATTTTGCGTTCCTCTCTTTCCTATCTGTCGTCTGTTTGAAGCTATTCGTTTTTACTGTCCTTTCTTCAGATGCTGTTATTTCCTTTATCGCAATCATGGTCGCGTTTGGACAGACCTGACCGTATCCGATATAGCAACGACTCCATTACTAGTCTGCCACACACGTAGGATGCCGCATGGAAACATTGATGTGAGTTTCCTTGACAAGACAGGCAAGACAGTATTATTGATTAATATTGCCCGGGTATGATCTGATGGTTGATCTAAAACGCCGCACAGCTCAGCTCGTTTTTTACTTATATTCCAATCTTATCTGTGTATCTATTAGTGGGGCTCATGATTAAGTGAGAAGATCTTTCAATAGTTTCTAAAATCATGATGGGGCTCAATATATATATATATATATATATATATATCAATTGAGTAGAGGATGAATGGATGATGACGACGAAATGGGCCCCACTTATATATATAGAGGGTAATCAAGGACTTGAGATGTTTTGGTTATCCAAGCCATTCATTTCAAAGTGCTCCACCATGGATGGGAGACCAATAAAACAAAATCTCAACCATGAGATGAACTTTATAACATAATTATTTACGTGTGTGGAGAAGTAAAAGTAAAATAATATATGTCAAAGTAAAAGTAGAGGTATTATAAAATATTTATTTGAATAAAAGTAAAATTAAAAATATCATAACATGATAAAGGAGAGAGAGAGGGTCTAAGATTAAAAGGCACATTTGGTCTTAACTAATTTTAACAACTCTTTTATCACAATTTTGTGTGGTAAAAAGGGTCTTGTGAAGAATTATGCTATGGTGGGGCACGGTCTATTCCAAGATGGGATTAACAACTTTGATCACCTAAATGTGGCCCCACATGTGATGATGGTCCATTTTGCAGATGAAAAAGTGAAAATCCCAATGTGCATTGTAGGCATGTGGAATATTTCTTTTTTTTATCCTATTTATTTATTTATTCTTGGCTCAAACTTTGTTTAAGCCGTCCGTTTTGGCCACTAGTGTCAAGAACAGATGAAGCATCTATGATAACATCGAAAGTGGACTCCGCATAAGTACGTCAACAATATCAATTATACTATATTAAAGAGAAATATTTTGGCTTTAAGTTTGACTGTCGGTTGGGATGACAGTAAGTTATTTTATTTTAAATCTTCTATCTCCACTCATGCAACTACCCACTTTTATCTCATTATCAAAACCACTCATAACCACCCCCTATTTCTCTTTTGATAGTAACAACTCCATTTCAATCCAAACTCTACCACTCCCTTTCTGCTGAAATTCTCCTCTTTGCCACCACTAGTTCTTAGATTATATACACAAGTACTCTCATCACTTTCTTTTTCCTTTGTTTTCTTTCTAAAATCTATGAATTTTCTTAATGCGTGAGTATTTAAATTACAATAATGGCCAAATCCGTGCTCAGCACGTGTGATTATGCTAGCAATTTATTATATAAGAGAGAAGGTGCGGGTTCCTAATCCTTTATTTACATGGGCCATGTGAGGCTAGTTTTTCCTTTATCTAAATAGTTAAAATGATGTCTCGATCATCTGCAGGTGATACCTTAAAACCATCCAAGTTGGGAAGATCAACCACACCCATGTTGGTGACGGTTGTTATGTTATTCTTAAACCATATATTTAGGGCACTAATTGTATAGTGTTATAAATACTTCAATGGAAGGGGGAATTTGAATAGATCTCTGTTCACATTAGCACTCAAAATATTTCAAAATATTTAATGGCATGGTCTCTGATAAACGAGTATGAGACTCACATGAGTTTGGGTCCCATGACTCAGCACTATGTATTCATTAATGGAGGAGCCCACTTTCAAAATCTGCAAATGCCAGAAGTCACCATCTCCCATGTACTCATACAGAGCCAAAAAAAACGCATAGAGTTAGGACTAACCTTCAATAAGCTATCACGTGTACTTTTCCATTGTGTGGCCACCTTTGAAATCAACACCTCTTAAACTTATCATCCCACCTTGTTTTATCATCACTCCAAAATTTATTGTACTGCTGTTTTCTTCTCATTTCAACTGTAAATTGTAGGTGTGACTAATTTAACTGTAGGCCTAGAAAATGACATATTTTTTAGAGCATATTTGGATGCATTCTAGACATTTTAAAAAAATATTTACTTATATTTCATGGGGATTGAAATCCTATGTATTATACAAACATAACAAGGTGAAAGAGTGGGTCATTACCATTTCAATGGTGGCCCTCACTACTGAGGCATGCATTTAAAGCATTGGGTTCATGGAATTCTTTGACTCTCCTATTTAATTTTTTTTCTGTTGGGCAATCAGACACTGCATTTGGTTCATTGTCTCCATCATTTATTGGAGCCTCTATCCATTTTATTTTTTTTTTAATATTTGTATACAAACATTAGAAGGAAGAGAGAGTGAAAAACCACTGTGAAAAAAGCTAACATAAGTTAAAGGTAGAGATCGAGAGAGAGAGAGAGATATAACAAGTGAGGGTTAACCACGGACTAGGCTATTGCTGCACAGAACCGGTCCGCAGACCGGACCGGACCACTAAACCGGACTGGACCGGACCGGATTTGTGGTCTTAACAGTACAAAACCGGTCCGGTCCGGACCGGATTTGAAAAACCGGTTATATCAGTACAAAACCGGTCCGGTCCGGACCGGATTTGAAAAACCGGTTATATCCGGTCCGGTCCGGTCCAGACATTTTAAGGACCGGACCGGACCGGATTAATAATAAATATTTTTTTTAATACAAAACTTTAAACTTAAAAAATAAAAATATTTAAAATGTTTAAACTTTAAATTAAGTAAGTTAGCAATGTAAGTCTTTAAATGAATTTACATTTTTTTATCTTAAGATGTGAGCTAAAAATGAAAAAAAAAAAGATTATGAAAAAAAAAAAAAAAACAAATGAATCCGGTCTAGACCACTTAAGTGGTCAAAATCGGACTGCTTTAGACCGGTCCGGTCCTCCCATTTAAGCACAATCGGAAATCCGGTCCGACCGGATTCCGGTCCAAAAACCGGATCGGATTTCCGGTTGTGCAGCCCTAGACTAGGCACACTAATTTTATCTTTTGTTACCTAGCCAAGGAGGGGTGAAACACATTTGACTTCAGTCACAGGAAAGAAGGAAAAAAGCTTACTTCCGAAGAAAGAGAAGCCCCAACCATTCAGAAAGAAGCAAGCTTATGTAATAATGAAAACCCATGTCAAGTGAAAGAACTCTGCTGGCTCCTACAAGAAGAGAAGCTAAGGATCAAAACCTTGTGCAGTTAGGTGGAAAATAAGGTATCCAACCAAATGCGCAACACTTTATTCTCCATAAGCACATGCATCATCAGATAGAGATCAGCAAGTGCAAGAAGGTCAGATCGATGATAGACTTATCTCATATTATGCTAAAATCAAAATGGAAAAATATTCACCTACAGGAACAGCCACATGCAAATGTTTTCATCAAATGGTTAAGGAGATGTGGAGCTCATTGAAAGAGAGTAGTCTTCCTCAATTTAAAGTTGCTGGCTGACAACAATACTTGTATCTATATACAAAAACTTTTGCAGGAGAATATTACCCTTTTAGCTAAAATTGTTATTTCTGTGGCTCTCTCACCAGTCACCACACAAGTCATTGCATATAAAATAAAATGGTGGATATTTAAGTGCATCTATCATTCACCATGGGACGAGAGACATTTCTCTTTTTGAAAAGTTTCAAGTACAAAATCACTTTTGTATTTTTTGAGAAAAATTTTTTTTGTACTTGAAGCTTTTCAAGAAAATGAGTGTCCCTCATCTTAAAGTGAGTGATAGAAGCACTTAAATATTTTTCAAACAAAAGTGTAATATTTTTACGCGTATATTTCACAACATTACATGAATTTACTTGCGAGACACAATACACCTCTATTATCATATTGAGTGATCCACTTAAACTTTTGCATGTGTCAGCTAAAAGAAAAGGTATAAAAGTTCAGGCTGCCACCAACAAAAAGCAACTCCTGCTGCATTTTTTTTTTTTTTCCACCAAAAAACCCTTTAAAGTCAAGAAGTCATTTTCTTCCCAACCGAACGACGCTGCCTGTTATTCTTTTTACTATTTTCCTTGATTTCAGTGCCGACAACAAGTGGACGGCAAGGATTGCAGATTGACTTTTCAAACAACACGCATGGCTACAAGGCATTTGACAAAGGAGATAGGATGCTCTCTCAGCAAAGGTTGCTGGACCCAGTGGAGCCCTTGGATGAGGAAAGTAGACATTGGGTGGGGGGAGGAGACTTTGAGTGAGGTAAAGAGTCTTTGGACAAGGAAAGGTTGCTTGTCGGATATTCCTTGGGCTGTTAGGTGATGATTGATGCATCTTATCACTAGGTTAAAATGCCGTGCCGTTCTCAAATCCTGAGTTAAAGAAGTGGTTAAGCTCGCCTACCAAAAATCCAAACTACTTAAAATCAATTCCTTCATGGTATGTGAAATCTCCCAAAATTTTATTCTAGCAAAAGTTTACCACACCATTAGATTGAACAAAAAATGAATAATGTGATTTATTCAATCGTATGATCACATTATTCATTTCATAGTCAATCTAAATGTTGGGGTCAACTATTAATTATATTGAGGTAAAATTTTAAAAGCTCTTAATATACAGTGACAGAAAAAAAGCGTTTAATTTGAGCATATCAAATCTTCAATAAATGAGCCCAAAAAAAAAAGCCCCACTTGTTCAATTTAGGGCTTCTCTAAGATAGAGAGCCACACAATACAGGCTCTTGACAAAGTAGTCCCAACACGACTCTCTCCTATATTTCAAGTTTCAGAGCTTTCACTGGAGAAGAGTCAATATATATATAAATGCATGTGGCAATTGAAAGGAACGATTTTTGGAATCCAGAAAAATTGACCATGACCTGAACATTATTTTCATACTAATATATTATTATACACTGTAATCTGTACACTCAGGTATATGGTATTCCAATAAAGACCATGGTTTCAAGTGTAGGTATGATCAGAGTTCAGACCCTTTGTTGGTTTCTAAAACAATTGATATTTATTGGCATTCTACTTTATCATCATCATCAAAGCCTTATTTCAATTGATATTTATCAGTATTATTGATATAATTTTTAAAAAGATTACTCATTAATATAATATATAAGAAACTTTAAAATGGAAATTTAAATTGTATTTTAGAGATTAACCGTAGTGTGTATCTATCTTGTCACTACTATGAGGATGTTTTAGGAAATAAATATTAAGTATAGCTTTTACCACTTTATAATAGATGTTTTACTTGTTTTTAAGTACAAACAACTATAAAAACTAGTGTTTTTAGTTTGGTGCATTATTTTGCAGATTGAGTGTTCTTAGAAGACTACAATGGTGTGCCATTATTTCATTTTAATTCTTCTTTTGAGCGCAATGGTGAGGCACCTCCCGCTCTACAAAAACAACCGAGGTCCTATCCTCGGCCGTAGCACTGATGGCTTGGGTGTGGAGGGTGTGAGTGGGCCTCTCAATGGTAGAAGAATAATAAAAAAAAAAAAATGGGGAATAATAATCACTTGGGAGTTGGTGGAGTGGTATAAGATATGGATTTGCCCCGTATATCATTACATATGTGAAAGAATCTCACATGTAAAAATAATTAATTGTAGATGCCATTGTAACTTCTTGTGAGGATCGCCTGGATGAAAGGCACTCTAGTGGGTGGGAGCTTGTTTTGGTAAAGGAAGTGAGTAGGAGTTAGAATGAAGATTAGGGCTATCTCAATTCCAATCCTATTAAAACCTTTAATCTTGGCTTCTCAAGTTTTTAAAGGTTAAATATCACGAAACTTTATGCAATAAACATCCAATATTGACAAGTCAATTCAAAGGGGTAATGTCTATAAAAAGGAATTGGATTGATCATGTAAACAAAAGCCATGCTCCAACTAGTTTTTTTTTTTTTAAGTTATCTGTAGGGGCTCCATTGCTAAGTGTAACTCTCACGGTTAAAAGTCTAAGCCTCTTTGGGACGTTTGGAGAGGATAGCGTGATGAAAAGGTCTAATTATGATATGTTTTTGGTCAAGAATAATCTCACTTGACTAAATTTTCACAACCATTAAGGAAGTTTAATTTTTTTTAAGTTAGTTTTTTTAAGAATCGATTTATCAATAAATATGATTGAGAATAATGTCAAATTCGGTGAATGCAAATTCATTTAACATTCATGAGTGTGTGAATGTTGAATTGGTCATGGGAGGTCGAACGTTGGTAAAAAGTTATCTCGCAAATAAGGTGTGAGAAAAAAAAAAAGTTACCTCGCAAACAAGGTGTGAGAGGTACCTCTCAGCAAAAACAAATCCCATACATAAATAAGAAACAACTCAGTTAAAATAGACGATTTTTCCCTGCACTCTACAGTCCATTCAGATAGGTGCTGGTTGTCATGGCAGGTCCAATAAAATTCAGGGGGTCCCACCTTTGGGGATGGTCTGGATGAGGAGGAGCTCTCACGGGTATTGCTGCGCGGAGAGAATTTTCTGGTTAAAATGCCCCTACACTTGGAAGAGCCCGTCCTCAAGCCTAATCTCATTATAAAACCCTGAAATCCGACATCATGATCATGTCAAAGCAATTCCACAACTGAGCCAGTGGTGCCAATTTTTCAAACCATGGAGCAGACGCGAGGCCCAAACCTAGACCCATTCCCATAATTAGCAAAGCTCAAACTGTAGAACTGGGTCCAGGTCCCCATTACCAATTTGGGTTGAAAGTGGATCCAATTCCACTCCCAGATTTTTCAGGTCACGTCCTTCAGCCATTTTGAGTCCCACCAAAATCCAGCTTGAAAATGTTTAGCACCCACTGTTCAGGTGGTGCCATGAATTGCGAGTTGCAACCATACACCACATTGTTAATAAGGGATGATTTTCTCCTGCGCACCTATCGCACTAGGTATTAATGCCGTTCATCACACGAGACCAGTGAAATTCAGAGGGGGTCCCGCCTTTCGTGATGGTCTGGATGTGCACTCCCACAGGAAAGAGTGCGCCTGTGCTGGAGAAAACTTCCCTTTTAACAAGATCAATAACCCCCATGGGCCAAATAATGGCAGTGAAGGACCAAAAAGAGCATATCAAAACATCTAAATATAAACTCTTATAGCATGGCTACAGGGTTCAAGCTTCTCAGAAGGTGGATGATCACAAGACCTTTTTTGGCTGATAAAAATATTCTAATGATGCATGACAGCTAGAGAATGGGCAATGTATCTTGTCATACAACATCTGATTACTTCACTTTTTATATATAAAAAATCTGTATTTTTACTATATCCATAATATGTTCCTGCCGTATCCATGCCGTATATAGGCATCATAGGAAATATTCCTAATCAATGGTTATTACGAATTCTGGATTCTTCCACCTCTAAAAAACAAAACACCACCATTTCTCATATCCTGCCGTTTGCAAACATTTGCCAGCTTGGTGGAGTTTTTTGTGAGAACCCGGAAATAAAAGGTAGAAAGGGCACAACTTTCCCCGATTTTAATCATTGCATACATAGGAATTCACGCCAAGAGGTTCAAAATGAAGATGCAATTCATACCTCCCTTTAGATGAAAAGTGAATCAAGGGAAGATGGAAAATGAATGTCCAACAATTCATATCCTAGAAAAGTCAAGAACCCATCTACATTCCTAACATGTATACATCACCCTTCATCTCATATCATTCACATTATATCTATTTAATAATTCTTCAGTGGAGCTCATTTGACCATGAATTCCTATGTAATTTTTATCACAACAAACCCCTAGTGCATACAAAACAAGAATTGGAAGGCCGGGTTCTTCCTCCAACTCCAGGTTAGGTCTATTTAGATGCTAACCCACATAGCATAGAAAGTTTTCTCCACATTCAATCAGGCCCTTATCAGAAAACCTGCAACATAGTTGAAGAGAACTGCTACTTGGACGGAATTTCAGGACCGATCTTTGGACCGGTCCCAAAATTCGTCCAAGTAGAATTTTTCATAGTTGAAACTTGGAAGGTGCTCTGGGTTGCAAGTTCCAATCACTGTGTTAATTCCAAAAACAGAAAAAAAAATAAAAAAATAAATTACGGCCCTCAGTTTCTCTGCCTACTAGTAGGTGATCCCCACTATCACTTTCAGACAAACGCCACCAGAGTTGCAAATGAGATCTGCCCAAGATCTATCCAAGTCCAGCCTGTTTAGTTACTGGACCTAATTTTTGGCAACTGCATCATGCAGGCCTATTAAGCAGTCTGGAAAAATGCAATATTGTGCCAATGTGATGTAACCAACTCCACCAGCTAATTCGTTCATTTTCTTAACTTCAAAACAGTTTCTGTTTACAGGTGAAAAAGGTAAATAAAATCTTTGCTGAATTCAAATTTTACGAGTGCGGGGGGCAATTGAAATATAAGTCACAAATTACCATCTACCTTCCCCTTGCATTCCTAAGATAGTCTATCCGGATTCGCCATAGCTGTTCTGCTACTTCTTTCATGGTTGGTCGATCAGACCGAACGGGTGCAGCGCACCGGAATGCCAAATCAAACATCTTTGACACTATTTCCCCATCTACCACTTCCTCCAACAAGGGATCCAAGGCATCACTTGCCTCACCATCATTGTACTTCTTGAAAGCCTGCAGCACCCAAATAACAGAATATTGAGCATTAATGAACTAAATCACCTGCATAAGGACCTTTTCCCCAACAAAAAACATATAAAAAGTCTTGACAACTTTTATCTTAATATATCCAGACGATGGCAGAGCACTCACATGAAATCCCTTCACAGTGCAAATGGCATAAATGAAGGCATAAATGAGTATTATTAAGTCCATTGATATATAGACTCGTTGTGGGTAGGGTATTCTAACAAATTCACTCACATGATGATCCCAACCATCTCATATTGCTTGTTATATTTGGACGAAGGCAAGGTTTCCTTTCAAACGTCTATTTGATAGCTAATCAGTTAGGAGTAGGACCATCCGTCAATGTACTTTCCAGTCACGTACTTCCCACTAGGATCCAAAATTGATATACATGCATACCACACCTTCCAAGCACAAAGCACGAATATGATTCCCAACCTTAGCTAGACTAGAGTCCACAGCACAGTCGAAGGTACTCTATAGCAACTTTGAGCTTGTAGGTTCAAGTAATGTTACCAAAAAATAAAATAAAAAAAGAAAGGGCCAACAGTATCACTGAATTCCTCATCTCCTATTTCTCAGTCAATTTTACTCAAAAGTTGTACAAGCATGAACATAAAAAAGTGGGAACGACTGTTGTTTAAACTAAACCAAAAGGTAAAATCCATGTGACGACTTGGGGCCCTGTGTGTGTGAAACAGAGTCACATTTGGGGAATCCATTTCACCAAGTTACCCAATCAGGAAAAAAAAAAGGCCAAAGTATCACTGAATTCCTCATCTCCTATTTCTTAGTCAATTTTACTCGAAAGTTGCACGAGCATGAACATAAAAAAGTGGGAATGACTGTTGTTTAAGCTAAACCAAAAGGTAAAATCCATGTGACGACTAGGGGCCCAATACAAAACAGTATCAGAAAGATGCTCCTCTTATAACTTCTCTCTGTTAGTCCAAAGTGCCAATGTGTGTTTGTGTGTGTGTGGAAGGGTATGAACTATCAAAACAGAAACAGAGTCACTGGGGAATCCATTTTACCAAACAGATGATGAACAATTTAAAGCACTAGCCACAATTGCAACTTGTGCAACCATAAGCATTCTGAGAAAAGGGATCAACATGGTTACTTACCCATCTGACAGTAACCCTTTCATCAGCACTTCTTTTCAATTCCACTGGGCGTCGTGCAGTTAAAATTTCCACAAGCAAAATGCCAAAGGAATACACATCACTTTTTGGTGTGAGTTGATAGGTCTTAAGGTATTCAGGGTCAAGGTAGCCAGCAGTTCCTTTCACTTTAGTTGAGATATGAGTTTGATCTACTTCCATTGGACCAAGTCTAGCAAACCCAAAATCAGCCACCTTTGCTCTCAAGCTCTCAGTCAGAAGAATGTTCGAAGACTTCACGTCTCGGTGGATTATTGGCCTTTCTGTGGGAAGATTACAATGAAGGAACAGTTAAGTTCAAATATCTGAAGCTTAAGACAGCAATCAAGTGATAGTAAAATAATGCAAGCACAATCAGATTAACCAACTACCATGGTAAGAAATATATTCCATGCAATCAATTGCAGCATTAGGAACAGTGTTCATTTAGATGGCAACACTTTTCAGACTATTGAAGGCCAGAAAAGGATTAGAAATTGATGTAGTCACAGGTAAGAAAGGAACCCAACAACAGTATGCAATCCGTCGTAATACTGCTTTAACAGCAGGATATAGAGACTGCCATGCCTTGGACTTGAGATAAAACAAGGAAAACAGTGTATGATCTACTCAAACAATCACCAAACACAGTAGAGGATTAAGGAGAAGAAGCATCCAATGGAGTAACAGTGACCCAAATCACTTTTTCTTTATTACTAGAAACAGTAGACCATGCATGCCCAGCAGTCAGACTACAACAGTGTATATAATACCAAAAATTAACACAAAAAACCTAATAATCCTTACTAAATCAGTCTCCTACTACAATGAGAAGTCTTTAATAAAGTTTTCAAAGCAAAATCAATCACAGTTCTAAAGATTCAAACAAAAGTAGCAATCTTTTCTTGTTCAGGTTGTCCTAGACAACCTGCAGTAGATCAGATGTGGGCTCCACATTGCCCGCCCTTTAATGAAAGAACCTATACGATCTGGAGGTGCACTCATTGGCGACACGGACCCTAGTGCTGCCTTTCTTTCTTGGAATGGGCAAGAATTGACCCATTAATCCTGGGCCCCAAAATCAGTCACATCCAGCTTCTTGTAACAGCCCAGCACAACAAAATTTGCATATAAGCCCCTGTTATTCTGTCCTTTCCCTAAACAGTCCCTGTAATTCAAATTTAAGCATAATTATGGGCCTTTTTTACTCCCAATTTCAAGGAAACTCCTCACACATGGGTTAGGACCCCAAGTACTCAATCATACGCCTCCATGAATGCCCATGCCTGTTTAATCACTTATCTTCATAGAAATCCGCATCAGAAATGATTATGAGAGAGAGAGAGACGCTTATGAAAAGAACCGACTGCAAGTGAGAAAAGAGCCAAGACGCTTAAGGTCCAAACAAAAGTCCAAAATCAATGGGTGCAAATCAGACTGGTATTAAGTGGAATGTTGTGCCCATGCATGGTAGGACCTGGAGGTAACATTGCATGGTTCTTATGCATGTGCCACCAAGGAAAAAAAAAAAAACCTCGGACTCGGGACTCGACTCTGTGAGGGTTGAGTCACATGGGACACGGCCAAGTCGCATGGCCGAGTCCCATGCGACTCGGCCAAGTTCCATAACTCAAGTCCAAGTCCCATTGGACCCGACTCATTACTCGGACTCAGCCGATTTTTTAATCCATGTGTGCCGGGAGAAAGAAGATGTGGTTACTAACTTGAAAATATTGGTCTAGCACTGAACCATTTAGCCAAACACAAACAGAAATACACATACATATTGGTAAACCATACTGAAAACATGCATCGCCGTGTTAATAAGTTCTATGGTAGTCATGTTGCATGAGTTTCGTGACTACCACCAGTGGGAACAATAATAAATTGGGCTCTTTGAATGCAGCAGGAAGTGGCACATGAGGTAGCCAATGATTGATGATTAGAAAGAAACATGGATTATCTCAAGAAAAGCAGAGCCTGGATCAAAAGGCAGTAATCCGTGAAAGAGCTAGAAACTCCTAAGAACAAAAGGGACGACTACTCATGACACTGAGATAACTTTCTGCTAAGGTCAGTAGCCCATAATTTTTCTTAACTTCAAAGGACCATGATACAGTTTCTAACTGCCGTTCAAGACTGAAGAGTTACCAGAAAGGTCTTCAATTTCTCTCTCTATTGTAATGCCAAGAATATTTGGAAGATGACTAGAAGAGTATACAAGTGTGTGAACCATCCAATTATCAGTTGTGGCCACTGTCAACATGACCCAGCCCATAATCAGACGGGTCCAAGAATCACGTTGTAACAAATTTTGAAGGACAGGTTGCAAAAGCTTCCTTCAAAAGAAAATAACCAAGCATGACTCAGACAAATATCAAGCTGGTCCAAGTATTATGTTGTCCAACATGAAATTTAAAGACTGCTAATTGTTGCAACTACAAGGCTGCAGATTCAAGTCATGTTTCCAATACAAGAAAGAAAAAAAAAGGACTTGTAAAGACTGGTGTCAAATGCTTCTAGAATGAAAGCTTATATCTAAAGGCACCCTCTTGTAAGAAGAACTGAAGATGTGGCAAAAGAAACTAAGGAAGTTCAGACACAAGGAAGCTTGCTTAGAATCACTAAATAAGTTTACTGAATCCAACAAAGACTGGCAGAGAGAGCAACAATGTTTCCAACATTTCCTAATCATAACTCACAGCTAAGAAGAGTTTATGTCCATTGGCTAATAGAGATATCTCATAATACACACAATATAAGATTTTTAGTTTGCGTAGTCTTAGCAATTGTGCATAAACAAATATGCCACAAAGCAACAAAACAATAAATATAGAGCTCCCTAACCTGTGTATACGTGGAGATAAGTAAGTGCATGGGTGATATCAATGGCAATTTCTAGTCTTTGATTAAAGTCCAAGACCCTCCCATGTTGACCTGCCAAAGACAGGAATGCATTTAGGCAAATCTATGCGGCAGAATGGTACATTAACCAAATATTATATACCAAATGTGCCTTACCATCTAGATGCTCCCTGAGAGTACCATTTGGAACATATTCAGTTATGATAATGCGCTCATTTCCTTTATCAAGATAGCCAAGTAGCTTCACCAAATTGCGATGGTCAATTTTGGCTAGCAAGTCAACTTCACTGCTAAATTCTGTCCGTAGAGAGTCAAAGTGTTCCTGTTCAAAATCCAACATGGTACAACCATAAAATATTTGCCAAGAATAATGCTCAATTTCAAAACAGAAACCAATCTTACTATCATCAAGTAATGATAATATAAGAACAAAAGAAAGTCTTGCTATCAGCAAGTGACTCACTGCACCCAATTGCATTTTCAAAACCATAAGGAATTTGGCTATTAAGCGACTAGGTTTCTAAAGAAAAGTGGTGGCATGGGGTTCTTAAGGTTCTTAAATTTGCAGAAGACTTCATTAATCTGTTTCACTTTTTAATTGTTAATAAATGACAAAAAAAGCAAAATAATAACAACAAAAGCATATATTTTAGTAGGACACCCGTAGAGAAAAAGTGCGTTCATAAACGCCTCATGTGGAGAAATGTGAATGACAAATAGACCTCCATACATGGTCAATCAACTGCTTTTGTCCATGCCTGGATCTAGTTAGTCCCTCTCCATTCTCCAATGAGCTTGTTCACATTGCCTTTAATTCTCATCATGGGTACCTTGGTGTCGGACAACTGGGGGTTACAAAATAACCTGGGCATAGGGTCTTGAGTCATGACAAACCCTTGAGGGGAGAGTAAGTATGAATGATTTAGAATTTGATTTTCCTATATCATGCACATTTGGTACAGCAATGAAACCACTTTTCCAAAAGTGAAATGACGGTCTTAGACCATCATCTTTTGTTCATCTAAGTTCCACTAGTAAACGGTTGAATATCTAGATTTGCCTCATTCAATAAACTGGGGGTTACAAAATAACCCGGGGGCATAGGGTCTTGAGTCATGACAAACCCTTGAGGGGAGAGCAAGTATGAATGATTTAGAATTTGATTTTCCTATATCAAGCACATTTGGTACAGCAATGAATCCACTTTTCCAAAAGTGATATGACAGTCTTAGACCGTAATCTTTTGTTCATCCAAGTTCCCTCTAGTAAACAGTTGAATATCTAGATTTGCCTCATTCAATAATAAAAGCTGCATTTAGGTCAAAAAGTGCTAAAGCCCAAAGAGATAACAATAACTAATGGCATTGTTATATCATCATTAAACAACAACAATAACAAAAAGTTAGTGGATTTCAACAAGAGCCCCGACAAAACTAGTCAGCACATCTGTTTATCCACGGCTAAAATATTTCAAGGAATGACAATTAGGACCAAAATACAATAATCCACTAGCCATTAACCTTGTGCCTCCTTTCATTATTGTGGCATCCAACAATTGCATCCATGGCTACATTTTAATAAGACGCATGCTTCCTACCCAATTATTTTTCTTCCCTCCAAAAGTGATATGATACAACCCATGGTCCACGGAAAAACTATTCTTCTCCATTCTCCTAGCTTTTCACTCAGGATTTTGGAGGATACCGAATAGAGTTTTTTTCCCTTTTTGTGAATGGTTAGGGTGATGCGGAGAAGGGTACCAAGTGCGGGGCAGGTGGAGATGGAGAGACGAGGATAGAGGGTGCAAGGGATATGTCAAGCTTTCGCCTGAAAATTGGCCTCACGCCAAACTCCCCATCGCGGGTGAGGAAGAAGAGACAATTTGGGAAGACCCAAAATCACTAGTGAGAAATTTCATTAATCAATAACTAATGCCAAATGAGGCATTACAATGCTTAAATAGATAAAAGACTAACCCTAAAACTAATCTGGACCATTCAAATGCAATGATGGTTAGGATTAAAACATCCACCAAAATACAACTTAAGACATAAACAAATAAATAAAACTCTGAGCAGGCTAAGATAGGTGGGCTAGGCCCAAAGAACTGGTCGAGACGGATGGGCTAGGCCCATCGGCGGGTCGACCCATGGGGACCATGGGTCTGTCCTGCATCATAGGGGATGTTACACTGCATGTTATTCTACTAATAACAACTTTTTTGATCAATAACATAAACTTTATTAATTAGGAAGAAACAAAGCAAAGAACACAGGAGAGAAACAAAAAGTACAAGGGTATTATAAGACTTTGGATCCCCAAATATAGGTTATTCTAGTAATATTCATCAAGTGCATTGATAACATGCATGCAAACTAAAGTTCATCCCCCAGATTATTTGAGAATTTCTTTTGCTCTTTGAACTTATCTTTATAAAAGAAAAGTATCAGATTCCCAACATGGTTATCAAAGATGGGCTTAATGAAGCTATGTGCCCAGAATTTCAACATGACAAGAAGCCAACTTAGCTTCCAAATGTTGATGCATGCATCTAACTACATACATGTCTAAATCAGTTCAATATTGCTAATTTGATCATCATATTTATTCTAAATTTATGTTTCTTCCAATCTTCACAAATAATTCCCATGCAGTTGAGCAAAGCAAATCATTTCGTTTATTAAGAACAGTTTCTAATTGCTTAAGAATATTAACAACAAAAAGAACACTATCCAGATTAATAAGGCAAAGATGATGATGATGATCATCATCATAAATAATTAATAACTCGTGTGATCAAGTGTTGATTGATTTGCTCTACATGGCTATGAATACCATTTGGAAACCTCACAGCATAGGAGCAGGACAAGAACACCATTTATGGGAATCTTTAACTATGTACCTACCATATGGTATCACAGGCAAAATGACACACTGAAAAAACTAAAACAAAAGAAATGAAGGAACCAAGAAATCTTAAGATATGCCCACTACTCTTCAATACGAAGACATTAATAACTTTTGGGTATAGAACATTCACTTCTGATTAATAAGATAAATTATAGTACACGCTAGTAGATAGCAAACTATTTTACACTTTCTACTCGATATCAACATATATGTCTAGATTACACTGATTAGCATTAGAAAACAAAATTCCTAATGACCAAACTCATGGATGCAAATCCTACAGGTATCCAAAAGAAAGGCTAATCATCATCAAAGCCTTGCCCCAACTACGTTGGAGATTGGCTCGGCTCTACGAATTTTATTTCTCCATTCCGATCTATTTTGAGTAAAATCCTCAGATAATTACACTTCTACATTTCTCCATTCCAGTCTCGCCTTGTTCCAAGTTCCAACTATGTTGAGGTCGACTACATGAATTTTGTTTCTCCATTCCGATCTATCTTGAGTCAAATCCTCATACTATTATACTTCTTCGTATCCATTTTTACTACCTCCATTCACGTCCTCTTTGGCCTACCCCTTCCCCTTAGTGGCCAACAACCTTCATGGCCAAACTTTTCCTTACCAGCACCATTGTCGACTTACGTAGGACATACCCAAACCATCTCAAATGGGTTTATTTAATTTTATCCTTATTGTTGCTACCCCTAAATACTCTCGAAAGCGCTTATTTCTAATTTTATCCTTCCTAATTTTACCACACATCCACCTCAACATTCTCATCTCCGCTACATTTATTTTGTGCATATATTGCTTCTTGGTTGGCCAACATTCTGCTCCATAGGTGCTAGTCTAATTCCTATCTTGTAAGATTTTTCCTTCAATCTTGTTGGCATTCGTCGGTCACAAAGAACTCCGGAAGCAAGTCTCCACTTCAACCATCCTGCTTTTATCCCATGTTCGACATTTTCATCAATCTCCCCATCCTTACTAATTATAGAGCCAAAGTAAAGGAAAGAATCACTTTGTGGTAGTATCACATGGTCTTCAATTCTCATAGTAGTTTTAGCTCTTTCTAGATTCCTACTTAAGTTACAATCCGTATATTTCGTCTTTGTACGGCTTATTTTAAAGCCTTTGGATTCTAAAGCCTCTCGTCATCTCTCGAGTTTTGCATTCACACCCATCTCTATTCCAGTCTAACATGGGCCAAATCCTCAGATAGGTTGCACTATTTCAGATCTAACCTTTCTACTTCCATCCATGTGCTCTTTAGCCTACCCATTTTCCTTGGCAGGCCGTCAACTTGCATAGAAAGATTTTCCTCATTGGCGTTGTAGCTGGCCTATGCTGGATATGTTCAAACCATCTCAAACGAGTTTCTATTAACTTATCACCTATTGAGGCTATCCCTAAATGCTCGCAAATGCGCTCATTTCTAATTCTATATATCCTAGGTTTATCCCACATTCATCTCAACATTATCATCTCTACTACACTCATTTTGTGCATATGTTGCTTCTTGACTAATCGACATTCAGCTTAATAGGTTATAGCTAGTCTAACCATTGTCCTGTAAAAAATTTCATTCAATCTTGTTGGTACGTGCCAATCACAAGATACTCCAGAAGCACTCTCCACTTCAACCATCCCCACTCTTATCCTATGTTCAACATCTCCCTTAATCTATCCATCCTAACTAATTATCGAGACAAGGTATCGGAATGAATCTTTTTATATAATCTCTTGACCTTCAATTCTCACATGTGTTTCAGTTATGTGCACATCCCTATTGAAGTTGCAATTCATATGCTCTGTCTTTGTATTACTTATTTTAAAGTAATTGGATTCTAAAGTCTCCCACCATTTCTCAATTTTTGCATTCACTCCATCTCTTGAGTCATCCACCAACATTATATCTTTCGCAAACAACATGCAGCAAGATACTTCCTCTTAAATATGAGCAATTACTCCATCCATAATCGGCACAAAGAGCTAAGGGTATAAAGCTGAACCCTGATGAAAACGTATGGCCACTGGAAACTCATGTCTCACCACATCTAGTTCTTACATTCGTTACCGCTCACTCGTATATGTCTTCAATGATGTCTATATAGCCTTTTGGAATACTTCTCTTATCTAAAACCCACCAAATCAAATCTCTAGATATCTTGTTGTAGGCTTTCTATAGACCATATGAAAGTTTTTCCCTTCTCTTGGTATATTTCTATTAATTTCCTAAGTGAGAAGCTAGCTTCTATAGTTGATAGGGATGCATGTGGGTTGCTTCCAAGATGGAACCATGTTGGACCCGGAACCAAAATCATTTTGTAATGACGGTTCCAATTCCAGCTCCGAACCTATTCTCCTTGTTCCGAGCCCAGTACCAACAAGAGGACCGTGTCCAGTTCCAGTTTTTTTTTTAATTATTTTATTATTTGCTTAAAATAGCGATATTGTTCAACCCAAAAATCCAAAAAGGGTTATCATTCAACCCAATAACAGTGCACCAAGTCTACTTTCTACAATTGACAAATCTGAACATCTTCAGAACTAATATATAGGTTGTTACATGAAAATTTTGACATTAGCTATGCAAAGTCAAGAACCATGTCATAAAAACGCACATCCACAAGCCGGGTCCTAGGTCTATGGGTCAAAAACTATATGGATCCAGAATTGGAGTTGTTTAGCAATCGGAACCTAAATTAGGTTTTGGACCCAAACCCATTTATGAGTAAGAAACTAAAACAGGTTCCAAACCCAGTTTTCTCCAGGTCGAAACCTTTAGATAATCGAAGAATCGGATATCCATTTGCATCGCTATTAGTTGACCTCCATGGCATGAAACCAAATTGATTTTCAGATATTTTGGTCACTTGTGTAAGTCTCTCGTCTATTGCTCTCTCCCTCAATTTCATAGTGTGGCTATCAAGTTTAATCTCACGATAATTGGTGTGACTTCATATATCCCCTTCGTTTTTGTATATAGGTACTACAACACTTTTTTCCATTCATCCATCATTTTCTTTATTCTTAATATCTTATTGAAGAGCTTGTTAACTAAACACATTCGTTTTCTCCAAGGCGTTTTCAAGCCTCTATCACAATGCCATCAGGCCCCATAGCCTTTCCTCTCTTCATTCTTCCCAATGCTTTCTTCACTTCTACGACCCTAATTCTATGGTAAAAAGTATATTCTGCTAACAAAGTATCATCTCTCATTCCTAAGCCTCCTATAGAACCTTCATTTGGAAGTTTGTTAAAATATTCTCTTCACCTTTCTTTAATATCATTGTCCTCTAAAACTTTTTGTTTGTCACTCTTCATGCATCTGACATGATATAAGTCACTGCTTTCTTTCCCTCTTTTTTGCGAGCTTAATTATCTATCTCCTTCTCTTGTTCCCAGCTTATTATATAGGTCATCATATGTTTTGGATTTTGCATCTCTTACTACTTTCTTAACATATTTCTTGACTTCTTGTAGATTTCATAATTCTCCATATTTCTAGTTTCCTACCAAACTTTGTAACAATGTTTTTTCTCTTGCACAGTGTCTTGAACCTCTACACTCCACCAACAAATTTCTTTATTAGAGTCTTTCCCCTTCCTACTCTTGAAGCGGCTATTTGGTCCCGTATCATTGAAGTTTCACCCTCCAAATTCCATTGCGCACCCCCCTCCGCGCCCAAAAAAAAAAAAAATAATAATAATAATAAAAAAGAAGAAGAAAAGGGAAGAAGGGAAAAGGGAAAAAAACTTGTTTTAGGCACCTTTTATTTACTATCGCTCTCTTTCTTCTACTAGTGCCAGTTTAAACTTCACTAGTTTTTACTGCCACGACCAAGTCTGGATAAAGAAGGAGAGTTGTGTTAGGTAGGTAACAACCAGCATAAAACTTTTGTCACATAAGTCCACTGATAACGTATTTTAATCACAAAAGTTTTTTTTTTTTTTATCATTTTGCTACAAGGACTCCTCGAACTCATGCACTAACAAAATTCACACCCATGTTCTAACCAGCTGGGCTGCAGCCTGGGACATGGGCATACAATGCATTCTCCTAACCTTTGTTGTGGCTTTTTTTTAATTAAAAAAGATGATATATGAGCATTGGAGGATATATAAGAGAGGTATGTTTCACCCAGGTTTCAAAAGAGGCGAATGTCCACTCTGACAATATGATTGCAGAGGGTGCAGGAAGACGAGGACTACTTGGGGTGAAACTTTATCTTTGTATAGCTTTACTCCATTAGGGTTTTGTAACTACCTTGCAGTATATACTAGCTACTAGTAAATAAAATTTCATCACATCCATCAAAATAAAATGATTTTAAGCACCAGAAATATGCCAGAATAATGACAAGAAGAAACTGATAATTACCTTCTTTGCTCGTTTAATAGCAACGACCTGCCCATCTGGCAAATGAGCCTTGTAAACAGTTCCAAAGCCCCCTTCACCTATCTTCATTGATGGTGCAAAACTTCGGGTAGCTTTGTTAATCTGACTCATATTGAGATGTACTGATCCAACTCTACTCAATTGTGGAGACATTGAAAATCGAGATGGACTAGGGGGCACTCGAAGAGGACTTGCAGGGACTTTTTCAGAAGTAGAACGAACTTCCAAAGATGAAACTGAATCCACTGAAGAACAGAATTTCTAAACATGAATTCTTCAGGTTCGATGTAGGGGTGAACAAAAAGTACACGTCATTTATGAACAAACATGCTGGAAAACTTGACAAAGGGAAAAAAATCTAAGGAATTTCAATAAGCCACGTTTTTTTAACATCAAGCAAATTACAATCTAGCACAGGAAGCTGAATAAGCTGGTTCACATTTTGTTAATCATAGACATTCATCGTTTACACTATTGTGGAATAGGCCATGCACCAAATTTCTCCCCCATTAAAGAACCCTACCTACCTTCCAAATAGGTTGGCTTATATGAATTTAATTAATGCAAAATTGGGTGTTCAATAGACCCGTATATGAACAACAAGTATACGTCATATATGAACAAACATGCCAGAACACTTTGACAGACCAAGAAAAAAAAAACTAAGGTGTTTCAACAAGCCATGTTTTTGACATCAAGCAAGTTACAATCCAGCACAGGAAGCTATTTAAGCTGGTTCACATTTTGTAATCAGCATTTACACCATCATGGAATACACTAAGCCCCAAATTTCTCCCCCATTAAAGAATCCTAGCCACCAAATAGGTGACTAATCTGAATTTAATTAGTGCAAAATTCGTTATTCAAGAATACTCAGTAGGAAGACTCTCTTTAAGATTTTTAGTATTAGGGTATCCCCAATGTGAGTGACTAAAAAAACGGGTTGACCCACATCTACAGTTCGTGGGGCCAAGCAAATGCTTCAAACAAACATTCCATATTTCCTACAGTTTTTAAAGTATCTCATATTCTTAATTTCTTATTATTGACTTCATATGCATACTTCAGTGTAAATGTCAGGAATAGTAGCCATCTTCCATGTACCGGTTTCATAGTTTCTAAACTCATTGTCAGACCCATATGAGCCAGGCTCGTTGCCGTTTAGGTATTGCCTTTTATAACCATTTGTATGGGTATGTTATAATTGCAACATCTAGCCCCCTCTCTGAGAATTTCTCTTTAGACATTTTAGAGTTCTAATAGAGTTACGGGTTTTGGACAAATAAACAGCATCAGTCAACAGTTTAAACAGCTGCAGCAGGTCAACCACTATCCATAGCATGAGTTCCGATAGATGAGTAAGGGCACTGATCTGATCTGCTATTGTTACTCAGTGCCCCTCAATCCAATGGTGTTGCTTCTAGTGGCTCCCATATCAGAGTTCAAATATGTCTAAATGAAGGAATACATACTCAGGCCAGATTTGACATGCATGGAACCACAAGCTTGCGCAAGGCGTATAGTGGGTGCATATCTGACCTTAAGCCATTGGAAAAGGGCAGACCCAAAATAAAGTGGGCATTAAACAGGCATAAGCCAATTGACCTTTTCTTGTCGTTGCTTTAGACACACTAGTACCATATAGTGGAAGCCGAGTGCCATTGATGGGAGAAGGGATGGGTTAGAAACAATTGTCAGATGGCTTTGGTGGTATAAGTAGCCTGCCCATGATGTTCATGTAAACTGGGACATAACAAGGACATCAAACTACATAATACTAGGGGTATTGGTGGTGAAATTGATGCAGACTCATGCAATGAAGACCAGGAAGATCACATTGTAGCCCAATCCTTGGCCTTTTAGGAGGTGTTTAATTGCACACATTAGACCCATACCCATGTTTTAGAGGGTTCAGATGCTTGTGGGGCCCAACAAAGTCCTTTTTAATACAACGTTTCTGGGCTGTCGTGCAAAATGGTCCTTTTCTTTGGACTGTCAAAAATCAAGATAAACCAGTGAGCTGTGGGCCCACCGCAGGTTAGTGTTTGGGCATGTATGGTCAAAACCAAGGGCACCAGGTCCCATATGGACTTGCACCCATTCAGAACAGGCAATGGGCCCAGACTTCCAGCCCATTTGGGCCACACAACCAGTACACAGGCTCTGCACAAGTAGCACATGCACAAGCTCTTCCTTTTCCTTGATAAACATTTCCAGACATGCCAATGGTTCAGACAAAGTTCTTGTTGCTCTTATGTTATGCAAATGGTTAGGCTAGGTCTGGAAACCTTTTGTCAATAATAAAGGAACTTCCAGGAGCCATTATTTTTTGCTGTCATGAAGTTTGCAGCGGAGGTTACTTTGGATTTAGAACGGGCGGGTTTTTCTAGGGTGTGAGTTTCAATATTCTTTTTTGCCATAAGAGAGGCTAATACAATGGCGGACGGTCTTGCCAGGGAAGGAATTTTTTGCACTTCTATATATTTTTTTTATTTTATGTATAAGTTCTTTTAGGTGTTTTCTGTCGATTTTGTAGTTTTCGTTGCCTTGTTTCTGTATGGTTGTTTGGTGAAATACAATTTTTTTCATCTTTTACCAAAAAAATCTTCTTCATCATATGAGTGGTTTTGAGTGGGTTTTCCGTAGTTTTCTCCTCATATTTTTTGTTTACAAACAGATCCATCTCTCTAGTTGCTGTCAGTCTGTCACCACAATTTTCTTGGAGCAGCTGACTGCATTATCAATGATGACATATGGATGGTGATCAGGTCTCAGATTAAAAATGGAAGAACAGAGTTAGACAAAAGTATATAACAAATGCAACCAGATTACCAAAATTACATGGTGGAAATGCAGGATATTGTCATATTGTAAAGATGGCTTTGGTGATTGAACTATGCAAGATGAGCGGACAGGTGGATTTTTTCATTGCAAGACTAGTGGCTATGACAAAAGACATGACAGTCAACCATCATTCACACTAGAGAATCAGTGGATCAAGAACATTGTATGACTAATCTGTGATGCAACTGACAGATCTGTTATGGTGGTGCACACGCAGCAACATGAATAGAGAAACAAGCTTCAACACTGATAGAATTGGCAATGACAATGATTGTATAGAGAATATGCAACAGAACTAACAGATTGGTGATAGGTGCACAAACAGAAACAATGACAGGGAAATCAGCCACTACACTTGTTGAATTAGTAATGACAATAATTGGCGACTGGCTAAAGGATGATGAATGAGGGTGACCTTGCAGTGGAAGAAATAGCAACAGCAGCCAACGACTCATCTACCAAGAACATAACAATCACAATGAAAATAATTGATGATATACTAGCAATGAGCAATGATAATCACAAGATCAGGTAGTGATTCAAAATACTAGGGATACTTAGTCACCAAAATTAAAAACGAAAAGAACCGTGCAGATGCAGCTGTTGACCATTAAAAAAAAAGTACGATGTTTCAAAATGTGGATATTCTTTTCATTTTATCATTATGATTATTCTGAACCCATTATATAGCAAGAGGTGAAGTCAATATATTATAGCAGGGCACGCACGCACGCACAATTCTTCATATTTGTACCTCATAAATGGATTAAATTATAATTAACTGCAGTGATCTTGCAATATTGAAATTTTACCTTAATCAATGATATCGATGTAGACAATATTAGCTGTTTTCGGTGTTTGCATTTGGATACTAAACTAGCAAGAGTTTATATACCAAGGCACTGAACCAGAAAATAAATTTTAACTCACTTGAATTAGGCTCTTTGGCGAGAGCAGCATGATCTGTTTCTTTCCTTTTTGCTTGAAAGCATGGGCAAAGCAGACCACAACATAAAAGGAACAGTCCTGGTATCGCCATTGCAATCTTCTTTGGAGCCAAAGGAAAAGAATGAGTGTGCTTTTCTTCTTTTGATTGACTTATCTGTACAGGATTATGTTCAGCAGTAGCATTTGTTGTTGATGACAACAAAAGCTTTCTTCCTGGTCTACGTGGAAAGTCCACTGAAAAACAACAGGAGAAAAGAGTAGTTATGGAGAAGTAATAGAAGACTTTACAGTTCCCCACATTCTCATGATAATATGACTAAAAGAAACCAAAACAGAACTTGAAACCGACAGCAACAACAACAATATTATATATGTGTGTGTGTGTGTCTCTGTGTGTGTGTGTGTGGTGATATATACTTAGAAATCAGGTACTTTTTTTCTTCCATTTTGGCCAATCCAAGAGGGAATGGAAAAGGCTCAATGAAAACACCAATCAAGATCGGGAGAGCACCGCATTGCAGCTGGTGATCTCCAGCTAACAGAGGATTTACATAAATTTTCTTCTCTCTATTGGTCTCTTCATCTGCTAACTTGAGAGCTGGATGCATTTTGTATTCTCCATCTCTCAGCTGTGAAATGGCTTCATATTGACTGATAGTTTTGTAAAGGCTCTTTTAGCCAAACACAAAGGACTCAAATGAACCCACATGCCAACATCTCCCACTTAGTCATAACTCATAAGAGCTGAAAACACAAAATCCATAAAGTTTGCTCCCGCTATCATTAGCTATACCCATTATGGTCACATCTTAATCAGGACCAAATATGAGATGAATGTCTCACAATGCTTACTCTCAACTACCAAGGATATATCCTTTATGATCAAGCCCTTTACCATGCAATATTCTAAGCCTTCATACATATGATTGGCACGCATGTCATGAGAGCTGATTCTATCTCTCATTATAAGGATTTTTCGCACTTCCACAAAAATGCTTCCCATGACTGTCATAAGCCACTTGGAATTTGCCAACTTAAGCCAACCTGAGTCCATCAGGTCTAAATGCTTGGAAGATAATCCCACACTAACTTCTTGTCATGAGACCAGTAGTGCAAGTAGGATGAAGAAGAATCTAATCAAGATGAATTCGTCCAATACACCGCAGTCCAGAACAGTACCAATCAGAACCTGTCCAAGACTTCCATAGTTCATGATCATAAAGACCCAGGAGATGTGGGGCAGCTGTCGAACAGATTAATGGGTCCTCATGAATGCAGTTTTAATAACAAATCAAGCACATGATTCCCATTTGGTTAACTGACAGTTTGATAAAGAAAAAACCTCAGTCTTGCTGTAAACAGTATATGGTCTTCTTCTCAATGCCGTAATGTTTTACTCCCATTCATAATACCTATCATGGAAATGAAATTCTCAACGTAGATGTGTCTCTGTCTCACTAAACACACAAGCCTAAATAACATATCAACCAAGAGATTCTTATTCAAAGAAAAGCCTAATAATATAACTACTGTAGATAACTGATATTCATTATTTAGTTACAGCCGACCATTACTCTTAGTCATGGCCATAAGCTTTCAGGGGCAGTCGGACCGCAAAACACCATAGAGGCTCCTTTTAAATCCAATCAATAATTGGGTCCCAAACAGCCCGTGGCCCATCAGAAATAAGCCCTTGCCCCCTCAAATGGCAAAATAATGAACAAAGTAACCTTATGGCCACTGTTCGCCCCCCTCAAAAGAAAATCCTAAGTCTGCCACTGCTCCTAGTGCCTAATCCTAATGAGTCCGTGGCTCACAGTCACATGCCAATATCTCCCGCTTGGCAATAAAGGTTCGATGTGCGACCTATCATAAGCTTGCCAACATAATAGGATTTGCATTAATGATTAATTTTTTAGTGAGCTTTTGCACCACTCAAATCTCTATAGGTTCCGTAGTTTGATGATGAAGAACACACCTGTCCTTGTGGAAGCCAAACCAAGTGTTTAATATAATACAACATCCACCAAGAACATGTGCTCAGAAGGTGCTCAACAAAAGGTCATACCAGACCTCGTGCTTTGACGCCAATGAAAGAAAACGAGCATTCATTAGATGAGGGAAGCAACTGTCGGAGGCAGGTGATCTCCAATTGAGAGAGGTTTACACAGACTTTCTTCGCGGTCTTCAGTTGTTACAATTGCTTCAAAATTCAATGACATTTTCCTACTTTCTTTTGGGACAAAAAAAAAAGAGCTCTGGTTGAGATAAGAGTTTTAAAATAAAATCACTAAGATGGTTAGAGTGTTATTACAGTTCTAAATAGTTACAGGATTTGATTTGACGCGTTCCACTAGTCCTGGGGCTTTTGGCATATTGGTTAGGTCCATAACATTTGGTGTTGAAGCCGGCCTCCACATCTCGAATTTGAGTCACAAAAAGGGCTACCTGAAGTAGAGGGGGGGGTGGTGGGGGGTGGGGGCTACCTACCAAAGTGAGAGCCACCGCGAAAAAGCCTACTTGGAGTAGAGCGGGAGAGGTCCCAAGAGGGGAAAAGGGCTACGTTGCCACTAGAGTAAGAGCCACCGAGGACATCAGCTACAGAAGCATGGTGGTTTGCTACAGTCCTAACAGTTATAGGATTTGATTTGATATGTTTCATCAGTCCTGGGCCTTTTGGTGTATTGGTTAGGTCCATAACATAGTCTTTCATGCCAAAAGTCATGGATGAGAGCTCCTCTTGGTGTAAATCGACATTCATATGCTAACCTCAGCCATATATGAAACGTTCTCCATCTCTCAGCCATTAAAACATCTCCCCATAATTGGAGCCAAGTTCTTTATTCGGGTTATCCATGTAAAATGGAGATAAATCTGTATTAGCCTTTCTGGCAACATGTGAAGGGCCCACATAGGTCCACATTCCAGAAGGAGCAATTGCCAATCTGGATCTTTCGTGTGAAAATTCATCGGAAAAAGGTAACCAATCCAAAACAACCTTCACTTTTCATGTCAGCCAGAAACACAGTGGCACTGTTCAGGTACATCTGATTGGCACCATAGGTCCATGAGTCTGAGTTTCTTGAACATTAGTGTTTCATCTGTCTCTGGCAGCTAAGTTAAACCTAGATGGAAAATTGGCAACTAGAAACTGACTTTTATCCGATAATCAAAAGATAACCAAAATTTTACATGCAGCGCTTTGACACCAAGATTCTTAAATATAGTTATTTATCTGTATAGCTTCATTTTCTGTGTAAAATTCATGTCCATGCTATATATATGTTATATGTCCCTGTTGTATTCATTTTGTATGCGGGCATCATTGATCAGCTCTACAAACAAACATTCAATAGTCTTATTCTTTTATCATCACTGACAAAGTCATCTATCATTTACAAACTGTAACCTTACTTCATTATCAGCATCAAACTTATTGCAGGCATTTTTTTAGAACCAGAAATTCTACCTTCAGGCGCATCAAATTGTAATATTTAAATCAATACATCACAATTCAGCAAACATTCACCAGTACTGTCTAATCACACTGAATAAATACTAAATTTACTGACTAATGCTAATTACCGAGGAGTTTTATCCATTGTTGGGATCATGAAACCAAAGACTTCTAAAATGTACAAGTGAAGTGTGTTACCTGAAGAGCGGATGTATTTTACACTCTGAGCATGAGGAGCTACAAGCTCCAAACCACAATACTTCTTTCCAACTTTTTTCCATTCCTCTAATTCAGAACCACAGAAACAGCCATGTGCATCATAAATTTTCAGATTTTTGCAGGACTGAACGGTATCCACTGTGTCCCCATTCACATGAAGCAACTCAAAGTCTGAAGAGGACCTTAAATAAGGGAACTGAAGGGTGCCACAATCTGTTAATTGAGACCCAGACCCAATAACAGAAACGCTGTGAAACAGCACTAGCACCAATAGAACACAACCAAAGAAACCCATCCTTAGGGCATCCACATATAGAAAGAAACCTACAAGAATCTAACCAACCAAGAAATCAGAATCCCCGAAACATGAAATCGACTATCACTGATGACCACAGCGAAATTCAACTGATATCAGTTGTACCCAATACTAAAAATTCAAGGAAAATTGCCCATGCCCACTGAACGAAATCGGCTATTGCCTCACCAAACCAAAAGTTTCACCCAAATTATCAAAGACCCAATACAAAAAATTGACAACTATGGACTATCAACTTGCACTTTGACTAAAACAATCGAGACCCAGTAACTATAATCGAGATATGAGAGACACCCAAATCATAAAAAGATCTACTTTTCAGACCCAGGAAAAGAACAAGGAACAAACTCAAAACGACCTCACCAATCCAGAGAGAAAAGAGAGGAGATGACAAACACCACCATGACAGAAATCCAACCAAAAAGAAGAGCACCCAATACCCAAAACTCAATAAAAAGCACCTTCACCCATCAGCCAAAATAGACCCATCACCTCATCCACTCAAAATTTCACCCAAATCATCGACACCCACTTCACAAAATCGACAACTGCAGATTATCAATTCATAATTTGACCAAAATAATCGATACCCAGAACTCAAAATCGAGATATGAGACAAACCCAGATTGAAAATAAACCAATACTTTGAGACCCTCAAAGGTGAAAAGGGGAAAGAAATCGAAACGGCGTCTGCCGATAACAAAGAGGAAAAAAAAAAAGGAAGAACGACTGGGGGGGATAGAAAGAGACAGAGAAGAGTAGGGTTTTGGGAGGTCAAAGAAATGAAAGTGGGTTGGATGGTTTTGGACAGAAGCATCGAAGAAGGGGGAGAAAAAATGGTAACATGAGCTAATCTGCGTCAGCAGATGGTTTTGGTCTTTGCACGAGCCGAGTTGAAGTGTTTGAGGCAAATTTGACCGTTTGGTTGATTGTGAATATTATTCTCTACAATCATGACCGCAGGGATTAAACATTGGACAAACCTAGGGTTTCGTGTAGAATTATTTTTTCCAAAATCCAATTTTTTTTACACCTCAAAACCACAAGTCATGCCAGGCTGTCATCAATCATTCTAAATCCAATTCATTATTTTCCAGAAATACTCCTGTAGAGATGGGTACGAAATTTCAAGGTTTGTCTAATTTTGGTGGGCAATATTAATGGAGCAGTGCTATTTGGACAAATTTTTTGGATAGAATTTTGGACAAACCCTATGGTATTGCCTTGAATATCACCTATAATATTCAAGGCAATACCATAGGGTTTGTCCAAAATTCTATCCAAAAAATTTGTCCAAATAGACTTTTTAATGTTAATGTGAATTGTGGTTTGTCAGAGTATAAATTTATCTGGCACAGATGTTATAATCACAGTTTGGAGGGGAGCTATTCAATGTGTGACAGGACAGCCTCTCTTCCAACATATCAGATGGGATACCAGAAACTTAATGCTGCTTTACATCAGGTTCAGCCTCCATCTCTATGGTTTGGACTTTGGATCACATTAGTTGAGAATGTTGGATCCAGTCTCTTGGGACAAAATTTCATGGCTCCTGATTGGAGGGAGGCTTGCAATTAGAACCCTAGACAAGTTGCATTTAAAGTCCATTCACTCATGTTGTGTGGATATTCTTTACTAAACTTATGCTTGAGTATATCTGTGTAATTCGCTTGTAAAGTGAACTAAAATAGAGCGCTTTGAGACAAGAAAAAAAAGATGATGATTTATATAAAAAGCTACTAAATTTTAAGAATCATCTCTAATTCGAAGGAATATTGATAATAATGCTGGAATCGCATCAAAAGTTCAACTAGAATCAATGTCACTACCAATTTTATTCGTGTTGGGTTTGATTATAGAAGAAAATGGAATTCAGGGATGGAACTAGGGTCTTTTAAAGCAAATATGGGAGAATGATATAGTTTCAAAATCCATATCCAATTTTATGGGCTCCCATTTTCCATGGAAGATACTATGGAAACTGGATCTCACATCCAAACTTCTTTTTTTTTTTTTTTTTTTTACTTGGAGAGCTCTGAGGAATAGATTAGCAACAGGAGACCAGGTTTCCAGATTTGACCCTTTGGTTGACCTTGATTGCCTTCTTTGTTGGCCTTAAATCAGTTGGCCATTTGTTTTCTAATCAGTTGGTGGCCACACATATCTGAGCCTTTTATCGTCCCATGCTAAAAACCCAACCCAATTCACAGGGTTTAGTAAATGGTTCTGGTCTGGAATTTCCACCAATGGGAAGACAGTAATTACAATTAGTTGCTATACATGGATGATGAACAATGATCGAGCTATCTACAGTGTTCCCATTCACCCTGTGATCAATCGAACTTTAAAGCACTACAAAATTTGTTTCAATGGAATATTATGACTAATCTCATCTCTGTGACTTCAGTTGCAGTATGTATGCCTCCAAATATATGGTTACCTCCACCTGGCTATCATGTAAAGATCAATTTTGATAGTTACAATTACCCTCCACTCATGACGCAGTTATATGGGCATCTAGCATATCATCTTTGAAGTAGGTTGCTTTATATTAGCAGAATCATTGCAAAAACATGGCGCCTTGGTGCTATTATAGTAGGTGCTGCTATAGTTTTGTACATGTTTTGTGTTTGGTGCTGCTCGTTTTCTTTTCTTATACACCTCAACTCCCTTTTAAGCAAGAGAAAAAGTAAGGACGTATTTGTGCAGCATGAGACTTTTGTTTTTGATAGATTTGATAGAATTTTTTTTTCCTTTAACAGGAACATGTAATCTAACTCTCCACTATCAAATCTTGGGGCATGTTTGGATAGCATCCTAAGCGAGCAAAGTTTTTTCCTTTTTCGCACTGCCAGAGAAATTAAAAGGTTTGGTAACACATGGGAGCGAGAAAGGAGGAAAGAGGAAAGCCAAATGCATTGACAACCCTTGGGCCTTGACCGATGTCCTTGGATTAGTCTTGTTAGCTATAAGGCTAAAACTGTAGATAATTTGTGCAGAAATATATTTCACTGATAGGCCTTCTTCCACTATACGCTCATTTTTAAGATCAAAGCAGCTGTGTGGTTTGGAACCACAAATTATTCTCTGAGATATTTGCACTCTTTTCTTTCTTTTTCTTATCATGGCATTCAATTAAAACAATAAATTTAACAACTTGCATAATCTTTTATTTATTAAGAGCATGTCTGTATAACACTGATTGCAACTCCCTTGGGAGATTCAATATATTAATTCTTTTCATAAAGTTGGCAATTCTTTTTCTCTCCAAAATAATATATATTTTCTCAATATATATAATAATGCTTCCTTTGTTTAGTGCAGCTAGAGATCATTGAGGAAAATGATGGATCTTGTGCTAATTTTTCTAAGGGAGCAAGGAAACACACGAAAAACAGAATAACAATAATAAAACCATTTTAGTATAAGAGAAAGTGTTTTACAACGTTACACAAACATGCCCAAATCATAGGGTTTTTTTTTTTTTTTTTTTTTTTTTTTTTTTTTTTTTTTTTTGTCTCAACTTGTTTTAAAAGAAATCAACTCGAAAGATTATAAAAATTTATATATCGGAACAAAGAAATTCATATTTTTTTACTAAGGATGTCGCCTCATAAACATTTAGACTTGATTGTGTAATGAGAGGTTTCAGTGCTCTACATATTTCATTTTTCATGGTAGAAAGGATTATTGCATTCCTATTTCCTACCCCTTCCGAAGCAAGATCAAAGTAGTCAATTCATTTTTATTCTTTTCCACAAGGAAAACGTGCGGTCACAAATAACAAATTAGTGGGCTGCTTGAAAAATTAAAAGAGTGTTTTTTTTTTCCTCTACTACAGAATGCACTCATTGCACAAACACACATTTAAGTCTTTAGATTTTTCACAAGGGGGTCTGGTCTGATCACAAGCAGCATCTTGTGGTATTAAAGCTTGGTGGATTGTTTTAGTTAAGTAGACCTAACTATTATATAGGTTTGCATGAACATATATGCACAAGTTGAGCTATCTATTTACATTGGGGTTTTAGGAACTTAGGAGCAGTATGGCATTTTGTTCATACAAATATGATTATTTTTTTATATAATGCAGTCACATATATCATTGCACATACTTCTATTCAAGGGCTAAAATCTCTCTATTTTTCTATCAAACTAAGTTCTTTCTTATCTGATTTACACACATTCTAACTTTGATTACAATGAAATTCGGATCGGTGTCTATGTGTATGTAGTAAAGATGTGTTTCATTTTACCAACTTAGTTAAAAAATTGTAGGTCCCCTAGAGATTAAATTAGATGCTAACTATAACCAGCACTATATGAAGATTAAATTTGATTCTAACTATAACCAACACTATATTACCAGTAGTGTGGGGTCAATTCTTATAAGCATATACCAATGAGTTAGGCTTAACTTCCAGGCCTGATACCAATCAGAACCAAATGCATATAATCGATGGGCTCCTCAAATATCATACAATGAAGATATATTACTTTTTTTAAGTCTTTCTATTATTTTTCTTCCTATATTCTATGTCTTTTGTGCTTGAATTCAATGGGCTAACTCAGTGCCAAATTCGACAAGAAATTGATTTGTTCATCAACAACCCCACATGTCACCTAGCTGTCTCCTTCCACTTGTGCAGGCCTTCTTTCCTATAGTGTAGTGTAGTGTGAGCTTTGTCATAAATGTTACTCCTTATAAATAATAGATAAGGTTACAGCTACTCAGTTTTAGGTCTTTGCACCGTCTTTATATCAAGGCAAGCATTTGTTCCTAGTTCCATTCACATGATCGAGACTTAACATTTAGATGTTAGATATGAATGGTCCTCATAACCACTTATAAATAATAGACAAAGCTAAAGCTTCTCTGTTTTAGGTCTTGCACTGTCTTCATATCAAGGAAACATTTGTTCCCAGTTCCATTGACCTGATCGAGACTTAAAATTTAGATGTTAGACATGAGTGGTTCTCATGACCACATGTGCAACACTGTTGAGACCCACGGCTTGAGCCCACCAATTTAAGTTACTTTCTCCTATTTTTTGTTTTACTAAATTTATCTTGGATTCAATTTTAGTAAGTCCAATCAAATATGATTGTTGTTGGGTGATTTGTGGGAATTAAAAAAACTTACCTTTTTTAGATTTGAAGAAATCTCTTCGGGGCTTATCTACGTATATATGATTTTCGGTCCTCTCTATATATTAAAGTGGAGTTAGGAGAAAGTCCTATTTGAGAAAAAGAGAAAATAGAGATATATAGGCAATTTCATTTCATGTATATCTATTGGGTTCATGTTCAATCTACTTGATTTAGACAAGACCCCAGACCACCACCAAAAAAAAAACCTGATGGAATTCAAATAAACACAAACGATTGCATCCATAGTGGGGCCAAAAATTAAATACAGATTCTACATTGTAAGTATATTCTGTCCAGTGGAGCCTTTATAATGACTGATGTACAATGGCTGCCACCATCAATATTGACTACTGTAGATGTACGTACTGACAGAAGAACTAGTTCCTACATCAGGCGGGACCCACTCTAATATACTTATGAATATCCTATATGTCTGACTGGGATGGCCCACTAACTGGCAGCCCGATACGTTACATGTGCCTTTTTGTACGGACCAACATTACGTGGTTGGTTCCAGTTTCTGGTCCCTGCATGCAACAAAAAGTCTAAACAGATCGGAAAAAAGTCTGGGCTGCGAAGCACGGCTCGTATGTAAACCATCAAAAAGTCTAAACAGCCGGACAAAATCCGGGCTGTATAGCACTGCTGGTGAACCATATGCACCATGTGATAAATGAATGGCCATGAGCCCATGACCTTTTATTTTCCTACGTTTGGGAAGGGGATGTTTTTTGAGGTGGGGTGGGGATTTGTGTGTGTTTGGTTTGGAATTTGATGGAGAAGAAAAATGGAGGGGAGGGGCTTGTTTGGATAGTAAAAAATAGGAGAAAGAAAAGTGAAAAAGTAGAATTTTTTTGTTTGTGGGGTAGATAGAAAATTACCAAAAGGGTATTTCAAAAAATCCAAAAATAGGAAGATTACAATTTCAAAAGGGACATTTTAGTCATTTCAGCAAAAATCCCCTCTTTGCTCCTCATTTTCCCCTCACTTTTGAGGGAAAAATTTTTTAGTGGGCTCCACACAAATTTCCCCCCCACATTCCCCTCCCCCACTTCCTTCCCCCCTTCCCAAACACCCTCCATTGACACATTCCCTCCATTTTTCCCTCATTTTTTTCCTTCCCCCCATTTTCCCTCATTCCCAAACATAGTGTTATAGAGTCAGTGGTCCCCAGCAGAGGAGGAATGAAGGGGACTGGTACAAGTGGGCCCATTTTTTTACAAAGCCAAGAATTTTTTTTTGGTGGGCCCCACATAGATTGGGGCAATGGATTAGAATCCTCTCTTGTTCAACAGGCGTGTTCATGGATGTCTCTTCCAGTGTTCAAATTCCTGATAAACTATAGGTCCATTTGATAAGTAAGTCTTATGTATTTCAATTTCATGCAAATAAAAACCTCATTGACCATTTACTTCATATGTACTCTAATTCCATAAAGAAAACAAATAGGCTCATTTGAATCAATTATTTTACATGTGCTTTGATTCTTATGCTGTTAATGTAATCTACATTTCTACATTGGTTTATTGCTTTTACCTGATTAATATTTTATATCTTCCATCGACCAATCAGATATATATACATACATGTGTGTATAATGTATATACTCTCCATTACGTTGCTTATTGCATGGCACTACTAACCTAAACTTGGATAAAGGAGAAAGGTGGATGTCTCATTAACACGATGTTCAATGGCAGTGTAGAAAAAACTCAAAAGACCAATTATCTTCTTCCTAGGTTATGGGGCAGGCCATGACTCCAAATTGATAGCATAAAGGCCTTGATAGTGCAGGTACTCTAATGGGTTTGGCCTGCATATGTCGAGTGTAGGGTAAGGAGAGCCCATTTCATAGCCCTAGCAGTTAGATGATTGGAATTCTAAGTAGATCATTTTTCATCACTGGTCCAATAAATTATTCTTGTCATGTTGCATCCTTCAAAAATCTAGGCCGAATAATTTTCATACGGTGATTCGGTTTGATCTTTCTAATGGGAAAAAACTTTGTCGAAAACTTTTATTCGCAGACAAGGGGAATTTTCTCACAACATTTCAGTAGATGCCCTTGGGTGGGGGAAGAAGACCTCAGGTGAGGTAGGACCACCCTCGGGTGAGGAAAGGTCATGCTGCCTAGGTTCATACTCTAGGTAATAAAGTAAGAACAAACACCTCTTACTATTAGGGTCAGAGGTCGTTCTTCCATAGATGCTGTCACTTCGCTTGATTAGTTAGGTACATCTAACCTATGGTAGGCTTATACTTCCACGCGGGGCCGTGGACCTTTGAACAGCTGAATGGCAACTTCTAGTGTACATGCTTTTTCGTAGGGATGAATGAATCTAAGTTGGATTTATCGTGCACGCAACTGGGTATAAAATTAAGAACTGAACTTAAAAAAAAGAAAAAAAAATGCTGAACTCAAATTGTGTCTTGGTTTTAGGACCCATATTGGCAAACCCATATCTAAATTAAAAGACCCTAGCTGAGACCCAAATCTAAATGAAGGGTTCAGACTAGGGTTGCAAATGGAATGGTCCTGAATCAAAACCATAGTGGACCCGGACCTGGACCCGTTTTTAAATAACGATTCTGGTTGTGGATCCGGTTTTAAATCGAAACTTATTTTATTGGTTTTGGACCTAGTTTTGATAAGAAAATCGGAATTCAGTTCCGAAACTGAGTCCACTTAGAAGACTCAAATCTAATTCCAAAATCAATTCTATTTTCTTTTTGTTTTTTATTTTTTCTTAAAATAAGCATATCATTCAACTTATAACAATATATAAAGTCTACAACATTCTGTATTATACATAAGAATGCTCAAATAGAGTTTGTTTTAAAATACAAATTGCAATATCAAACACTCATATGCCGGGTCCACGGGTTGGAACCTATATGGATTCGGATCAGGACCCGTTCATCAATCGGAACTTAAATTGGGTTCTGTTTATGAATCGGAACCTAAAATAAGTTCCAAACCCGGTTTTTTGCATATCGAAACTTTCGAATAATTGAATAATCGAATATTCATTTGCAATCATAGTTTAGACCCAAACCTGTATATAAGAAAATAAATGGGGCTTTTAGCCATAGGTCCCTCGTCATTTGATTTTAAAGGCTAAGGTCCATGATATATTTTCGTAATGGCGGCAGTCCTCTCATGAAAATGACGCACTAAAAAGACCAAAATGCCCCTGTACACGTCAGCAAAAAAGGCTTCGCTTTAAATCAAGTTGTAACCAAAGCAAGCGAAAGTGAAACCAAAGCAAGAGCAAGGACAATCAAGAAACAGATGGGGTTTTTCTCAGTTTTAAATCATTTTATCTGACTTTCAAATCTATCAAATAAAAAGCACTTTAAATCAGTTTATTTCTTTCAAACTCAGATAAATTTGTTCGCAACTCAGAAAAGTTGTTCAAAACTCAGATAAATTTATCTAAGTTTTGCCTGAGGTTAAGATACGTTTTCAGAAAATACAGATAAATTTACTGTTTTTTTGAGTTTGCTGATATTTTATCGGCTCTGATAAATTTCTGTTGGTCCAGATTCAAATAAATTTGTTCTCAACTCAGAAAGGTTGTTCAAAACTCAGATAAATTTGTCTTAGTTTTGCCAGAAGTTAAGATAAGTTTTCAAAAAATTCAGATAAATATGATGTTTTTCTGAGTTTGCTATTAATTTATCTGCTTGGATAAATTTGTGTCAGTCCAGACTCAGATAACTTTGTTTGCAACTCAGAAAAGTTGTTCAAAACTCTAGATAAATTTGTCTGATTTTTGCCATAGGTTAAGATAAAGTTTCAGAAAACTTAGATAAATTTGCTGTTTTTCTGAGTTTGCTATTAATTTATCTGCTCAGATAAATTTGTGTTAGTCTAGACTCAGATAAATTTCTTCGAAACTCAGAAAAGTTGTTCAATACTCAGATAAATTTGTCTGAGTTTCGCCACATGTTAAGTTAAAGTTTCAGAAAACTTAGATAAATTTGCTGTTTTTATGAGTTTGCTGTTAATTTATTTGAGTTTTTGTATATGTTATCTAATTTTGGCATGAAGTTATCTGACTTTAAAGCAAAGTTATCTATGTATTATATGATTTTATTTATCTATTATGTTAATTAATCTCTGTTTGCTGTCAATTAATCTGAGTGTGACTTCAATTTATCTGAATTTGAAAGTAATTTATCTAAGCTTGCTGTGCATTTATATTAATTTGATCTGCACTTTTTTTAAACTTTGATGTGGGTTTATATGAATTTATCTGTATTTAAAATCATAATCAGTTCAAAAAAAAAAAAAAGTTATATACCATCTATATGAATTATTTCTGCATTTGATGTAAAATTATCTGACTACATTATGTTTGATTTGAATAGATTTGGCTTGGTTTATATAAATCTGGTATGAAATTATTTGTATATGGTGTGAATTTATCTGACTTTGTTATGGTTTTATTTAATTCTATTTATGGACTGGAATGAGTTACATATAATTTTATCTGAGTTGTACATGTACACCGACAGTTGAAAGCAAACAAATTACAAGGAAGAATACAAAAAAGACAAAAAAGAGGGATAAGGCAAAGATGAGAGCTCGAGCTATAAACCAAGATTAGATTGCATGACAACTATACAAATAGTTACAAGGGCAAATCAGTCATAAAAAAAGAATGACATGTCGCAAGGGACCATCGCCCGAATTAATCTCATGCGCAAGGGACCTTAGACATTAAACAATTATACACTAGACTAGAGACTTTATAGCCCAAGAATCAGGATCTATCGCTAATTTACCCAAAATAAATGCAATGGGCACAAATCTGAATCTGAATGTTATTTGGGTATTACATCAAACTCCATCTCAGGCACCAATTAAAAACGAATCCAGATATTGCTCCTATACCTCGCCTAGATCCTTGGTGTGTTCTATTATTCAATCAATCTGCCACGCGTCCGAATAAAATGTTAGATAATTGACCCTTCTTATTCGTGGAAATCAAGATAGATTCTTTTTTCCAAAACTATCCATCAATGAAGAAAGACTCACTGTAGATAACCTAAACTAAACATGGATGATCCTGTACAATAAATGAAATCCAAGCATATTCGATGGCATATATTCTTCAATCAGATTGATTTTCTTACCTTAAAAAAGTCACCAGACACATGATTATGAAATATTAAAAGATTGCATACGACCCCCCTTTTCTATCTTATACAACTTTTCATGAGGACATTTGACATATTAATAAATCCCATCATCATAGTTAATATTTGAGCGGATTACATGAATTCCATTTCTCCATTCGAATCTAACATGCTAATAAACTTAATGAACAAAAAATTGCTTTCAACATCAGGTAAAATGAACCCTCTTGAGTAGAGCAAGTGATACACATGTAACATTCTACAGTACTGAGAATTGCATGCATAAATGCATATTCATGCAAGTCCATAGAATAGCCTTTGCCTTTCTTATGGGGTTGGAAAATTTTATTTTCTACGGACCTACGCAAACATGCCCTAAAGCTTTATTTGGGGAATTCAATTTTTACAACTTCAATTACAAGTACCTTTCCTCATTGGGATATGTTTTTTTTTTTTTTTTTCTCTTTCCTCTATGTTCATGATTCTTCTAGATTGAGGAGATTCTTAATAAGATATATACTAATTGAGATAAAAAAAAGAGCACCTTCAAATTTGTTTAGTTTTGAGAGATTGTGCAATGCAACCATGTCCAGATGAGGAAATTAAGATTTCAGACAGCCCATGTGAAGTTGCCTAATGCGATGGATCAATGCTTCACCTTTCAATTATGTGCATGTGATGTGGTTTTGTTACCTTCTGCCAGAAAGGAGAATGCATGATTGTCATCAAGGGTGGGATGCTTGCAACTTATACTTTAAGGGCATTGTGTGGGGGGTGAGTATGGGCAGATAGAATCCATAGTTAGGTATTGTCATTTCACCAGTAAGACCATTGGTTTTGGAGACCAGCCAACCATCTTTCTTTTTTAGTACCAAAAGTTATATCATGTGAGATACGTGTTAGGATTTACCAAAATCTAGCAATCAATTGGAAGAACAATAAAGAGATTTCTTGGTCTGTCATTGTTTTATATTAACCTTTACTTAACTTTTTAATTTGTGAAGTAGAAATATTCAATAGAGCTGATTCAATGAGTTTAATATTTAATTTTTTAATTAATTTGATAAGATTACTAGGTATTGTCAACCCACAATTCTTTTGCTGTGCCAAAGAAATCTATATTTTTCTTATTTGTTTTTTCCACTTATGCTACTGGGACATTACAAACTAAGCCATTGATAAGAGCTCACATCCACTGCCTATCAATTCTACCATTGTAAACCCCTAGAAAGAAAGAAAGAAAGAAAAAAAAAAAAAACCCTCTTCCAGTGGCGGACCTAGGTGCAAGGGTATGGGGGCTGAAGCCCCGCCCTACTTGAATATTTTTAAAGACCCCATGGAAATTCTAATAATTAATATGTAAATTTTTTTATATTTTTTCTTTCCACAATATTTCTTTTACATTAAGCCCCCCAAATTTAATTTCCTGGGTCCGCCCTTGCCCTCTGCCATTGTCCTCTTCTATCTCACATTGCCTCACTGATTGTAATGAATCAAGTTGACCCCAGCAAAGTTCATTGTTGTTGAGTTGTTTGTGGTTTATATCTGAATATTCACATCTAAAAGAGTTTGTTTTCACCACCTCATTGGAGCTTTAATGCAGTTGATAACACCTTTAACCTTGAGAAATCCTAAGTTAAATGGCTAGAACTCTACCATGACAGCTATAAATTGAAATCTGAGTTGGTCCCCCCCAACCCAACCCCACCCGAACTCTACCATGACACCTATAAATTGAAATTTGAGTTGGTCCTGTTTGTTCCTTGTTACATTGTCTATTTAATAAAGAAAAAAAAAAGATATTGACCGTATGATTGTTCTTACATTTGACATTTACTGCACAATCGTCGAAGTTTATATAATTTTCACAGAACTGTTCGTATAATAATAGTGTGATACCACACTGCGTTAGGATACCGCACAGAATAATGTGTACCATATCGCACGACCCTAAAATATCACAGAGGAAAATACTTAAAATTTGACCTCTAAGGGGTAAATCTCAGTCTAAGGCCAATATAAAAAAAAATATGTAACTAACACAACCTTATGCACATTCATTATCATGTTTTTGCATCAAATAACCAATCCAACGGTTGAAAAAACTCCAATTGATGTAAGGTTTGAGAATACCCAATAAACCTCAAGGATATTTATTTTTAATGGTTCAAACATTAATAGGTGGTTGTTGGTGTGGAACTCCATTGCTTTTACGGAAGATTTCTGTGAGTTCTTTATAAGAATTTGCCATATTGAGAATCTTTTTTTGATATGACGTGACATCTTATCTCCTTGCATTTACAAATGCTATGTTTCTTTATAAGCATTTTGAAATTTCAGTTACTTAAAATGTCTTAAATGATTATGGGGATTCCAGAAATTCCAGCCCCTTTATTTATTTTTTTTTTTTGTGGAATTTAATACTTACGTACAAAAGAGCATTCAAGAATCCCACCATGTCTAAGAATCTAAAAAATTTTTCAGATAAAAATTTTCATGAATTCCAACAAATAAATAAACCTATTTTTTAAAGTAAAAGGAAAGAAGCCTAGATTCAGAATTTTTTTTATGATGTGGATATATTTGAGGTCTTTGACCAAATATGATTAATCCCACGAGTGGGCGTTTGCTAAATACACACAAATGCATGCCGGGTATATCTGAATGCATTTTAAATATATAAACAAGCATGAAACAAATTTAAGGTGGATTTTGAACACAAGACATGAGGGAGCAAAATAGCAATCCCATGCCTTAATTATATGCCACAAACTCCAAGGTGGGGACCTGATTCGGTTCTAGAAATCGAGTTTCACAGCATTTCCATCTGAATTTCAAAGACCACCATTGATATTGGATTTGGATTCCATTTCCGTGTGTCGGCTGTATAAGACTAGCATCAGAATCAATCCTCTCAAATCCTACAATCAACGGCCCAGATCACATTCCCGCCTCACAATCCCACTCAAATTCACAATCCAGACGCCACCATCACTTGCCACGCGTACATTAAAATCAATCATACCAGAAAAAGAACTAAACCCAGGCAGCACTCAGCAGATGTAGAATCAATACTCCTCTCTCTCTCTTCCGGAAAACTCTACTACATCCCTCTAAAAAAAGCCTTTTACTTTACTTCACCATTACCATTTATTCCGGGCAGGCTTCCTACTTCTTTAGAGTGCGTTTTCGCTCTTTCTCACTTCCAGACCATCTCATCTCCTTCCACAACCGCTTTCTCTCTCTACTCTCTTTCTCTCTCTAGAAATCTCTGATGGCGGGAAATGATTGGATCAACAGCTACCTTGAAGCGATCCTGGACGTTGGTCCTGGAATCGACGGTGCAAAATCGTCGTCACTGCTTCTGAGGGAGAGAGGGAGATTCAGTCCTACTCGATACTTTGTAGAAGAGGTTATTACTGGGTTTGATGAGACTGATCTGCATCGTTCATGGGTTCGGGTAAGATGCAGCAATCCTGATTGTTGGTTTTTTTGATTTGTGTTTGGTTTGTGTGGTTGGGATTTGGTGATGAGATGAGGGTTTTTTGTAATTTTTGATGGTTTTGTTGTTGCAGGCTGCGGCGACGAGGAGTCCTCAGGAGAGGAATACGAGATTGGAGAATATGTGTTGGAGGATCTGGAATTTGGCTCGGAAGAAGAAGCAGGTCTCTAGATTTCTTGGTTTGGTTTTGTTTTGGTGTGAGATTTTGGGTGTGGTTGATTGATTGGTGTTTTTTTTTTTTTCTTGGGGGGTGATTTTGGTGTCTGATGAATGTGGAATGTTGGTTTTGATGGCCCATTTGGATGGATTGGGGTGGATGATCCTGACCGTCTGATTTTGGGTTTTGGTGGGTGGGGATTGCTGGTTGGGATTTTCCATTTCCATCGGATGGGATGGAACAGATGATGGATGGATGGGTCTTGATCGGCTGATTTTAGCCTTCTGATGAGTGGGGTGATGACCAATTTCCATTGCATGGGAATGAATCACCAAAAAAAAAAAAAAAAAAAACAAACAAACAAGAAAATGGCATCACTTTCAATTATAAATTGTTTCTAGAGATTGAAATGGCAGATGCTTATAGGATGTCAGTTGTGGGGTCCATCTGCTTTGTGGGGCCCACTTCCTCATCAGGGTGGGGGGTGTCTTTGGATGATCGTGTACATTCGTGATCCGGCTTTATTCTATTTTGGGGTGGGGGGTTGAAGAAGATGACTTTGGTCTACAGTTGAATGGTATTATGATAGCAGTGATATTCAGGACAGTAGCAATTAGTGGGATGTACTTTTGATCCAACTTTGTAACTTTGAGATGAAGTTGGCCACTCTAAATCCAGATATAGCTCATCATACAAATAATACAATCAGTTTTTATTTTTCATTTCTTATGAAGTATATAATGGTTGTGGCAGTAAAGCATAATCATGTTGAGAAGATGGAAGTTGCAGAGATGAGAAAGCTAAGATGAATGTGCGGGATGATTAGGAACGAGGAGACTAGAGGCAAAGTAGGAATAACACCGATTGAAGATAAAATGAGAGAAAATCGACCGAGATGGTTCGGCCATGCTAGAAGGCGTTCAACGGAGGCACTTGTTAAAAAGTGTGAAAGCATGTAAATTGCCAGGAGTAGGAGAGGGAGACCCAAGAGAAGTTGGAAAGAAACTATTAAATATGACCTTGCCTACATGGATCTAACGGAGGACATGGTTCTAAACAGATTTGATTGACGTCGTCAAATCCATATAGCCGACCTCACCTAGTAGGAAAAAGGCTCGGCTTGGTTTAGTTTGGTTTGGTTTTTGAAGTATATAATGGTTGTGGGAGTAGTTGGATCAGTATTCCTCGTGTCCCACTTTTTAGTTATCTGGATTCCGGACCATTCATCTGATGGTCCAATGAAATAATTGAAGGACGATCAAGTCATTAAATCAAAATTAAATCCAAACAACTTTAGCACCTGTAGCATGTAAATTCTATGAAAGAACAAATCAATTTTATTGTCAGATCTTCAAAAACTAGTTGACAGAGATGTTGGCCCCAAGAAGAGCATAAAATGAGAGAAGATTATGGGAGTACCTCTTTTCTCAATTCAAGAGTCCATAGAGTAGAAATGGGCGAGAGAAGTGGAGTAGGGAGGAAAGAGGAGAATTAGATTTGGGATGATAATGAAATTGTTGTAGAGAGGGAAAAGTGGGAAGATGACTTGAGTGGTTACAATACAATGACAGGTTGGAAATGGCAGGAGAAAGTTAGTGAGTTGTTGAACATGAGAAATAACTTTTGGTCAAAATTAACTTCAAAACCCTTGTCTTTAATATAGTATAATTGAATCAAGAGATGGGAAATGAATACCCAGTCATCACCCTATAAGTATAAATCCTAGGAAAGTCATGGTCCCATCTACATCACTCTGTTATAACCTTGGCCCCTCACCTCATATCCTCGACCCCTCACGTCTTTAACAATCCTTTGGCAGAGTTCATTTGAACATGAATTCCTATGTAATATAATGCAAACGTACAGGACGTAAGTGTTTGGAGACTTGCCATGCCTGCTAAGTGCTAACTTACCTTGTGATCTACATGATAAACTTGTGAATTGAGAGAAATTTTTTTTGGCAAGGGTTAGTTGTGAAGGAAAGTTGCATATTTTAAGATGGATGTGTAGGATAACAAGAAAGGATAAAATTTCTAGAATAGAAAATGAAGGAATCTTACTTAAGACAGATTGGGCATGTGTTTAGACTTTAGACTTTAGATGATCAGGAAAAAGCTTTTCAATGGGAAGGAAAAATTAAAGTGTTGCAAGCACAATGGGCTAGAAGAAGGGAGAGACGAATGTGGACTTAGAATGAAGTAGTTAAGAGTGATTTGTTACATTGCAGAGTAACAGAGAACCAACCCTTGATAGGGCTCGGTTAATATGTAGAAGTCACAGAGCGGACCCTAAGTAGACAGGGTAAGGGTTCGGTGATGTTAACGAATCATTGGACAACACATGAAAAGACAAATCTTGTTTTCTACAGAAGACCCTATATGATTCACAATTTTGATAGGAGAATTTTTGACCAGACAAGGCATGGGCCATAACTCTACGCAATGTCTTACTCTACCCATTACTCTTCTGTGTAACAAAAGTACCTCCTACAAAAGTGTGCTATCCAGATGTGATTATCATTAATGTTTTGAACCTAACCAATTTCTTTTGAGTATTCATCTTCACTGTTTTGGGTCCTCATGCCAGGACCTAGTAGTAGTTCCCATTAATGAGGCTATGCCAAAACTATTGAGCCACTCATTTGGAAGGTATACATCTAGACTTGAATATCCATTGTTAGCACTTAAATCCCCTCAAAGATTTGATAACTGATTCTTACACTCAATACAATAATAATGATATATGCTTGACTAGAGGCAACTAATGTTTTGTTGGAATTATATTCAACGTCTTCAGACTCAGGATTACTCCATACTTATATGACCATATTTTCCTTGATTTAAGTGAGATAAAAATAATTGTTGCTTTAATTGTTTCTTTTCTTTTTTTATATATATATATATTTTTGTTATTGCCTTCTCTCTCTCTCTAAATTTTTAGAGTAGCTGTTTTTCTTCAATCTGTTTGAGTTTGTGGAATGCAGATTGAAGGAGAAGAAGCACAGCGTATTGCTAAACGGCGTCTTGAACGTGAAAGAGGCCGGAAAGATGCAACTGCTGATATGTCTGAAGACTTATCAGAAGGGGAGAAGGGGGATAGTGTCAGTGACATTTCAGCTCATGGCGGTAGCACTAAGAGCAGATTGCCTAGAATTACTTCTGTTGAAGGAATTGAGGCCTGGGCTAGTCAGCACAAGGATAAGAAATTATACATAGTGTTGATAAGGTAAGCAGTTGAGTTTCTGACTCCTAAAATTTATTATTTCATTCCAACAGAAGTCTAGAATAAGCTTTCTTGGCTGTCACATTTTTATTTTTTATTTTTTAATGAATGGCTGGCTGTCACATTTTAAGGCGTGTTTAGAAAATGAAATAAAATCCTGTGTAAATATTCTTTGATGGCCAATTGGATAAAACTAAATAGCTATCAAGGCATTTACCTTAGTGCACGTTTGTGCGGCAGCTTTTCCATGGAAAATATATGGAAAGTGCAAACAATTTTCCGCAGCATTTAAAATTCCATGTTTGGTGTGGCTGCTTTTCCTCGAGGAAAATCTGAAAATTGAACTAACTTTTCTGTTGTTCTATCGAAAACCATTTCTGATGGAGTAGTTCGGACTTCGGACAAGGTTTTCCGCTGCACCGCACAACAAATGTGGAATCCGAAGATTTGAGAATTCCTCGTTGCAGCAGATTTAATGATTCCTTACTGAGGATTTGTATATCCCTGAGGATTTCACGTTGGTATCAGTGCGCACTGGTGCTTAAAGTTGAGAAAAATGTAGTTGGTATGTAAATCCGTAAAACTGAGGATTTTCAAGTCCTATTTTGTGTGTGCGGTGGTAGTTTTTTTTTTTATTTCTGTTGTTGTTGTTGTTGTTGTTGTGGGGGGTTTGGTGGGTGTGAGGAATCCCTGAGTATTTGGTTGCCAAACATGACCTTAATCTGTCTAGGAGTAAAAACACATCTCAAAAGCATGGCTTTAACCAATTTTCCTGTTTGCCAAACAAATTCTGTTGAAAAAATTGCCTATAGCTTGCACTGTATTGCTATATCCAATTTCAAATTAGCCCCAGAGGACTGCATTGCGAGTTGCGACAGAGAATCATGTCATTTGTGTTCTTGGGATACTTATACAGGCGTGCAATTTATAAGTCTAGATGACAGGGCTATTAACATCACTACTATTTGTGTTTTCAACATATACATTTCAAGATTGGTATTACGTAACAGGATCACCAATTATCAATTTGAGCTCCTCCAGTCGCACTATGCATTGGCTACACTATCCATAACATGAAATTTCATTTTTATATTAACATTTTTGGTACAAATGATTAAATTTCTTCTTCAGAACATTTTTAAATTAATGAACTTACCATTGTTTATATTCTTCTTATAGGGAGATACTCTTATGAGAGATATCTCTCACCTTATATGAGAGATAGGGGTGGGGGCCCTCACATTTAAGTTGTTGGCATTGGGTGATATGGTGAGGGTCCCCACCTTATCTCTCATAGTAAGGTGAGAGCATCTCTCATAGAAGCATCTCCCCTTCTTATAAGCAAGGAAACTAATACAACTACAAGAAACAATGAACTCCATAGTCCATACAGTAGGATATGCTAAACTTCTACTCTGAAAGTATTAGTGCAGTATCAACTATTAAGTACCAGTACAATTATTGCACCAGTCCCACATGGGTATGCTAAGCATATGTATCTGGGCATTATAGGATAAAACCAGTCAAGTAGAATGGCCCATCAAGTATATGCCATTTGTTTCTCCTTTTCCTTATGTTCCTCTACGAATTTGAATGTATATTGTTGGAAATGAGTGTTCATTTGTCAAATTTTTAGGATCATTTGTAGGCATGAATTACTTTGCTTGTGGCCTATTCAAGTAGAGGTGTATGGTATACCCCATGTACAGTCCTATCTGAGAACTTCAGTTCTTCAGGATTGCGTGGTTTCTTTGTCATATGGATTTCTTCTGACTTAAGCCTCTGGCATATGTGATGTTATGGTTTCTCTGATGAGTAGTCCTAAATCCTAATGCAGTATTCATGGCCTCATACGGGGTGAAAATATGGAACTCGGTCGTGATTCTGATACTGGTGGTCAGGTAGCTTTTTTGTCACGAAGCTCTTTCTTTCGAACTGCCTGTTGATAGGTTGTTTTTCTATATTTCTACTGCCATCTTCATAATTTCCAGGTCATTATGGAGGTTTTTTTTTTTATTAGGTCAAGTACGTTGTAGAACTTGCAAGGGCATTAGGTGCAATGCCAGGAGTTTATCGGGTTGATTTGCTAACAAGACAAATATCAGCACCGGAAGTAGATTGGAGTTATGGTGAGCCAACAGAGATGTTGACACCAAGAAGTTCTGAAAATTTCATGCATGAAACAGGAGAGAGCAGTGGCGCATATATAGTTCGTATACCATTTGGACCTAAAGAAAAATATATTCCAAAGGAACTCCTTTGGCCGCACATTCAAGAATTTGTTGATGGTGCCCTTAACCACATCATACAGATGTCCAAAGTATTAGGGGAACAAATCGGTGGCGGACAACCAGTCTGGCCAGTTGCCATTCATGGACATTACGCAGATGCGGGTGACTCAGCTGCTTTACTGTCGGGGGCATTGAATGTTCCAATGCTTTTCACGGGTCATTCTCTGGGCAGAGATAAATTAGAACAACTTCTAAAGCAGGGGCGCCAATCAAGGGAAGAGATAAATGCCACATACAAAATAATGCGTAGGATAGAAGCTGAAGAGCTTTCTCTTGATACCTCTGAAATAGTTGTTACAAGCACGCGTCAGGAGATAGAGCAGCAGTGGCAGTTATATGATGGCTTTGATGTGATAATTGAAAGGAAGCTACGAGCAAGAATCAAGCGTAATGTGAGCTGTCATGGACGCTTCATGCCTCGTATGGTTGTAAGTATAACTATCATTCATAGAACTGTGTGTGGGATCTGTGGTCTTTTTATTTTATTTTTATTTAGTTTTATTTAACTTACATAGTCATATACTCCTAGGCCTGTTATGCTGAAGGGTAGCAATACGTCCAATATAAATTGGGCCTGACAGTTGGGCACAAGCCCAATCCTCACCTTTTGCAGTTGTAATTGGGCTTGGTAGAAGTCTTGTCAAACAAGTGCCTGATCTTGGTTTGAGATGGCTGAACCTAGAAGCCTGACGGCTGGCCTGATTCATGTACCATAGTCATGGCTATGCTTGTTGGGTCTCCAGGCAATCAGTTAACCTGACTGCAGGATTGGTGCCTTTATGTGTTGAGTGCATAAATCTTAGAGTGAGTAAGAAAATAACTATTATCATCCAGAAAAAAAATAAATAGAAATTGAATTTTATGTTTATAATATTGCACAGGTAATTCCTCCTGGAATGGAATTTAATCATATTGTTCCACATGATGCTGATGTGGATGGTGATGCAGAAGGGAGTGAAGAAAATAACCCTCCTACTCCAGATCCTCCTATTTGGTCTGAGGTTTAATACTTTTTTGAACTCATACTTAAATCCATTCCCTTTTACTTTCATATTGAACTAGCAAGATACATATTTTAGCCGCGTAAGAACTTTTTCAAATTGTTTCCCTTGTCAATTGTACACCATTCTGCTTATTTTATTTTACTTTTTATTATTTTTATTTTTAATTTGGTTCTTGGATGTTTGATAGATAATGCGATTCTTTACCAACTCTCGGAAGCCTATGATTCTTGCACTTGCAAGGCCAGACCCGAAAAAGAACATTACAACTCTAGTCAAAGCTTTTGGAGAATGTCGTCCATTAAGAGAGCTTGCTAATCTTGTATGTCTAAATTTCTCACTGCTGCCATATTATTCATGTCGCCTTAAATTCCATTCTTACATTTTGTCAGTGTATGGATTGTGATTGCAAAGTGAAACCTTGATAGTATTTTGTCTTAGCCTGTTTCTTGAAAGATTCTGACACTTTCTGATGCTGCAGACATTAGTAATGGGCAACCGTGATGTTATTGATGAAATGTCAGGCACAAATGCTTCAGTTCTTACCACAATACTTAAACTGATTGACAAATATGATCTGTATGGCCAAGTGGCATACCCAAAGCACCACAAGCAGTCTGATGTTCCTGACATCTATCGTCTTGCAGCAAAGACAAAGGTAATCCTTATAGTATCAGCCTCAACTAGTCTGGGAATCCAGCACGCTTAACTCGTACTTTAAATGGTTATCATTTTGATGCTAATTGATAGCTTTGTTCGGTGTATGCTAATTGTGCTCTTCATAGCAGGTTCTTTTGAAATTTCCTTTTTTTTTTTGCCAGATTGGGTGAGTGGTATAGCACTTGTGGGACAATCTATCTGACTAGGGATCGATCCCTGGGTAGCTGTGTGAGAGGAGACACCCTTACCTCCTGTTTCTCGAAATTTCCATTTTAATGGATTGCTGTTTGTGTATCATTCTAAAGTTTTCCTCCACGTCACACATTGCAAGTCGCATCGTAACACTTCAATAGGGAGTTGTTTGGGAATTATTATTATTATTTTTTTTTTAACTGAGGTTTAGTATTTCTATCTTTGACCTATGAGGTTGGTATATCATGTCCAATGTGTCTTTATGGTCACTCACATTTTCTTTTTCTTTAAAATATGGCTATGTATCTAATCTACCACATGGTATTAGAGCGTCAATTTAGCACTTTTTACATTTAGAGAACATAATTGATTACATGTTACTATGTTAGTACTTCAACAATAAATCCTTTGGGAATTTTTATGTTTTCTTTTCAACCTGAGTCTGTAATTCTGTCTTTGATCTATTAGTTTGGTATAAAATACCCAATATGTCTGTTAATTCACATTTTTCTCCTTAACATAAGGCTATGTATTCAATCAATCACATGGTATGATAGAACTTATTTATCAATCCCTATAATGAGGAAACATAATTGGTCCATTGGTTGAGCTTATCTTTAATAAACGCTAGTCTAGATCAAATCCAGTTTAAGGTACTTATCCCGATAATGGTGCAGATCTCTCTGAACCTGAACATGACTAAGTCATCTGTTTACTTTTAGTTTTAGATCTGTCCATAATTTTTTTCTGGATCTTTGTGCAAATCAATTATTGATATTCATGTGAATCAAGGCTTCATATTCCAATTGATGCTCTAACTGTCCTTTTAGTGTAAAGTCTATCAACAAAATATCCTGTACATTTTGCAAATATTCCTATTATAAGTATAAAAGACTAGGTTCCATTCTTGGTTCTCATTTTCTGACACTAGAGTAGCTCCAAAATTCTGATTGTTGCCCTTCTTTTATAAACTCTGTAATTTCTGAGTTTTTGGAGCACTATTGCTGATGGTATGGGCAATACTTAATTTATCATGAAAAACATAAAAATAAATGGGGAGAGAATAATGTCTCTTTACCATTGAAAAAAGAATTGGTTCTTGTACTTATACTTTATACATTTTTAGCACACTAGCCAATAATGTTTGTGTCCTAACCTTCGCTTTTACAGGGTGTTTTCATTAATCCAGCTTTCATCGAACCATTTGGCCTGACTTTGATAGAGGTGCTTGTATTTTTTTTTATTAATCTGTGGTGTTTTATCTTTTCTCAGTTAGTATTTACATACGTCATCCTCTTTCGATAAACAGGCTGCAGCTTATGGTTTACCTATTGTTGCTACAAAAAATGGAGGTCCTGTTGATATACATCGGGTTAGATTAAGACAATGGTTAACACTATTTTGATTATTTTTTCATAGTTTTTCAAATACTTATTTTAAAATTTTTGACAGGTTCTTGATAATGGTCTCCTTGTTGATCCCCATGACCAGCAATCTATTGCTGAGGCTCTTTTGAAGCTTGTTGCTGATAAGCAACTTTGGGCAAGATGCCGGCTGAATGGGTTGAAAAATATCCACCTTTTCTCATGGCCGGAACACTGCAGGACATATTTATCTCGTATAGCCAGCTGTAGACCAAGACATCCTCAATGGAAAGGAAGTGATGATGGAAATGAAAATTCAGAATCAGATTCACCGAGTGATTCTTTGAGGGATATTCAGGATATTTCTTTGAACTTAAAGATTTCACTGGATGGTGAAAAAGGTGAAGAGGGTGGAACCACTGATAATGCTGAAGATTTGGGGAATGACATTGCTGATGGCAAGAATAAGTTGGAAAATGCTGTTTTGTCATGGTCAAAGGGTGTTCTAAGGAATGCTCAAAAGGTTGGGTCCAGTGAGAAAGTTTACCAGAGCAACGTTTCGAGTAAATTCCAAATGTTGAGAAGGAGAAACCACATTTTTGTCATTGCTGTTGACAGTGACTCCAATGAAGATCTTCTTGAAGTTATTCAGAATATTTTTGATGCTACACGCACAGATCGGATTTCTGGCTCTATGGGTTTTATACTGTCAACATCATTAACAATATCTGAGATACACTCTCTTCTAGTTTCTGCGGGAATGAGTGTTTTTGATTTTGACGCTTTTATATGCAATAGCGGCAGTGAAGTCTATTATCCATCTTCAAATTCTGATGTCATGTTTGCTGATTCGAAGTTGCCCTTTTGTAGTTGATGGAGATTACCATTCTCAGATTGAATACCGTTGGGGTGGTGAATCATTAAGGACGACTTTGGTTCGTTGGGCAGCTTCTATTGTGGACAAGCAGGGAGAAAATGAACAAATTGTTCACGAAGAACAAGAACGGTCGACGGACTACTGCTATGCATTTGAAGTGAAAAACCCAGGATTGGTAATTCTATATCCCTAGTCCCTACTATTAGAAAAAAAAAAAAAAAAATTGAAATCAATTTTGTGAAAGCTTGTTATTGTGTTAATTAACCACCTGCTGGTATTTTGAGCATAATTTGTTCTGGATGGTTCTTTTAATTAGAAAATTGAGGAGTGCCTCCTTGGTTGTATATATTATCATACTATTTGCAGAATGCATATATACCTCCTTAAGACTAAAAATATATTTCTTTGAGAAAAAAAGATTATTAATCTTTCTTTTACTCTTTATAGGTTCCTCCTGTTAAGGAACTTCGGAAGAAGATGAGAATTCAGGCTTTACGCTGTCATGCGATTTATTGTCAAAATGGTACAAAGCTGCATTTTATTCCGGTTCTGGCTTCTAGATCCCAAGCTCTCAGGTAATACACCTTCCTACAGTTTTCTTCTTATCTATTTTTATTGGGAAACAAAAAAAAAAGACTTGGAGTGGAATTTTTGGATCTTGCTATACAACAGGGACTTACCATGGTGCAATTGGTGGGATAATGAAACAAAAGGCGCTGAGAATTGACTTTATCAATAGGTCCCAAGGAAGATAAGGGTACTTATTTCATATGAGTGTGGCCCATGATTTGGTGGTGTACATCATTAGTATATACCTCTTAAGGTGCATAAGAGATGCTTTAAAAGCTTCTCCAAGTTACAGGATTGTAGCCATCCATCTGGCCATGCATTTTTTTTTTTAGATTGTCGCCATGTTTTCTCCTTCACTGCTGATTTCCATGCAAGTTATTAGAGGTCATGATCCTTCAGTCTGGGAAACTTTAGGAGGATAGCCCTTATCAATGGTATACCATAAGATTAACATTGGATCCCCCGAGCCATGGCCCTCATTGAGTCAAATAGGAACATCAGGATGCTACCGAAGACCTGATAAATCAGGACTTGGCAGTCATTTTCAGTTTGGTCCGCAATAGTACAGATGTCAAGGGGCAAGACTAGGTGAAATGAGCGTTTTTCAAAACGCAAAACCCAACAAATCGGTCTGACCAGTTCTAAATTCCCTTTGATACCCCCATATGTAGTCATTGTGTATCAATGGTTATGACATGTGTTTTCTGGACATGGTATCATATGTATTGATGATGGGTCTGTGTATTCTATGGCAGGACTGCAAGCCTTTTCTGGGTTATTTCTCTTGGGTATTAAGTATTAACTATAAATTTTTTATTTGTTTAAATTAATTAATAAAAAATAAAATATGAAGTTTTTATTTTATATATATCTATATATATTTAATGGGAAATGTTCTTGTACATCCTTAAGGTGCATCTTTATAGTGAGAAAGTCCAGTGGGCCCACCTTATGACCATTTGAACTCTTCATGTACAAGGGATCCCCCCGGATGATCACTGGACTCCGGGGTTTGCACCCATCGAATGGATTGGACTGTTGGATCGAGGGTCTATTTTTTTCTTTAATATAAAGCTATTAAACTCGTGGGCCATGGATCAAGGGGCTAGAGGCATGAGATTGGCCCCATTTTTTATACTGGGTCAATTATACTGGGTCAATCAAAAGGGGATCTTTTCATTCCCCCATGTCCCATGATCTGTGGGGCCCTAGGTAGCCTAGCAGCCTGTGTGCAAAGGGATGTGCAGGAATATTACCCATATTTAATATATCTATTTGGTAATAAAAAAAAAAAAAAGTGAACCTATATATGTTTTCATGATACTTGTATGTTAGTTTATAGCCATGGACTGGATGTAGACTGAGAATGGCCTGACTAGAAAAATATTTTCTCTGTGTTTGTTTTTAGTTGACAGTTTCATGTCAAGGGCCTAAATATGGAAGGCCTAAATACTATGATAATAGGTCCGATTACTATTTGATTATTATGACAGTACTTTACTATGGAAGTTTGTTTTTTATGATATGTTAACTTAGGTTCAAAATATGGATTAGAAAAATGAAGCTGTTTGGGTCTGGATATGGATACTAGGACTCAAACCCACGCCCAATTATATAAGTTTGGGTTATGGATCAAAAGTCAAATATAATCAGGTGTGATTTGGGTCGGACTGGGCTCCAACCCAACCCCTTTTACAGTCCTAATTGTTTCTTTACAATTACATTGGTGGAGTAATAAGGTATACATTGTTTATTTGTTTCCAGGTATTTATATGTTAGGTGGGGAGTAGATCTGTCAAGTATGGTAGTGCTTGTTGGTGAGAGTGGTGACACAGACTATGAATTGTTGTTTGGAGGGGTGCACAAAACTGTGATATTGAGTGGCATTTGCAAAGGCACCCAGAGGAGTCTTCATGCTAGCAGAACCTATCCTCTAGAAGACGTCGTGCCTTTCGACAGCCCTAACATTGTTCGAACCACTGAAGGATATGACAGCAATGATATACGGTTGGCATTGGGGAAACTAGGCATTATCGGGGGCTAGTGGTGAAAGTCTTCTTTTAATTTGTCTACAGTTTTGAATCAACATCTTTCAGTTATTGCTCTGCCTTTGTGAAAGCTTTCCTGACGCTGATTTCTCTCAATCTGGCTTTTAGAAGTGTGTCTATGCTCTTTGCTGGTCTGGGTCATATCATTATCTTATACCCTAGATCAAAGTTTCAGCGGATGCCTTCAGAGAACATGGAAAACTACAAATCTGGATGCCCTTTCTTCTCTCTATATTTAAGTGGACTCCCTATCTACGGTACCCTGATAGTTCAAAATAAGCAATCGTTTCTGTATAATTTTCATCTCAAATCATACTTGGTGTAAAAACAGTGTCGCTGCCATGTACCTGACTGGTGTGGTTGCCACATTTCAGCTACTACAAACTTGAAAAGATTTTGGGGACCATGAATGTAAATCTCATCTTGGATGGGAACAGGGAAAATATGTTGAATGTTTTAATGATAAAGATATTCACTTGAATTTGTGTTTCAAGATATTGAACTCTTAATAGTATATTGAGTCTCTTCCTTTACTTTTGCTTGCTGATTCCTGGACTGTATCTCATGGCATACATATTGCACACTAGAGCAGAATTATCCTCTGTTGCCGTGGACATGATCATTTTTAAGTGCAGACCCCATTACTGATTAATGAACTACACAATTAAACATGATCAGTACTAAATTGGAACTCATACTTGTAAAAAGGAATGCAATATTGATCCTAAGAATGCAATTTTTTTTTTTTAAAAAAATCTTTTTATTATTTTTAAAGTTCATCTTACAGTGTCTGCTATCACAGGGTGGAGCACATCTTCATCCAGTTGGATCAGGGAAACATGGTCCTTCATAAGATTGATGGCTAAGATGCTCTGAATCACCCCATGAGAAATTGCATGTTAACTTGATAGTAGGCTTTGTTTAAAGGCTTGATTGATGCTGATCCATTGTTCTAAGATTATTCTAGTTGACTATGCTTAGTGGGTGGGGTCAGATTTCGTTGGTTGGGTTAACCTGTTTAACCTATAGACACCTGCAGTCAACCAACCTGTTTATCGAACCCTTTAATACCACTATCAAACCCACCTCTAATAGGGTGAGTCACCCATTTAACTTGATCTAATGCTATTTGTAATTTGCTAACCCAAAGCCTTAATTCTTGGGCTTGACTTTTGAGCCAGGTTTGGGGTGATCCATACCTGGCTGAAACATATTAGTAGTAGAAAAATATCAACTAGAACCAGATTGACGTGGCGATCTCCGGTTGGTGTTCTGGAATGTCTACCCTACACCTACCTTCTTGTGGGGCCTGCCTAAGTACATTGCTGATTGACATACAAGCATCTCTCTCATTCGTGCATCTGTGCAATAAAATCTATTGAGAGCCATGCTTTCTGGAGTTCCTTTCCTTCCATGATTGTGATACATTGTGGTTTTTCTTTCTTCTCTCATGCACTAGCCTTGCATGTCACTTTCAACAAATTTGTAACTTGTGATTATTAGTTCCCAAAGTTTGGGCCTTTGATTGTTCGAAGAGAAAGATGCTTTTCTTAAGAAAAGAAATAGAAGCCATTGGAGAGCAATGCAGAGACGCTAGCAATCTCCAGTGAAGATTGTTTAAGACGATTTGTTATTATATTTGCATTGTTTACAGAATCAAATGAAACTATAATTGAGCACAAAATGGTTCATATGGACACTCTGATACTTTCTAGTGACTGACTTGGCCCACCAATTCAACCTGCAATTTGGGGTCCGGCTTAACATTTTTTTTTTATCTCTCAAATGAGAAAATGGTCTGTACTCTTATTCAATCTGTCAACTTGAAACCTGACTCGCTGCACTTTTGTTTTTGTCCGCTATCGGAGGGTTCCCAACCCCTTGGGTTGAACTTATCCCTCTGGGTTTAGAGGGAAGCCGGGTATACTCCCCTGTAGCCCCATCTCCAGGTGCAAACTGTGGTCCTAAGCCAACTGAGCTACCTCATGGAGTTTGACTCCTGCACTTAAGCTTACCAAACCCCATGCGGATGTAGGGCATTTTTGGGAGCGATCCATGCTGCGGAATCCTTTCGATTTTCCTCACTTTTATGGATTTTCCATATTTGATAATGATCAGAAAACTCGCCCAACGATTTCCATCTCTTGTGCTTTCAATTATTCGGCATGTATGACCTCCCCTCATCGGATTCCGAAAATCCACACATGCAAAAAAAAAAAAAAAAAAACAGAAGGATGAACGGTGCATTTGGGTTGTAACTTAGAGGTTATTGATTCTGTATTTGGAACCCTAATTCTTGCTTCGCAACAATTAAGATTAAAATCGTTAATCGTGTTTGAAAGGCGCTAAATGGCCATGAGGTCAAATCCCAGCTGTTGAATCCTCATAGAACTTGATATATCTGAAAAAGAGCACGAACTGGTGGATCACAATTTTTGGACTTCTATGGGCCCTTTTTTTTTAAAAAATATGAATTGTTAATTCTCTTCATAACGCCAAAAACAACTATGGAGTCAAATTTTACAGTGTGATTCAACATGGATCATGAGAAAATAGCTAAAAACTCCAGACCGTTGATTTGCCACAGTACAGAAACTGGGATGATTTTGCTGTCCGTTTTTCCCAATTCTCTGCTTCTCGCGGGTCCCAAAATCACGATTCGAATTATGCATCATTTCCATAAGGCCAAACAAGGTTACGGGATCAAATTTCAGCCGTTTATCTGTCATGAATTTTAAGATATTTGCGAATAAGTCTGGACTCTAAAATATCAATTTTTATTCCTGTGTGCTACATTCTTCAGAATGCCTAAAACGGCTATGGGGTGAAAGCTCAAGCATTCAGTAGGGTTCACGCGACTCTTTCTAACTTCCACTTAGAGCTCTGGTTGACATTTCCAACCAGGTTGCATATGGGTCAACCTCCTAGTTTGAGGTCGGATCTTTTAAAAGAAGCAGTTCTGTGTTGAGAAGGGCCCACATGCTAACACAGATCAGTTTTACATTTTACAATTTATGGTGGCAGTTCTGATCAAATGGTCCATCAAGTATATAACCAAGGATTATACCTTGGGCTGATGAACAGCCAGGATTCAGCCAGGGTCTGACAGTAAGAAGAGCCCAACTGGCACTGCATTTTGTGCCGGGCAAATTTCAAACCAGCCACACAACCTGACAAGATGGAAACTGGAAAGTTAGATTTGGGTTAGGCTTGTTCAGGTTTAGGTCGGTCTCAGATGGGCTCCAGCCTTTACACAAGTGTGAACACTAAAACCAACTTTTTAATAACAAGTCCAAGTCAATGTCTTATGTTGGGCCATCTGTTAACTATAGTCACCTATAAGTCTCTTTTACAGATTATAATTAATGAACACCGCTCAGCTTCCCAGCTGACCAATAGAGACAACTATATCTCCCACAAGGCACTCCATCTCCACCCTACCTCATCAATCCTTGGGTCAAAAAACTCAAAATACAGCATGAAGAAGGTGGCCTACTTCACCACATCTTTACTTTGATTATAGGGAGGAAATGCTAAGTTCATTGTTTCTCTAGTTGTAAGGTGTGGATATATATGACTCTGGTTCCATGCAATATTTTCTAGTCATGGGATTTTTTTTTATAAGCTTGTTGTGATGAAATTGAAAAATGTAGTCAAGGGTGAGAAAAACTAATTATGAATAAGAAATCACTTGAACTATGGGACTTAACAAATGGGTAAAGTTTTGGCAAAAATATATATCTTTACATGATTTGCAAGATTTATGGACCATCCATTTCACATCACAAAGCTACAAAACCATATTTAAAGGGATGGATTGTGATTAAGAATCTGGGGTAAGAGTTAATCAGTTCCTATTGTTATTTGACCAGTTTGGCATCTCATCGATAATGACATACTGATTTTTCCTTTCAGCAGAAGACATTTTCAGCTTTTACAATTATCTTCTTGTAGGGGTGCATTTTAACCTTCAATTGGAGCATACGTAAAGCATGCTTCCTCATGAGTAAAAGCAAGACTGCAAGAGGGTTTATACCTTGATAGAGGAAGAAAAACTAAAACCAAAGTGAGATTGGCTTTCACTCAAAGCTTGCGATAAGTGGAACTCCATAGTGTAGCCCATCTATTCAAAATTTAATCCGCTCAAAGATAATGTCCTCTTGTATGCTATATGGCCAAATTTATTTTAGTGTCCAATTGTAATGTCTAGGATATATAAGACACATTATAAAATAGAGATTTCGATAGGACGGCTGCCCTAAAACCTAGCATTTGCTTGTCAATTGTTGAAGTTCAAAAAATTCTCACGAGCTATCCGTGCGATATCTTAAGACCTGCCGTGAGATATTGCAATATGCAATATCCTCCATCTCATAGGTCTTAGAGTAGCCGTACGGTCCAAACCTCTATAAAATATCGAAAACTTCGCGTGTTTATTGTTGGAGTAAAATCTTATGCCGAAACCTGTATTCTATTTGAGTAAAATTTGACTATATCCCACCATGGATTTCTGCTTGTCTCACTAATCCATAGCTTCTTAAAATCAATTAAGAAAAAAGGGGCAAAATGGACATGGGTCTATGCAAGTATGCATAAAACCAATAAATATTGTAGATTGATCTTTTCTTTTCTGTGCTACACCACACAGTGCCATGTGCATTCCCTCGGATGACGGATCTTTTCACCCCACGTAAGAGAGAGAAGGAAGGGTGGCGCCGAATCAGCTATAAATGCAGCAGTTGGGATGTTGCTGATGCACCTACACTGCAGTAAATGACCAACGAAACGCAACCATAACACTTCACCCAATCCCATAAACCATTCAAGAACACATTTTTCCCAAAACAACAAGAAAACCCAATTCATATTTCCTCTCCTCCATTCTCCCATCTTCTTCTTTTCTCTGTTGTTTCCTCCACTGGGTCTTGTTATATGGACCATGTGCACCAGCAAAGCTACTAGCGTTTCAAACAGGAAGGGAAGGAAGATGACCACAGATTTCCACACAAAGGATTCCAAAGAAACTGAGAAAAAGAAGAAGATGAAATGCTGCCTTATCTCTTACATGGACTTACCAGAGTACATGAAAGACAACGAGTACATATTGCAGTATTACAGGGCAGAATGGCCTCTAAAAGAAGCCTTCTTGAGCTTGTTTCGATGGCACAATGAGACTCTTAATATATGGACGTAAGATGATTTGATACTTTGAATTCTTCCTTGTTCTTTTTTTGATATGAAATTTTTGGTCTTATTTGAGAAGTTTGATTTTCTTCATTTTCTTTCTTTCTCTTCCTTTCTTCCCTTTTGTAGGCATTTGATTGGGTTTTTGTTGTTCTTGGCGTTGACTATTGTGAATTTGGACGGGGTGCCTAGACTGGGAGATCTTTTTAGCAAATTTACAAGGTTTGTTATACATGATCCATTTGGTTTGAGAAAACCCAAGCTGTGAAAAGTGATATTTCCTTCAAAAATTGTGTTTTTTTTTTTTATTTGAAAATGAAGATTAACAAGATTTTGATTAAGAGATTTTGGGTTTGTTTATGTAAATGCATATCATATCTTTTAGAGGAAAGTTCATTTCTCAGGATTTGGTTTTCTCAGCTTCAATTCTCCACACCTTTAGATTAATCTCTCTCTCTCTCTCTCTCTCTCTCTCACAGCTTCATTTCTCCAACACCTTTAGATTAATTTCCTGAAGTACCATATTTTAATAGGTCTCTCTTTCGCTAGTGTCATATGATGTAGTTTCAAGACTGAGGTTTTTGCCCCATTGCAGACCAAATAATTGTCTAAGGGCACTGCAAAGTGCAAACTACTATCAAGTTTCTGACATGTTTGAATTCATTTTCTAAAGGGTAAAGGGTGAAATGTCATTTTATTATAAAAATTTAATATTCATTTTCATGTTCAAACCAACTATGACTAAGTCCAACTGACAAATCATTTTCCTTTTTCTAAATAACACAATAAATCTAGTGACTTTTTAGATGCAGAAAATTTGAAAGGACAATTTTCTATAACCTAGTGAAAAACTGGAAAAACAATGAAAAAGTTTGAAGTTTTTTTTTTAGCTCAACAAACAACAATCCTCCTGGTGTTTTTGCCCTTTTCCTCTTATATTTTCTATTTATCTTCTGAATAAATGAGTTGTGCATGAATTATTATTGAATAATATATAAATGAAGAATGGTATATGAATTACTTTAAGATCCCATTTAGATGGACCATTTGGATGTAGAGAAATAGTAGGGATGAGGAAAGTTGGAAGGAGAATTTTTTTCCTGGGTGGGTTACTATGTATATATATTTTTTATTATGGGAGCACTATGTAGAAAATAAAAAAGGATTTATAAAAAGTATGGGGTCATGCCCCCTCCTTTTCCAGTTAAATTATCAAAACTTCCTTTTAATTACAAATCTACTTTAGACAGAAAAGCATTTCTCATTGTAACTAATTTTTGTAACAACTAGGAGAGAAAAGACTTTCTACTTTAGCAGTGGAGAAAGCACCCTTTTTTTTTCTAGTAAAATTAGAAATTTTCAATAAAAATTAACAAATTGAGAACTTCATGATTAAAAAAACCATCAATATCATTATTTTGGGTGTTTTTTGGTCTTTGACTCATAAAATTCAGGTTTTCTTGATTATTTATTTATTCTTCACCTACCAATGAATATTGCAATGTGAAAACACTCTGTTTGGCCACCTACATTTCTTGAAACCTATTTTTCTTGTTGGAGCAAAGAATTAGAAATGAGAAAATAACCCATAAGGGTTTAAACTTAAATGATCCTAAATTAGGCACTAAAACGTAAAAATCATCCAAACATCTTGATGTTTTTTAAAATATTTTTGACCAGTAAATTATATTTTCATGAAAATTTAGTTACCAAATGCAGCCTAAGTTAGTATTTGAATATATCATGTTGTAACATTTGGCAGTAAGCAATAGCTAATCTCTCTGTTCTTGTTGGCATGCCCTGTGAGCATACTGCTTGTGGGTGTAGTCTGTAAATTGTAAGATACTCTCTATGGAGATATCTTTTGTTTTCCCTTGGATTCAGGCAATTCTACTGCTGGGATTCCGGGCAGTTGGTTATTTCAAGACTTTCAGTTCTTTGGGACTACAACTGGCTTATGACTTTTTCCTTCTCTACTTTATTTTTTGGAATACTTTTTGATAGATTGAATGTATTTGGCTTTTATCTCTAGGCTCATGGAACACTAGAAATCTAGCATTTTTGAATCTTCCATAAAAGTGACCCTATATAATGTTACATATAAATCATTGAGAATTTTTGAGAGCAATTGAGTCCTCTTATGAAGGGAAAAACATTTTTTTTTGACCCATATGACTTAAAACCTTCCAATACTAGCCGTCCATGAATTGATACCCGGATCAATTTGATACTCACTCATCAGTTTTTCTCAATAGCTTATCTAAGGGCTGATAACATTAGGGCCTAAATCAAGGAATAAGACAAATTGATTGGGACTATCTCCGCATATAGAGACTGATTATTAACTCCTTGGCTAAGCAAGGGATTATGAGGAGAGTTTCCTTGTCCGATTCTACTTTGTTCTCTTCTGGGTTGGTGCCTTTGTCGTGTTTTTTCTTTTGTTGTTGCCTAATTTGTAATCTCTTGCTTGTTTTAATAAAATTGTTTTTTTATCGATAAAAAATCAATTATTATCTCTCACTTTTTAAAATCTTTGTGTAGTAAGTTCACCTACATTAAATTCAACTTGCTCAGACCATATGCCTCCGTTCTTTGAAACTCATCCAAAATTTACTCCAATTGGAGTGTGATCCGCCATTGGATTGACTACATTTAAAAGCACAACTTATTTTGTTGGATTTAATCATGCATTTTGTATGTGATCTCTCTCTCTCTCAGGAATGTTTTCACTCGGGCTAAAATGAAATTTTGTATGGTGTCTATATATTTACCAATATTCTATAGGACTGGGTTAGATTCATGAATATTAAACCCAATATACAGGGTTTTAGAAGAAGTGGAGTATGCTCCACTTTCAAGAAGGTGAGAGATAACCAATGAATTCTATTTGCATAATTTGATTTTGATTGTGAATTTATAACAGAATCCATCATTTTTAGTGGTATAGCTTCCTAACTACTGAATTCTTATTGAAATCTGGATTCTTCTCTCTTTTTAGTCTCAAACAAAGAGCTTTTTTTCCTTTTTTCCTGTTTTAAAACCCGAAGGTGGCTGTTTGGGTCATGAAATTAAAGGGAAAATGGAATGATGGATTTTCATGTAAATTCATAAAGAGCTCGTTGACTTTCTATAGTTGCTAATCGAATCTGAAAATATGTATATACATGGGTTTTGGGCCTAACAACCTTCCAACAATTATTAGAAGTGGATGCATCATTAGAAGTTATTTCCTATAATTTTCAAACAATCCCATCTATCCAAACTGAAATCAAATGTCCACGACCATAGCCCAGCTGGTTAGTGACATGGTGTGTTTGTGAGAGAGAGTACATGAGTTTGAGTCCCGACTGTAGGAAAAAAAACGTAGAAAAAAACCTAAATCGGATGATTTTTGACTTTCCACGTTGACGAGCCAAGATGGTGATGGATAGGAAGAGTCAGGGTATCTTGAGCGACACTAAACCATTCCACATTGATAACCACCAACTAAAAAATCAGAAAAGGAAAGTTTACTGGCATTGTACATCTGACATTTTAAACACCTTTCTTGCATATTGTGATCTTTGTCTGATTGGATTGGGATTTAATTTAAGTGTTTCTTGTTTGACATCTGCTGCAGATCATTCCCACTAACTTTAGATGCCAATGCTTCTCACATTTCAAGCAATTTTCTTTCGGTAAGTCATGATATTTTATTAATAAGGGTTAAGAAACCGTAGTATCCTGCACCTTAGCATAAGTGTGGTTGGTGAGAAATCAAGTTGAGTACGGATCACCTATCGCAGTTGTGACAATAACAACTGCGATGGGTGATTTGGACTCAATCAAGTTTTGTACACATGGGCTTATATTTTCATCTATGTTGTTGGTTCAGAATCTAGAATAAAATTCTAATATCAAAGGGATTGGATTATCCCAAATGAGATGAAATTAAAGAGACATTCAAGTGCATCCACACTTTTGACAGAAGAAAGCTCACATGGCTATCTCAAGTTTTTCTTATTCTTTTTAATTTTAATATAATTTCGGTCTGGTGTGGACCATGGTTTGTCTGAATTTGGATTCTTATTTTATGAGATGGACCTGTTTTTGGATCTGATATGGGTCCTATATGTTTGATCCACATCTGACATAGACAGGCAATCATATATCTGGACCCAGATTCGACAGAGATCCATTACTGTTTCTGATTCAAATGGACCCTTCAATGGTTCAACCCAAATAATGATACCAGTATATGTGTATCAATCAAGAAAAGAGAGTTCTTACGGTTTCCAGGGTCGTACGGTTTTAAAACGCGTTAGGATCAGAACTTGGATATTTCTGACGCGGGACTAGTAGAGCTCTGATATGGGGTTTAAAGCCTGTGGTTGACACGCTACGATCGCCCCGGACTGAATTTTTGCACTCAAGTAGCACTGCAGTCCTGCTCTGAATTTATATTATGCAATTATAGTACCATGTCACACTAATTCTAGTAACAACAACAGAGAACACTGCAGGAATCAGTGAAGGTCATCGACTTGGAAACTACAATTTCACCCGGCAACACATCTCCAATGGCAGCCCGTTGGCCGTTCTTCGTCTTCCTTGGCGGATCTATGTTCTGCCTCCTCTCTAGCAGCATCTGCCACCTCCTCGGCTGCCACTCGCACCGGTTAAGCCTCTTCTTGTTGCGAGTCGACTACGCAGGTATTGCAGTCATGATCGTCGCCTCCTTCTTCCCTCCTATCTACTACATCTTCCAATGCGAGCCGCATTGGCAATTCATCTACCTCGCCCTGATCACTGCCATGGGCGTCTTCACCGTCTTCACTTTGCTCTCACCCCCGCTTTCATCGGGTGCGTTTCGAGCATTTCGTGCAATGCTCTTCTCAGCAATGGGGTTCTCAGGCATTGTCCCGGCCATTCATGCATTGGTTTTGAACTGGAGCAATCCCCAGTGCACCATTACATTAACATATGAGCTATTAATGGCCCTGTCCTATGTAACAGGGACCCTGTTTTATGTTAGTCGGATACCCGAAAAATGGAAACCGGGTTTATTTGATCTTGCCGGACATAGCCACCAGATATTCCATCTGTTTGTGATCGGCGGTGCACTGGCACACTACGCCGCGACTCTCATCTTTCTCGAGTGGCGTGACAGAGTAGGGTGCAACACGGTTATTTAGATCCTCGCTTCCTTTAATTCTACGATTATGGTTTACAATATCGGCCAATACGTAACATAGTGAAGGGTTCGTGTGGTACCGCAAAATATGGTACAAAAGGATCGTATCAAACTGTTGTTATATGTAGAATTCTTGATTCATTGTAAGCTGTGACATTAGATTGTTGTTATTAGAAGAACGAATAAGATTGTAAGTTGTGAAGTTTTTGATTAAAAACAGTTGAGTTGAATTGGAAATTTTGGCCTGTAATAGATGTTGCACATATGATATAGCTTAGTTGCCATTTGTGCCCGTTTAATATTTGGGTCGGGCTTGGATTAAGTGATAAGTTCGGTTTAGTTTTGTCCCGAACAAATAGAGCTTGCAATTTAAGTGATTCGCTGAATAATTGGTAGAAAGCCCGGCCCAATTGACTCAATGGGAGGGCTCAGGGCTCAGGCAAGACATGTTTCAGGAGGGTTGGGCCTAGGAGCTTACGGCCCAGATCAGGCTTGGCCTAATTTGATAGGAAGTGGGTCCTACAGTGTAGATCTTCTCACCTATATCATAAACAGCGTGGACCCAATACTGTAAGCAAATTGATTGTTTATTTCTATTGCAAAACCAACTCTTCCATCTCTCTTCTGCTTGAAAAAAATTACCATGTGGGAGATATACTCATGTTTAGTAGGGCTGTCAGTGGGCCGGGCCTGGGACAGAAAACATGGATTCTGAATAGCCCACATCACTACTACGGTATCGTTAATTTCAAGAGCCAAGCCCAAAACAGTTCATGTCAAGCCAATGGATAGTCAAAATGCTATGTAGATATTAAAACTGGCAGGGTCCAGAGTGGGACCATGGCATATCTGGGCCTGAATCTTGTTTATACAGGAGGGATTATTTGTCTTATATAGAATGGATCCAGTTTAGAACCCAACATGGATCATATGTGTTGGATTCAAATCACCGACATATTAAAAAGAGAGTCCAATCCTCGTTCTCCGAAACTCCATCACCTGCCCACAAAGAGATCATATCTGGATTGGATCCTTCAAGACGAATTTCATCTCCTCTAATCATACATCTTAAGTTTTCAGCTCAAAAGGTGTAAGGCCCCATGATGCAATTGGCCACCATAATGAAAACGTGATTAACACCTTAGCAGCAAGTTTGCAGTAAAAGGTGGCATAGTACTCAATTGGACAATGAAATCCATTTACTTTGAGCTGAAAGTTGAAAACACATCAATAGTGAGAGATGAGATCTGTCTTGAATGGTTCGAATTATGTATATGTGAGCCCTACAATGCAGTTCTAGTGCCCAGGGTTCTAACTTGGGCTGGCACCTTTGCTCATCCAAACTAGTACTACCAGGGTTCAACTATCCTTACCAGAAGAGGGAGAGAAACAGAAGCAGCCTTGGGACCATGAAACAACCCTTTTGCTTTAAGTCCTCGTGGAACGTGAATTCAAAGTTGCTTGCAGGGCCACAGGGGTATTGATGCTTACTTCTCCAGGTTAAAGGCAGGACCCCAACTGGAGTCTGGGACATCATAAGCTCTCCAACAAGTTCTTGTGTTTTTTGCCGTGCGAGCATCTTTCTTGCTGGAGGAATTTGCATATTTGAGGATTCATGCATGCTCTATGCATTTGAGGTTTCTTCATTTAGAATTTATATATGAGTGAGGATCTTATGTCTATATATATATTGGTGCGTAGCTAAAAAAACACTAGTATCTTTACGTAAATCTATGAAGTAAATTATTATTATTATATTCTATGGTGGGACGTCATCTAAAAATACTATATAATGAGGATTTTCATTATCCAAGATCTTCAAGGATTTGCAATATCTAGACATGAATTAGGAGTTTTAAATCTTCTCTATCACGGAGAATTAGTATAGTTTTCTCTTTTTTTTTTCACATATATAAAAGGTGTTGCACAAAATGAAGAAAAGAGTGAGTTGCACAAAAAATTAAATAAAAATTAAGAAAATTTTCCTCTCCCATTTTAAAATTCTCTTGTTGCACATACATACATTAATAACACATTTGTACAGTGATTGCGGACACAAACATTTACACAATTCTGCTTTTACGCAAAGAAGTCTTCAACCTCTAACCCTCCTCTACTTGACTGTAGGGTTGCAAAACGGGTATCCGATTCTCCGATTACCTAGATGTTCCGACCTGCAAAAAACCAGGTCCGGAACCTATTTTAGATTCCGATTCATAAACGGGTCTGGGTCCAAAATACAATTTAGGTTCTGATAGATAAATGAGTTTGATTTCGGGTCTATATTAGTTCGGAACCGTGGACTCAGGACCTGACATATGAATCTTTGATATGGCAAATTGTACCTCAAAATTAACGGTTTTTTTTTTTAATGTATATTATTGGAGGTAGTAGACTTCATGTATTGTTATAAGTTAAATGATATGCATATTTTTAAAAAAAAAAAAGGAATAAAGAGAAATTAGAATCCATTTTAAAACTAGATTTTAATGCTTTAGGTGGATCTTGTTCCTGAATCGGATCTTGATTTTCCTATCGAAACCAGGTTTGAACCAACAAAAACAAGTTCTGAGTCAAAACTGGATCTAGAATCGTTATTTAGAAACGGGTCTGGATCCATGCCCATTATAGTTCCAATCCGGAACCGTTCCCGTTTGAAATCCAACTTGACTTCTTCAAAGAAAAAAAAAAAAGGAGGTCATCATAACCACGTTTGATGCCCACCAAATCCAACCATGAAAATCAAAATCCCCGACAGTGAGTTTTATATTTTTGAATACTTCGAGCAGGTTGTATCACAAAGTTGCATGATTTGTAAAGAGTCAAACAGCTAAGATCTTTAACAACCCTATCCACGCGGGCTCCAAGAGGCGAGCCATTTTGTAGAAATGCACCTTAGCTCCGTACAAAATGTCCTTCTCATCTCGTCAGAGTACGGAAATATTTACTTGAGGCAAACGCTATCTTGATGCTTGCAGTCTCTAAGTACGCAATCGCATGCACGCAAAACACAAGACCCTCCTCTATCATCTTTGCTTCCTGTTGATTTCATCATTCCCATCCGTTGATCTCATTCCTCTGCGCTCTAGCACTGGTATTATTCTCTGCTACTCATCCATAGTACTGCATAAAACTTATAGGAGAAGATCATTTCATGACCTTAAGAAATAAAAGAAGCATCAAAGTTGGAGTGTGATCGTCGAAAGGAAAGAGAATCAATCGCTGGGGCAGTTGGATAGGGTTGGGACCCACATGCTACATCTGACCATCTCTCTTACTTTTACTCATTAGAGCAACTAACTACGGACACATGTAAATAGACCCCCTACTATGCTCATCAAACTCATCAACAACAAGCTCATACTTTCTAAAACAAAAAGAAGCTCTTACCAACCCTCCTCATGGATTCCCACCCATCTCCTCCTCGTATTGAAGCCAGCAGCAGCACAGATGGATCATCAGAGCACAGGGGCGACCGTCCCCTTTCCATAAAAGAAAAGGTCTTCAAGGACGTCATGAGCGGCCATTGGGAAGACGTCTTGAATGCATACGAGAAGAACAGGGAAAACATCCAAACGGCCAGCATCACAAGCTCCGAAGAGAAAGTCCTCCACATTGCTATCTCCCACAACAGGAGTGACGTGGCCAAGAAGCTTCTGGAATTTGTTGCAGATGGCAAGGTGATCAAAGAGATGAAGAATGATCGAGACAATAACCCTCTGCACTTGGCTGCGTCCCTTGGAAAGGCCGACATGTGCGAGGCCATGATAAATAAAGAGCCAGGGCTGATTAAGTGTAGGAACAGGGATGGAGAGACGCCTCTCTTTTTAGCTGCACTTCATGGAAGGAAGGAGGCATTCTACACCCTCCGTCAGAAGTGGATTGACATCAAGAAGTCAGACAAGAAGAAAGACGTTAGTATTAAACATTGCAAGAGGAATGATGGGAACAGCATTCTTCATGTGACTATCCTTAGAGCGTACTTCGGTGAGCAATGCAATGCCCCCATTTCTTTCTATTTATATATCTATATCTATCCATCTATGTTTTAGTCATTTTTTTTTTTGTTCTTTGTGGGTATCCTTGTAAATACATGATGTGAAAGCTTGATGATGTATTATGGTTGTGCATTGATGGTTTCCATGTTGCAGATTTGGCTTTCCAGATAATAAATTTGTACCCAAAACTGGCAAAGTTCAGAAACGAGAGAGGGCAGACGCCTCTCCATATTCTGGCCCTGCATCCCTTGGTTTTCAGAAGTGGGTCCTACTTAGGTCCCCTGGAGGATTTCATCTACCGATGTAACTACTGCCTCTCTCTCTCTCTCTCTCTCTCTCTCTCTCTCTCTCTCTCTCTTATAAATGAATTTTGATTTACATATTATAGAAAATATCATTAGAGTGGCTTGACTACAGTGATTTTATTCTTTTTACCGTCCAATTACTTTAATCCCATAATATCATTAGTCATTATATACTAGCAAAGCATATCCGCGCTAAGTCCGGGCCAAAATAAAACATGTCCTATTTGTGGCTATTTTATGAGATATTTAATTAGTAAGGAAATAAATAAAAGACAAACAAATATACTATTTATTACGGTTCGTAGCATGGTTCAGCCCGACATTTATATAAAGTCAATATTAATTTTTCTATAAATGAGTATGAAACTTCAAGTCTTATGTAAATTAACGTCAATGTTTATATAGTTATTTTAGTAATTTCAATGCAAAATTGGATGTGGCCCCGTCTTTAGGAATTACTTTAAAAAAGTATATTGTATGTGGAGCCTATATATATAAATTACTATCAATGATTCACTTTTAAAAATCACAAACATTAGAGATTTTCTAACCATAATAGAATTCTAAATTCACTTAAAGAAGACTCAATTTAACTTGGTTGGATAGAGTTATTAAGCAATGTTGATTTTTTCATCTAGACTCTTTAATCACCTATCTATAATAAATATTTATCAAAATCTGAATTTACATAAAGAAACTTAACAAAAGTGGATTATAAAATTATTGATAGAGCTTATCTTTTGAAATTGATTTGAGGTCCAATTTCTCAAATTGATTCGAGATTAGAGTCTAATTTTACAATCGATTAGTAAATTGGATTCTAATTTCAAAATCGATGCTAACGTCTATAATATATATTAATGGGATTGTAAAAAACCAAGTGGTAGATGGGGATGTTACATAGAGAAGATCATAGAAAAGAAGAAAAAAAAGAAGTGAGTTAGGCAATGTTTCACCAAAAGCATATGTCACGGTCCTACGTCAGATCAAACAAGGCTGATGCCAATAGAGAATATAATCTCACTTAATGTAAAACTTGATATGATCCCACTAATAAGAACAATAGATGTAAAAAGTTTCCAATGAGTATGACTCTATAAGACAAATGAGTGCTACCGTAGGGCTGCGGGAGCTTCCCAATTGTCAGATCGTATATAGATCTCTGACCACGTGCCGGAGTCAACGCAACCGAATCCTTCAAATAATATTAGAGCTTGGTAGCGTAGATTTCGACGATTTGAATGGCAAAGTTACAGTTTAGATGGTCTACATATGAGGTTTTCGTTGAAAACCCAGGCCGCCTTCGGTTTTCTGCGAACCGAAGTCGAGAGGAAGAATACGACTTCAGTTTAACTTCTTTGAGTCGCCTCGGGTCTCGCGCGTCAGCAGCGAAAAGGCAATAGTACTCGTTTGCGTTGCTTACTGTTCCTTTGGGTGGAAACCAGTTCCACAAAACCCTTGGGTTCCGTGCATTGGAAAGAGAAGAGAAGCCCAGGACCACAAAAATCATGACCCAGATACGGGTAAGACTGGTAGAAAAAATGAAGTTGCAGTCTTGGTCATGACATATTTCTAATCTTTGTCATCAACTTGTACAATTCATGTTCGCTACCTTTTTTGATTTGTGTGGGCTTTTCCCCCAAAAGCACGGGGCTTCACTTAGGAGGCCTGTGGGAGAGTTAAGACCACTTGAACCTTTTAATGACATTATCTTACTTATACAGGCTTGCTTGTTGAGGAGCTTGAGGACGAGTCGGGACAAAGTTCTAGTTGGATCACTGCAGAACAAAGTGAAAAAGAGACGGCTCCTATCATTCCCGGGAATTATGCAACTTGTTTCAATGCACTTGAGATTTTCGGGAAGGGTCTCCGTGCAGGTAAGACAGAGGGATAGATTGAAAAATAGACCCATGATACTTTTTGATCAGGTTCACTTATGTTTACATTCTTAATTCTTTGAGACCCTTAAATCCACGAATATCATCGTTCAGAAAGGAAGAACTTTTAGGTTACTGCATTTTTTTTGGTTTTTTAAGTGTTAATTTCTTGTAACCACATGGAGACCTAGCCTCATAAAGAGGTCTGCTTTCATTTAGGGTCTAATTGTTTCTATTATAGAATTCATAGGAATCAAATGGATGGGAATTCATGGTCATAATCAAATAAGCCCCACGAAGCATTATTTAAAAGGTGAAATGTGAGGGATGTGAGGTGGTGGGTAAAAAAAATATAAGCTAGCAATGTAGAGTGTCAACAATTACTTACTCTTAAAGCTCAAGCTGATAAAGAGCGATGTAACAATATATATATATATATATATATATATATATATATATCTCAAGGTTATAACACCCCTCACACGTGCATGCTCCTTTATTGGAATTACATCATTCATGGGAGAATATATGCAGGTGCTCCGCACGAGAATCACACTCTCCGTGGGAGAATACAAAAGGTACAATAGCCTTGGAGACTCAAACACTCAACCTCCCGCTGTGATACCCTGACTTTCTTATAATTTGATATACTAGGGTGATGACTGTGTATTTAATTCCCATCTTTACTTGATCCACTTTTAATTATAGGGAAATTTCTTTGATGGTTGTTTTGTATATTCACATTGATTTTCGTTTTTAAACACTTATGCAATGAATTCTTATGAATTTATTTCCAATGTATCCTTTGTAATAAAACTGGTCCTTAAGTATGTAAGTCAGAGTGCATGAATTAGAGTTCCCAATGTGGAAAAAAGGGGCTTAAAAGTGTGGCAGGATAATAAAAATGAGAGGTGCTCTTGTGAGTGTATCTCTTACATTGCTATGAGTGATAGGTGTGGGGGCCCTCACATTTAAGTTGTTGGCATTGGATATGGATGTGAGGGTCCCCACCTTATCTCTCATAGTAAGGTGAGAGCATCCCTCATTATTGCGTGTGATCATGTGATCATGGCATATAAAACCAAGGCTTTGGCTAACAGCCTTTGGCTCTGTTAATTCCAGACAGTCATGATCGGCTACACAATCTCCACCATCAGGGTCCTTATCCAGTATAATTCTGTCCAGTTTGGGCCCTATAGGGGTGCCCACACGGGTTTATTTTTGGCCCCATCTAGCTCCCTTACATATTTTTCCCTGCACGATCTCCTCCATCAGGTGTACAACTTATCCATCATAATATTGTCCACTTTGGGCCCTATAGGGGTGCCCACACGGGATTGTTTTTGGCCCAATTGGCGCACCCAAAATGCGATATACTAGATAAGGAGGAGTCCACACATATAGCTTAGTCTCCGGACACTCGCATGAGAATTTCTTTCATGCAATTAGACTTTTTACTTTTGTCTCTATTTTTAATTAGATATTCAAGTTTGCTTTCTGTATATATATCAAGAATCTCCTAACATTTATCCTTTGACACTGTTCTTCTTTTTTGATCAGTTTTTGGCCCAAAGACATGGAGTCATTGGTTTAAAGGGGAAGAAGACATAGAAAAACATCAGTCATCAAAAAGCAAAAGTAAGTGTAAACTTTTGTTTTGAAGGAGTATTTTGAAATTATGAACTGAGACAACCCAATGAAACTACTGTTAAAATTTGTTACGACTGTTAATACATCCAATTGATATGGTGGAAAATGGAAAACTGGAAAATTATTATTAAATATTATTATTAGTCGTTTTTTGGATGTCAAGGGACCTTAAATTATTTGGTTACCCAAAGGATCAGACATTGAGGCTGAATCTCGGTACCCGACTACTGATCGCCTAGGGCTGGCTGGGCCAAGCTCTACAGTCAATATACGTGGTCCAAGCCATGGGCGGGTCAAAGCCCTTGGAGGGCCTATACTATCTAGGCCTTTACCCTACGCTCGTAAGCTAGAGCCCGGCCCATGGTTTGAAAACCGGAAAATTATTATTATTATTATTATTATTTATTTTTTCTAAACTACCATTAGGCATTGAGTGTCAACCGGATATTAACTTTCCTCCTTTATTTAGCCGGAGATTGATGGTGCTTGCAATAAATAATATGGCGGAGTTAAAAAAACCCTACTTACTCAATAATGACTTATCTTAACGAAATTAAATTTTTTTTAAAATGAGCGTGTCATTATTTTTATGGGGTCAATTTGGATAAATGAAAACCTCAATGACAAATTTAGGGGAATGAGAGGGGCCACATATGGTGTGGATATATATATTTTTGTGTTGGTAGATATATGGCAGGTTTAGCAGTGGGAAAAATAATCCCGCTGCAAAAAGGGGGCTTTAGGGGTGTAAAATAATTAATCTGCCGCAAAAGCTTGAGCTGTTCTCCACTATTTGTCAATTTTGTTTTACCAATGAGGCTTCAAGAACAATTCATAACCTCTTGACAACTTTGCATTGCTTTTTCTGAAACAAAAACATGTGAAACCATACTAACTTTGTTTTATTATTATTATTTTAGTTTCAGTGCAGGTTGTCAAAAGCAGAAACCTAAGGAGCAAAACCCGACCCTTCCTCCCAATTACTACACGTTCTTCAGCTTGTTGGAGTTTTTGTTGGAGCTCCTCCTAGTTGTTTGTGGATTAGGTTTGTATGCCAATTATTAATTCTTTCTAGAAAATCAAGGGACTAGATTTTGATAAATTCACAACTAGAATGGCAGCGTGCCAACTAATGCCTTAAGGTTTTAGTAGAAATGGTACATAGATATTTAATATCCCAGGCAAGTAGATAAGTATATACATATAAGTGATTACTTTCAAAATAAAAGCCAACTCAGTTGGTTTGAGAAAAAAAGAAAAAAAATTATTTAAAACCAATTATAAATCTCACATTATATTTTCAGATATTTTCTTCTTCTTCTTCTTTAGTTTTTAAGAATCATTAAGTGAGAACATTATAATTTCAGTGACTCTCTAGTTTTTTAATCCAATTTGATGACTTTCATTTTTTTAATAGCTTCATAAATTGACTTCTAATGTATTGATTTGGTGTTACACTGATTAAGATTATAAAAAATTAAAAAAATGCAAAAACGATCTAAGCGATTAGGTTGAATATTATTTGGGTGAACCATATATATAAATGGAGTTTTATGAAAAAAAAATTAAGCTTAAACTCTGATTAAACGGTTTTATGAAGAAAACTATTAAACTACAGTAGAGTTGTTCATACAAGTTTTTGACCAAACTGCCCTCATTGGCGATATTGTCAACCGATATACAACACCTTCGAAGACTGCGATTCTTCTTCTTCTTCACCCATCCCACCATATCGATGATTCCCCCTTTTGTCTACAGTCCATGCATACTTCCCCTTTTGTCTCTATGTAATTGAATATAATAATCCATAATCTCACTCTACATTGAAAGAAACTATCTCAAAAATATGATTTAGAGAAGAACCTATTTCTATATAGAAATACCAAAAGGTAAAGTTGTAGGATCTTTCACTCCTTCGTGATGGGAAACGGCATAACAATGGTTTTATGGTGAGAGTGAGGGCTAAACGTTGACCTCAACAATTCCTTCCTCAACGGTACACCCGCCGCGACTTTCACTGCGCAACTCGCAAAGCATGTGTCCCGTGACTTGAACACCGGACCTACCAGGCTTTGATACCACTTGTAGGATTTTACACCCTATTGAATTACCATTTATCTCAAAACCAATTGGTGATGGGAAACGACACAACAATGGTTTTATGGTGAAGGCGATAGTTGAACTATAATTATGACCGTTTAGGAGCGAGGGTGGACGTTGACCTCAACGAAAGTGGATGGAGTTTGGGAGTCCCACCATGACCAATCGGCATGGATCGAACTTGACCCCATAGTAGAGTTGGGATTTCCATTCCTTCTAATATTCATACTTGATTTAAGAATATTAAATATCATCAAAGCATGTTTTAGTATATTAAAATTTTAATGGAAGTTTGTGAGTTTCAAACTTGATTATAGTGAAGAAGGTGTAAGAAGAAGACGGCTCCAGGGGTTTTGAATGGGGCAGATAAGTCGTTAGTTAGTGAAGTAGGTAAGTGTTTAGTTGGGGAATGAGAATGAGTGAATGAGTTGCGGAAGAGGAAGAGTGAAGAAGATGAGTTGGAGTCATTGATGATATCATCAACCAAGGGCAACTTATTAAAAAATAAATAGTATGAATCACTAGTTTAGTTGTTTTTCGTCATAAATTCATTTAATTAGAGTTCAAGCTTGATTTGCTCGTAAAAATCCTATACAAATGCAACCAACACCTTGAAAATAAAAACCATCAATGCGAAGTCAAGTTTTTAGCCTAATGTATTATTTTCTAACAATTCGACAGGGTTCTATAAAGTAACCAGGTTGAAAGAGAAAAAGCGGAGGCATGTGCATTCAACTCAACTCATGAAAAAACTTGTCAAAGCTGCAGATTCTTGGGAGGCTGAAGACAACGGCTCAAGGCCCTCCGAAGATTCTCTGAACAATCTCAAGGATAGAAGAATTGATATCTACAAGGAATTCCGGTGTACATCATTGGATGGGACTAGCAGTGCTAAAGGTACGCTAAAAGTAGTAATGGCTGGTGTCCACTAGTTATACAAATGACTAATGGTTGGTTATATACAAATGGCAGTAGCGGTCAGTTCTTCATGGGTTGCTGAGGTAACGGCTCTATGTTATGGAATGTGATGAGAATAGATTTTCAGTATGTTAGTGATATAATTTTATAAGATCTGAAAAGAGTGAGTGGCTCTTTGCAGGCTACTTAAATTATGTGGGCCCAAATGGCCCAGTACATGCTCACAATAACGACCTAGACTGTGGAATCGGGATTCTCTGATGGGATTTTTCCATGTAATTGTGATGGGTTAACTACGATCCGACACGTCACTGTGGAATAAAACCTCACCAGATTCTTGACTCACTGCGGAGCTTACTTGCATGTACCGATTCCTGGTTGAGTTAACGGGTGAGAAAGGTGGCTTAAGGGTATTCTTGTAAATAAAGAAAAGGGCCATCTAATCATTGTGACTCTTGATTTGATGGACTCAAATTTAGGTCTAAGATTAATTGCACGCCTATTTTTGTGTATTTATGTGATCAATCTTATCTTGGTAAATGAATGGTGGTTTTCCTCCTTTTTGTGAAGGGTCCGGTGTGAGGATTTGGTTTGTTTTGGGGGATTTTGGATGGTTTAGTTAGGTACTCTGAGTGTCTCATTTTAGCATGAGAAAAGTGGAACTTGATGATAGGGACATCCTATTGAAGATCCAAATTAATAAAAATGAAGGCTTACATCTTAAATGGCCTCCCTCCAATTTTAAGCATATAGGAGTTTTTCCTACCATAATATTGAGCATATGGCATTTTTAAATCATTTGCTCAATTTCATAGTGAGTTTAACTATTGATTGGAGTAAAATTTAGATTAGAAATCAAATTTGTGGGGGAAAAGTTTATTTTAAATGGTTCGGATATCCAATAAATGGGTCTCATTCTGGAATCCACGGAAAGTGTAAGGGAGATACTCAAAAGATCTAGACCCTTAAAGTGTGCATTATCATATGATCATTTATATCTCACATTTGTTTTTTTTTGATTTTTATTTTTTATTTATTTATAACTTGATAATGGGTTTAAATGTGCTACCCTTTCAACCATCCATACCTATTGTGGAATGCATCCTATCAAACGGTAACAAGTAACCAATCAATGGATTTAATTGTTGGTGGATTTTGTATACACGTGATTAATTTGGCATGAGTCCTAGCATAATTGGAGTGAGACACAACAATTTGGCACGAACCATAGCTTAACCAATGTGAGATACAACTCCCAAAGCTAAAACAAGGAGAATATATTATTTTAATCGCTTTGGGTTTTTTATGCCGAGACCTACTATTTTCATATTTTAATTGTCATCATAAAGTTTTGAAAAATATGTTTTGTAAAACGTTGAGATATTCTCAAATTCTAGATTTTACTTCAGTTGTTGTTAAAAGAGTTTGAAAAATAAGTTCATTTGGAGCCCAGTCGGCGCACATATTAAATTCTATTAGCTAACCAATAATATCAAAACCTCGAGATGTTGGTAGAGTCATCATAAATACTACTTTAAACCCCCCTCTTGAGGTGGAGTTTGCTTCTCAACATTCCCTGCATGCCAATCATTGGTGGTTTTGGTTCATGGGTGAGCAAATTTATTTTTATTTATTTATTTATTTTTTTTGTATATTAGCTACGGTCGATGTAAAATTTTAATAAATAGGAAGCAACACCTCATCAGCAGAGCAGTTTCTTGTATTGGGCCCATTTCATCTATAGTGTCAATTATTTTAAAAAAAAAAAGGAAAGAAGAAAATGAAGCATTTACATGTTGAGGAGTGGACTCCACCCAAGAGTTAATGTTAAAAAGTATTTTTGCTGCCTCTACTAACGCAATGGTTAGCTAAAGAAATTCAAGAAACATAACTTGATCATTTCAATAATATGTTACATGTGCATGTGTCAAGTTCAAAGTATATAATGTTTGTAGTCTAGGAGTTCCACTCATGTTGTGTTTCTCCACTTTAATGGAATCTGTTGTGAATTGTGATTTCAACATATCACATATATAAAATACATATGTAAGTGTGTGCATAAGATGTGAGACTTTTGTGCAGTAGTTATTTTGATCTAGAGTAATAAAATATAGACCAACAGAGTATCTGAGCCTTTGACAGATAATGAAGACATGATCAGGAAGAGTTCAACGGACCCAAATCACTGTGGCAGTGGTGACCAGAAAAGAGAGAACGGAAAGAAAGATGTTGATCAAAAGGAGGAAAAGAAAGCAACAAACTCGGATGAACAAGGTATATATAGCGCTCTCTTTCTTTCTCTCTAAACGCTAAAGATTCCATGTTTGATGTGGCCAGCCACTTTTCCTCGTGTAAAAGTGAAATTCTCAAGGAAAAGTAGAAAAATAAACAAATATTGTTACGATCCCGCACATACCAATTTCAATTGGGGTCGGACTTGATTTAATTTTTCCCATCAAAAATGGTTTTCCCCAGAAAATGTACAAGATCATCCGTGAGGTCGGTTTTCTGCAGTAGTGCACAAACGTGTTCTAAAGGCCCCAAAAAGATAACAAAAAGCAGTGGAGTAAAACCAGAATGGAGAAAGAATTTACAAACATCATTAAGCAGAAGACAAACATAGAGCTCCGAAAACAGAAAAGAAGGATGTCCTATAGCTGAAAGCCCGAAAAAAAAGCCTTACAAATAACAGTATTGAAGGTGGGATTAGGGTCCGGTCTAACTGTTATCAGGCCCAAACCTGAATTTGGAGCAAGGACCAATGCCTGAACCCAGACCGGAATTTTGTCCTTATTTTTTCCCTAGTTTGAGATAATAAAAAAAAAAAAAAAGGGAGTGTATCAATCCGAAATAAGACGGCAAACCCCCACTTGACTCAACATGACATGTTTTAAACTAATTGTCACTGCTTTAAAATGCGTTACGTTGAATTAAAAAGTCTTACGTGTTAACTGAATCACACCACCCTTACCCCTGCGGAATTTCCTTTCGTGGCTCACTGGATCACTTGACCTGATTTTGCTCAAGAAATTACACGGGCAGATGGGACTGGGGTCTTACAAAGTCACACTTACCAACCTTCTTCAAATTCATGCCCCTAGTTCATAAATATATCCACGTAGCAATCTGTATCTAAGAAAAGATGTGGGTTTATTCCTATAGTTCTACCTACTCATTTAATTTTTAAACAACATAATGGGCCTCCTTTTTATTTATCATCACAATAGAGAACATAATGAAAAATCTAGTTACAATATGTTGACAGATACCAAGGAGAAGTCACCGTTCTTAGTTGCAGCAAAGATGGGGGTAATAGAGATGGTAAAAGCAATTCTAGACGAATTTCCGGTGGCTATTGATGACATGAATCAAGAAAAGAAGAATGCAGTGCTATTGGCCGTGGAGAATAGGCAACCCAGTGTGTACCTCTATTTGAAGAAAACGTATCGTGAAAAGGAGAGCATATTTCAAAAGGTCGACTATAGAGGCAATAGTGCACTTCACTTGGCTGCATCCTTTGGCCCAAATCGCCCTTGGCACATTCCTGGTGCAGCTTTGCAAATGCAATGGGAGCTCAAGTGGTACAAGGTGCATCTCTCTCTCTATCTTCCTATCTCTATAGGTTTATGAAAAAGCGCTTGCAAGAATAGCTAACAGTTCCAACAACCAATGCATAATGGAACGTAACCAACTAAATAAGATAGGACTAACAAAAACTATCTATCAAGCAATCACCATAGGAATGTAGGAAATCGTGTGGCCCGCATGGCATAGGCCCCACGTCGGATCAGGCAGGGCTGATGCCAATAGAGAGTACAATCCCACTTAATGTAAGACTTGATCTGGTCCTACTAATAAGACTCCTAATAGGATTAGTGGATGTGGGTTTCTTGGCGAGAAAGTCTCTAGTAAGTGTGACTCTTTGGGACTTGTTTATATAAGATAAGGGAGCCATAGAATTGATACTATTCCATCCCATAGGAAAGACAAGAGGCAAAGAAATCTGCGGAGCTTCCCAATCGCTGGAACGCACATAGATCTCCGGCCGTGTGTCGGAGCCTCCGCATCCAAATCTATCAAGGAAGGCATATAGAAATTTAACTTGGAAACCCTTACCGGGAGAAAACCCACAAGCAGAAAAACCAATCACTATTGAACGGTTACAAGATCTACTAACAACTCCTTTATCCTAGTCAGTACGTTATTCTTACACAGCTTTTCATGTTGCCACGACTTCCTCGCTATGCACTGCTCCCTGTGCTTGATCATCCTTTAATCATTTTGAGAACTAAGATGTACAAATCTTCTACAAAGAAGTAGAAGTACTAATTCTTCTAGAGCAGCCTTTCAGAACAATATCTAAATGGCTCTAGAGAAATAATGAATCTCTCTTAGGAATATCTCACATAAGAACAAAAGAGAGGGACTTCTTGTCTTACGTAGGATTGAGAGCAACACCCAATATATATAACTCCAAATTCGTGCATTGGAATACAATACAAATATGACTCAAAGTGGGAAACCCAGTCTCAAAAGAAAACAAAATCCGTGCTGCATATTCTGGAAGTTTCCGCCATCCAATCGATTGGACAGAGGATTCGATCGATCGGTCCTCGTGAATAACTGAGGCAAGTCAGCATCCGATTGATCGGTTAGAGGATCCGATCTATCGGAACTCGGTGGTTCTCCCGGACTTCTTCTTGTTTTTTTTTCCACTTCAGCTCTTCTAACGAGAGAATCTCAGTCCATTCTAAATTAAAATAGAAAATACAATTCAATGGACCTAAAGTTTTGTCCAATCCATGAATTAGCTAATAAAATAAAAATCCGAACAATGGTTATCAAAGTCTTGTTCCTTGATCACTCTGGGGTAAACTTTATATACAATTAATACCCCACTACCTCCCACACACGCACACACCCACTCACACACGCGCCTCGTTTTTTTTTTTTTTTTCATACTTCCTGTTTTCACTAATCGAAGTAAATGGCTCGTTCTTGTTTCTGGTTGACATGGGCAGTTTGTCGAGGATTCAATGCCTCACCAATTCTTTACATACTTCAACGACAAGCGCCAGACTCCAAAGGAGGTTTTAACCGAGACACACACAAACCTAGTCGATGATGCAAGTAAATGGCTAACCAAGACATCTGAATCATGCTCAATCGTTGCTGCACTTATTGCAACAGTGGCTTTTGCCTCAGCAACGTACCACCCTGCCAGGTGGGGTAAAAGAGGAGCAAGGCACCCCAATGTTTGAAGGTAAGGCTGCCTTGGACATTTTCATCATCTCTTCCCTGGTTGCTTTGAGCTTCTCCGTCACCTCCCTAACCATGTTCCTCTCTATTCTCACTTCGCGCTTCCAAGTCTCGGACTTCTCCTGTAGTTTGCCATCAAAGTTGATAGTGGGCCTCAGCACACTTTTCGCGTCCATCGCTTCCATTTTGGTTTCCTTTTGTTCTGGCCATTTCCTTTCCATTAGAGACAACCTTAGGTACATCTTTCCCATATATGCGGCCACATGCCTACCCCTAACAATATTTGCTGTGGCTCAGTTTCCCCTCTACTTGGATCTCTCAAGATCTATGATGACACCAGTGCCAAAACGTAGTTACGAGATGACTTCTATCTAGTATCTAATCACCATCCAATCCATATTACTTTCTTTTACATGTAGTTTATTAAGCTAATGATCTTGGATTTACTGTCACACTTGCTGTTGTAGCTTGAAACTGGTATTGCTTTTCGATGTGTGTTTTGTAGTTGAAGTTGTTTGGCTTGAACTGCACTGATTTCTTGTATAAAAAGTGTGATTTCTTACATGGAAATGAAACAAGTCTTGGTTTATTGATTGTTGCTCTTGTGTGGGAATCAGCCTGAGCGGAAACCAGTTTGATTTCACGTTGACCCTATTTGGAATTTCTGTTTCTTGCAGTCCATTTACCTATATATCTCTATACCTTCAAATGGATGCAACAGAGAATAAACAACTGTGACATACAGTAACTTAGGAACTCAAGGATCCAAATGCATGAACTTTCATATATGCATATATAGTGTGGCCCTGTACGTACTTTAGTCTACATAGTCCCAATTGGATCCATATATTTGCACTCTTATAAAATCCAGGCTTTCAAAACTGGAACGAAGATTTTTTTACAGTAGATATGATTAAGCAGGGGTGGAACTAGGAAATTTGACTTGAGGGAGGCACTTTTTAACACTATGTAAAAACTTCTTTTGTGTGTGTTTTGTGCATGCGTGTGTGAAATTATATAAAAATTAGGGGTTTTAAGATATTAGTCCTCCTTAAATCTATTTTCTCCATTTACTTTACCAAAATTCGGCAATGTCACCGGAGTCGACTCTTGTCAACATTTTTTCTTTAACTTTTTTGCTTCAAATCCAATGATATCAAGAGACTGTCCCATGATGTCATGACTTTTATGTAGCAGTTTAGGAATTTTTTTTCTTCTAAATGATAGAACCTGAGAATTGGTGGTCAAATGTATATTTACTTTTCAAAAATGCTATTTTTTGTGTTCTATAAAAAAAAATGAATTGATTTGCTATTTGCAGAAAATGTATCGTCGAGAAATTGACAAATTCCATGATATCATGGGATTTTGTGCAAAAAAGTTTAAAAAAATAATATTGACCAGAGTCAAATGACTCTAGTGATATTATCTGAATTTGGTCATGAAATCGGAAAATCTGGATTTAATGAGGAATTATGTGTCAAAACCCCTAAAAATTGCACAAACCCACCCCCCATTTAATGAGGAATTATGTGTCAAAACCCCTAAAAATTGCGCAAACCTACCCCCACCCCCCTCCCAAAAAAAAAAATTTCAGCCCATCAACCCAGTTGTAATACTTTAATTTTTGCAACAAACTGTTTTTGATAGGTAAAGTTACCAATATATCGTTGTTGGCTTTCTGTTTACTATGGATCTATGTACAGCACCAGCGGGATCTCTTGATTAGTGGAAATTATTTGTAGTTTGAATAACTTCCATGGGCCTGTTTGTTTCATATAATTGAGTTCACAGTGCGTTGCAATTTTCCAATGCATTCACAGTGGTTTCAGTTTTCAGTCTTTGGCATAGTAAAAACATTTTTCACGCCAAAATGTTTTTCTACATCTTTATGACAACAAAATCATTCCCGATGAAGAATGATTTTCTGTTCTCTGTTAATATTTTTAGCTGTCTTCATTTTCTGGGGGGGAATGCATTTTCTGAGAATTTTGCAGAACCAGAGCCAAACCCAAGAGGTGATTCGATCATTCTGATCTGCTGTCTTTCACTACACCAAAAAGGGCAATTAGGAACGGACTTAAACCGTTCCTAACGTGAATTGAAACGGTTACAAACCGTTTCAAAAAATGGTGTTCTTAAAATCTTGGAACGGACGGCATTCGTTCCAAAAAATTGAATTTGGAACGGATGTTATCCGTTCCAACACCTAAATTTGGAACACGTTTGAACCGTTTCAATACTGTGCTAGGACCGTTCCTGTTATCCGTTCCAAAAAAAATAGAATTTGGAACGGACAACCCTCGTTCCAACGTTTGAATTTGGGAACACTTGTGAACCGTTCCAAAATTGTGCTACGACCGTTCCTGTTATCCGTTCCAAAAAAATAGAATTTGGAACGGATAACACTCGTTTCAACGTTTGAATTTCGGAACACTTTTAAACCGTTTCAATACTGTGCCTCGACCGTTCCTGTTATTTATCTTGGAACAATTATAAAAACTGTTCCAAAAGTATCGTCAAACCGTTCCTATTCCAGAAGCGTTCCAAATTTAGTAAGAACGGTTCGTAACCGTTTCTAATGAGTAAATAAATATTAAAAAAAAATGCTCATATACTGTAGCATTCACACACCTATATACACATTCATAGAAAACAATCACCGAATGGTTCACAATATCTAAAATTGAAATCATTAATAGACTAACTTGAACTTAAATATTAAATTTATAATATTTGAATATTCATACATCACACATCCACCTCATACAACCTGCTACTACGTTCATCCACTCCATTTGTGAAAAAAATAACAGCCAAAAAGTCTATCCCATCACATTTGTTGTGGCTAACTTTCTTCAATGTTGTTTACAGCTAGCTGAGTCCAATTGTTATGGTGGAAAAAGCCCTCCAATTAAGTTGTAGCATTCTTTGCAACGAATTGCTTTTCTTGCATGAGTATATATCTTTTGAGCATCCTCCTAAAAAAAAGAATTCAAAAAGAATGGAGGGTTAGTAAACATGGTCAATTGAAGCAGAATATGTCCAAGTAGAATGTGTTTTTTTTTTTTTTTTTTTTTTTTTTTTTGTGGGATCAATGTTTCAATTCTTCGTTGGTGGCCTAAGCATAGTCAATTGAAGCAGAATATGTCCAAGTAGAATGTTTATTGTAGGGTTTGCTTAATTAAAACAATAGTATAGCAAAGTAGACCTCAATCATGTACAATGTTCTTGCACTAACCATAAGACTACATTTACAAAAGTTTCATATAGAGTTTTCATATAACTCTGGATTCAGAGGAAAAATAATATAAACTACCAACTATTAGCTTACGGGCAGGAGAAAATTTGACTTTTAAGAGAAATTGCAGCTTCCCTGGGGTCCAAATAATCCAATTTGACTCAATATTAAAACCTGTCGCTCAGCAGAAGATATAAATTTTAATGCACATACTTTTAAGAGAAAAATCAGCTTCCATGGGATTCAAGAATTATAGAATTCCTGGAATGAATTATGTGGTCAGAAAATTGGGCTCTCTGCTAATGTGGAGATTTTTCTTCTCATGATTCTCTGTTTGGTTTAATGAATGCCATTATCAGATTTCATAGAATGCCTTTCTTACTCAAATATATATATATATATATATATTTCTTGATTTTCAGATTCGATTTGATAACAATCTAAGAAGAATATCATGATGGAACGAGTTCCACTCACAATTTCCAATTTCTCACTCTGTTTGATGATTCATTCGCACTAATTCCTCAAACAATTAAACGTCATTAAGGATTCTGAAATTAATTTTAGTAGCCCTGGGAATTACATAGCTATATGCACATGTAGTGGAAATAACATGAGTCAAGCAACCCAAATTCTTAAATCATCCAATCTAGCAAGGCTTGGATCATGTCCAAAGCTCATAAATGTAGACAACAAACTTTTCAAAATATATTGTGTAAGTACTAATTCACCATGCAATATCAAACAAAGGTTATAATATATTCCTTAGTTTTGGTTGGGAAAGATAGGGCATTTCATTGCCTAATGAAGTGTATACTAGGCATATAATTAATCTTAACAGGTGGTGCTAATTTAGCAAGAGAGTAAAAAGGGAATAATATTCATACCTCTATGGGGATGATCAGGAAATCCATCTGGTTGGCCTAACTGCAATATATAACAAAATATAACCAAAAGTGAGATTATGAAAGACCATCACATTCATGTAGAAACAGAGAAATACAAGAGACCAAAGATACCCACCTGAGAATTCATCCAGAACAAGAGATTAATTAAAAAAAAAAAAAAATTCACATGTGTTAAAAAAAAAGAAAAAAAAAAAAAAAAAAAAAAAACCAGACCAACCATATGCCTTTTCTAACCATTCAATTTCACTGGTATTTTTTTTAGGCTATATAGCCTAAAACACTGAAAACTTTATTACAAAACAAGTATGACTAAATGCTAGAAAGTCAATGTCAATTGCATCTTTCCATTGAACTCAACTCACAATAGAACAAGACACGTTTCGGTATGTATCTGATGCATTATAAAATTGGCATTCAGTCACTGGCTCACAAGTAGATGTCTAAGAGTAAACTACAACCATTTCAAAAGGGAGCCAATAATGGCATAGGAACTAGGTTATTTCAGTCTGGGAGATTTTTGGGACACCTCATGTCCTTTAAAAAAGAAAAGAAAAGGGGCTAAGACTGTTTACTGTAATATATTATTTTCCTTCTTTCTTTATTCATGTCATTTAAAACATTCAAACTCACTTTGTGGATGAAATGTTGATAGCCAGCATAAATAGTTCACTCTGGCTTCTCAATACCTTTGGTTTCAAGGCTTATACATGAAAAGAAAGCCATGGAGTTGAAAGTAATTATCAGTAACTCTGCATTTAGTTAAATCCAACCTTGATTCAGTGTGCAAATGGGCTTTGTGAAACTCAATTAACTTGACTTGCTAATAGGTTTTAGCTTCAACCATAAATGCCAACAATTTATTTAGAAGCAAATGTCTGTATCCACAAGTGTTGATAATCATACGCTATTTAATGTTCTCTCCATTGCTCATGAAACAGTGAGTCAAGAAGCCATCCTCTGAACCAACCTTCTACTTTTCTTTACGGAAATTAAGAGTATTTGAAAGGATAGAAGTTGAGGTTGCTGATAGGCATACCTTGTCTTCTAATCCTTGGAATAGAATAACAGGGCAAGAAAATTTATCAACAAAGTTGATTGGTGACCTCTCAAAATAAGACCTTTCATTCCCTGCAATATGTGAAAAACAAGGACCTCACCAGTCAATATTAGATTAAACAAACTAAAAACTGACACAGGTTTTCTGTTCAGTAACTACTTACCAACAAGATTATCAATATAATGAGACTCAAATTTATGGGTCTCTGCTTTCAATACCGATAAGTCAGCAAAGTGTGCAAACAACAGCAAAAGGGAGTGACCTGTAAGACTTGTGTAGTTTTATCTCAGTTCTATTAAAAAATACAGATAATTTTCCTGGCCTATAAGACTTATGTAGTTTTATCTCAGATCAGTTGCATTACTAAATACAGATAATAATCTGCCTTTGCACCAAAAATGAATCTAAGTTCACAATCAGAGCAAAATGAAATAATTTTTTAACACTTCATGTTACCTTGCTATTCCTCTCCCTGCGCAAACCATAATAAGTTGTCATTAGCAATGAAAAGTAATCAACTGAAAGCTGAAAGTGTTATTAGCAATGAAAGCAATCAACTAAAAGCTGAACACGAACAATGAAAGCAATCAACTAAAAGCTGAACACGAACAATGAAAGCAATCAACTAAAAGCTGAACACGAACGATATCCCACAATCATCTCCTAGTTCAAGTAAACCTTTCCTGTCATACCAACAACATTGAGGGGCACTTTGTGTTGTTAGCAAGATCCAGTCACTCCCCTGAAGGCAATTTCTTTTATAATGGGCTAAAATAGCGAGTGTATACAACAAGGTTCTCTTCTAACCATTACAAATTTAAATCAACTTAAACATATTCTGATATCTTAGTTCTTTTTCTTTTTCTTTTTTTTTTTTCTTTTGAAGGGTAACAAAATTTTGTTAGAAAGTTGACCGACATAAGAGACAAACATTGAAAAGCTACAAAAACAAATCCATCCAAAAAGAAAACAAGCAACACATAGAAAAAACTCTACACCACTAAAACAACATAGAGGAACCTGAAACTCTAATAATAGCTGGACACCCGACGCCCTCATTGGCAAGAAAGTTAGCCATTGAATTAGCACGGTGCTGATATGAACAAAGGAGACTTTAAGCTTGGATGGTAACAGGAGCACCTCCTTGGTAATGTCGAGTTGTCGACCATATACCATGGGAGGGCCTAGCAACAACCAAAGCCCAACGAATAAGACAAAAGGAATTTCATTCCACAATGATATTGGTCAAGCCCAACCTTACGAATTTCCAAAGACCAGTTCTCAAGGCAACCATTTCACCGATCTTAGACCAGTTGGGCCAAAGAAATCAAATATGCGTCTATTCATATTATCCCTAATAATGCCTCCAACCCCCGAAGGACCCGGGTTATCTAGTACAAACCAATCAAAGTTTGTTTTAGGAAGCCAGAAGGAGCAGACCATGATGCAACAACTTGGGGCCTAAAGGGTGATGAGTAAGCCACATCAAACCAATTTCTTAAAATGCTAGTGATAGAGACTCCTCTGAAATCAGGAAGAACAGGCACCCAAGAGCTACATATTACTTTGCTCTGTAAGGCTTCAAAAGAATAACAGACCCACTCAAAGCACCGCATGTCCCTCTCTTTCCAAAACATCCATATGATGGCAAGGGACTCTCCACATAACTTTACCCTTGGACGAACTCACTCCCATTCTCTAAGCTAGAAACATGTTACTAAGGGAATTGGGCATCACCCAGCTGCAGTGAGCAGTCAAGGACTCTTGCCATCATATGGATGAGGCTCCAATGTGTGTGGTAGCTTTCGGGTGGCTGATTGTTTCTAGGTGTGTTTTGACGAGGGATAACCTATGGAAGAGTAGAATGATTGTGGTCAATGGGTGCCCTTTGTGTCGAGGGGACGCTGAATCAATGGGCCATCTTTTGTTTTCCCATAAAGCTCTCACTCACCTGCAAGAAAGCAGAAGATGGCTCACTGACTAAGCATCTCCATGAAACGAAGGGCACCCATTAACCGCAATTATTCTACACTTCTATAGGTTATCCATTGTCAAAATACACATAGAAACAACCAGCCACCCAAAAGCTACCACACACATTGGAGGCTTGATCTTCCATATCCCTAATGTTGGGAGTGGAAACAGAGTCCCAGTGACCCAATAGAACCACAAAAAGGAGGCTACTGAGAAAGAATCATCCACTCCCCCTCCCAAACTCTCCTATCCTCTCCCTCCTTTGGAATGAAGACTGAGTCCAGAAGAGACGGCAATGATGAAAACTGATTTTAACCTCCAAAAGATGTCTTCTGAAGGTGGGGCCTAAGAAACCTGATTACCATGTCTGGAAACGTAATTGCTTACTGGGCCGAATAACATGAGCACACTGGGCTAAGGCAGGAAACTGCAAAGCCAGAGAAGAAGATCTCAACTATTTGTCATGCGAGAACTGAATCCTCCTTCAGTTCATATCACCCCCTAAGGATGGGATGCAGTTTCTTTTTGTGGGTGTTTGTGTGTGTGTGATGGCGATGATATTTCAATTCATATAAACCTATATAAGTAAATAGAAGAATAGGAAAAAAAGATGTATTGATCCATATAGCGCTATAGCCAATGTTTATAATACACCCAGGGTTGGCCTATAGGACAGAAAATTAGTACTTTTTAACTTGCCAAAGGACGAGCATTAGGCTTGTGGATCTGATTAGATCTGTCACATCTTTGCAACTTTCCAAAGGAAAAGAACATAAGGATGAATAATTCTGATTAGATCCCTCGTATCCATTCAACATTTCCCTCAAAGAATGATTAGGTATTTGACAAGAAAATAGATCCAGTGGTTTGGGTAGAAAGCAAAAAAAAAAAAAAAAGTAATATCTCAATTCTCAAGTAAATCATCAATACAATGCACATATGCGGCCAACATGACATGCAACCTGTTCAGAACATACAATTTACATTTTTTATGAAACTTACTTGAAATGTTTTCGCACAAATCATTGGTTTCTTAAAAAAAGTAGCCTTGAAATCATGCAAAATGTAACATGGCTCCTAATTTTAGAACAATTTTTTGCAATGAGGTTTTTCTATAGGATTCTTTATACATATTTTCATATGATAGAATAATTATTAGCTAAGAACATCGGTATTGTATGATGTACAACAAAATACCTTGAGCATATATAAGTATCCACATATTTAGATCATATTCAAAATAATGGAAATGGGAGTTAAATTATTCAGAGCATATCCATTTAAAGAAGTAGAGCATCGGCCACTTACACCATACCAGGAAGAACCAGCTTTAAAAGTTTGTCTAAAAGCAAGGGAAGCTAATGTTGTATAACCACCAGCAGACCTCCCTGTGATGCAAAGTCATTCTCCATCTACCTTTCCACTGTCCACCTTATAAACCAAAACCATTTCTTAATGTTACCAGCTCTTGATGTGGATATCTGCATTATCCTTTATGAACTTAAGAATGAGAAGAAAATACAGTAATAATGTACCAGATATCTTGCACAACTGCAACAGTCATTAACATCAACAATGCCCCATTGTCCCAAAAGTCGTTCTCGGTATTCCCTTCCGTAACCTTGACCATTATAGGCACTAGTAAGAACAATGTCCTTAGAATTAGTTCACAAGCACTGTTGCCATGTTTGTTCATAAAACAATATTCCTTGTTATGAGTTATGACCACATCTTATTACCATGACCCCACCTTTAAGTTACAAGGACCCCCAGATAACAAGTCTTACAAGTCACAATAGATTCCCCAGTGAGCCCCATGTTCACCATGATTGTATACCCTACTTGCTGCATATGGATACCTTGCAAAATTGATGGTTGGATTGAATTTTTGTTGAATCATCCATTTTGAAAGCTCTTGATAGGCAAGTAGGGTTATCAAGTTAAGGTTGTAGATGGAGGCCTAGGAAATTATGGTAGCCTCTGCCTATCCAATAGTCAGTCAAAAAATGTGGTATAAAATGATAATATCTGAAATGGTAACAGCAAACTATTGCCATTTTATCAAACATAATGACATAGTTCTCTGTACAGGGATCATATCCATACACACGCCCACACAGGAGGATGTTCTTCAGCCTCCACGATCGATTGGTACTCATATCGGAGGGCATTGCACATGAAGGTGCATAGATACTGTACTGATCAATGTTGCCAATGTCCTAAGAAAGCCAATGTCCCATCTACATCACTACCTTATAATCCTTCACAGGTCATCTCATATCCTTCATGCACCACCTCTTAAATAATCCTCCAGTGAAGATCATTGACCATGAGTTCCTATTATTTTATTATCCACAAAAAACTGGTCCTTGGTTTTCACCATTTTTCTATGATCAAATCAGTTTGGTAAGTGTTAGGTTTGGATGCCAATTCACATGAAAGTGAAAGGATGGTGTGTATAAAGGATCATTTAGGCCCCACTAGTTAGATAAGATGCATGATTAGCATTAATAGTAGTTGATATGAAAGACAAGCAGAAATGGTGCCTAAAGGAGATAGAGATAAGTGTATGACAATTTCTAAAATATTATTTGATAGTATCAATATTACTGCTTTGATTACAGAAGTTTTTACTTACAGGGAATCCCTTAAGATTGATGAAAGGCTTAGAAGAAACTTTGTTGTGATCATGGATTTTCTTTGCTAATTGGGGAACGTAGTGTCCTACAAAAAATATGTGAGAAAGGTCAAGAAATTGTATGAATACCACATAGAAATGCTTGAATGATTGTCTATCCTTAACTAATTCAACAAACCTGCATAACTTTGTCCAGCAATATAAAAATCTCTATGCCTGTACTGTGGAAATCTTTCAAACCATCTTAAAAGAAATATCAGGGCATCCCTAGTTGCTTGCATGAACAGAAAAAAAAATGGAATAAGAAGAAGATTGGCAACTCTGATCTTTTGAAGAACTCTGAACAACCAAAATTTTTTGGACAGCTTGATTGAATTGACCTGTTCGTACCAGCTGGATGAAAGACAAGCAGCTATGCTTAAAACAGAGCCTAATGCAGGCTGAGCCATTGTGGCCCAACCCAGTACTAGCTGGATTTACAGGAGATGGTTGTTTGTTCTCATTCTTACCTCTGTTCCAAGAGTACTTGTTGAGGTGTATGTTTGAACCAGTATAGGTGGAGCAACAGCAACAACAGTTGCAGCTTCAAACCAGATGCTCCTGCAAATAAATATATCTCAGAATCATAATAACCAATATTTATTTACAGCAACTAATTTAACTGAAAAACAACCCCATGATGCACACTGGATGAAATTTACTCTTCATGAACTCAATTTATAGGCGGAAAAGAACCAACAGGTAGTCATAAATCATAACCAGACTGCAAAGAACGAGAAAATTAGCCAACCACCACATGTGAAAATTAGCCAACCACCACTTGTGATCTAATGTCAAAATCATGTGCAAATGTCTCCTCCCAAATCATTTTAGAATGCAAATGGGTAGAATAACAAATGTCTCCACCTAAATGTCCCCTTCAAAATACAAGCAAAAGAACATCAAAACACGAAAACAATTTGCTTATAAGAATAACCATATCATATTCTGAATGAGAATCAATTATATATGAGCAATAAAATATCAGTCAGGCCTATCAAAAACATGAATCACAACAACTTAGTATTGACTAAAGAAATCGAGAAAACATGAATAACAGAAACACTTACATGTGAGAGTCCATGACTTTGTTCACAAAGCTTCACTGAAAGAGATAAAAATAGGAAAAATACAGAAAAGAAAAATAGCATAGATCTGACTTTAATTTAATGAATTCAAAAGTAACTTTAGATCATATGTTAGCCCCATTTCAATAGTGTGCGTCACTATTAATCCTTCAAAATACAATTGAGAAACTACATGGACAAGTGATTGAAATCAAGTTAACAAAAGACTCCATAGACAAACAAGAACAAATAGCATAGAACGTCATACTATAGACAATCTAAGTTTAACAAAATGCCCTTTAAACCATCTAGTCAATGAATTTGGTAGAGGCAATAGGCCATGCTACAAATGACCCATTCCCAACTTCCCCCAAAGTGGAATGATAACCATCAGGATAAGGCAGGTCAACATCTCCTTTCTCAATGACGTCAACTGTAACCTTGTATGCATCTTCTGGAAGAGCTTTAGAATGAATAAGTTGGGTCCCATTCCCGATATGAGCTCTTCCGATGGCAACGACCTCTTTACGCCAAGAGATCAATTTGCACGGCCGCAGTCTCATTGAATGTACATTGCTCTCTAGTGTGTTTGATACCGCAATCGAGTCTCCTATTTTTGGTGGGAACGAAGCATCCGCTTGGGATCCTGAAGGCAATCGCTGCTGTAATACCCAATTTTGAAAGCATCTGTTATTCTTTCAAGACATCTTTCTTAAAAATATAATAGTATGAAAATCTTTAAAATTTCCAATAGTTTCAATTGATCTTTACCTCAATCATTTGTTTTATACCACCAAGTTCTTCGAAAATGCACTTTACTTGGTCCTTCAAATCCTTAATTTCATTTGATTGCTCAGTAGTTTTCTTATCTTTGGCAGCTAGTTTCTCAAGCGCTGGAGCGGACAATACAATTTGAGTTCTTGATACGACATTACCAACCCCGCGAACACGACCCTTGGTATCAACACCAAATACCTTGGCCAATGGATCATTGAGGATGTCATGGGAATCTACCTCATTCTGCCTTGAAAGTAAGTCTTCTATTTTTTCCTATCAAAATATAAACATTCGACTAAGTAAACTTTTTATGATATTTTATATAATATTGACAAAAGTATAGGACAATGAACTCACTATATGTGAAGACACGCTACTAGGGATAGATCCGTCTTTCCGTTTATGCGCTTCTATCCAGACTTCAGCCCTAGTAGGTGGGGGCTCATCCTCCTTCCTCTGTTGTTTCTATATTTGCACAAATTTCACTTGATAGTTCAATTTTGAGATAAAGTGCAATCTGAACATTTATATTATATAAAGATGCTAGTACTTAACAATACTTACCATTTTCTCCTCCAGTCTTGCATGGCCATACCTGCCACTAGTATGGTAAATTTTCAATTTCTTCCTCACATCCATATTCTTTTGTCGTTGCTCTATTGTTTTAGGGTCCATATTATGTTGGACAAATGCTTCCCAGTCTTCAGGTCGAACTCCTGGAGGACGATTGTTCAACCTAGCCTCATGAGTTGTATGAGGATCAAGGTACTTTACCCTCAAACTTGTCTTGTACTTCCGCATTGCCTCAGACATGCTCTTAAAGCATTTATCTTTATATGAATGGGGAACAATATAATCCTCCTGAAAAGAAAATATATCTTTTTAGGCTCAAGGTCTAAATAGATGATGTTATAAATATTGCAACCATTTCAAGGGGAGATATGTTAAGATTTCATACTTGGAGCCGCTTCCAGAGTTCATCCTTCTTTTCTCGAGGCACCACACGCCAGTCCTTGAAGGAAATGGGGACAATGGTACGAACCAACTCTCCACACCTTGATGACATCTTTGTTGAGTGATCACCCACGGGTAAGCCAAATGCATTGAAGGTAATCACTCGCTTTTCTTTTGACAAAGATGCGGTTTCTAACAAGTAAAAATAGCATGTTATATTCAATAACGTGGAAGTTTCTAACACTTAGAAGATTCACTTTTCAAATTAAACTTCTTTTCATAAATAAGCATCTAGCACACAAACAACCATGAAAGCTTAAATGGGTTGAAAGCTATGCTTATGTCAGGACTAGTCCCAAAACAGCACACTTAAAAATGGAAGCTAATTTCCAAGCCCCAATCCACTTCAAAATGGAAACTTCAAATTTGTTTAACCATTATCAACATGGTTAACCAAATTCTTAAGTAAGGATTATACGAAAACATATGGGGAGAGGTATTTTACTTGATAGTTCAATTTTGTGTAAATGCTTAGACTTTTCTTTAGTAACAACTTAAAATATAATTTACTTTTAAAACAATTCCTTACCTGCATTTGAGGAACTTGCAATGTGATCCTCCGCCATTTAAACACCTATGTCTCAAATGACATGATAACACTTAGCATACTGAATCCATAGGCATCACCAAACAATAAAATGGACAAAGAAAAAAGTGGTAATATTCTCAGGCGTAGTTAAACATGAGTATAATCAGGGCACCATAGACATGATCATCATCAAGTGGCCATAGGCATGAGCATTATCAAGTGTCCACAATATGTCCTTGTTCAATTCAGGCATCATAAGCATAGCCATGAGAGTAAGCATTAAATATATATTTCACATTATCAAAAAATGGACAAAACCATCAATCAAAAAATGATGCTAATTCACAACTGTTGCATGTCCATGTCTACAAATCATACTCAATTTCTTTAAGTACATTTTCTAAATTTGCATTTTCACCATCAAAGGAAGAAAATAAACTAGGATCTTCAAGTGCATCGACTTCTTTTGTTAATCTCTTTGGGGCCATTAGAACAACAGACCAACCGGGCCTTGTTTGATCTTTGGAGTAGAATACTTGACTTGCTTGACATGCTAATATGAATGGCTCATCTCCTTCCTTATCAATTCCTTTACGTTTCTCCATGTTCACCATTGTCAAGTTTGTCTCGGGATCAACAATGCACCCATTGGTCCTATCCTCAACTTTGAACCAATCACAATAAAACACTGTTTGACGAAAATCAATATAATCCAACTCAATTATCTGCTTCAAAACTCCATAATAAGTGGTAACATCTTCCTTGTACTTCTTATCCTTAACGCTTGACCTATATAATGTGATGGCACTGCATGAGACCCCGCTATTTCGTGTTGACTTATTAGTCTCATAATCGCTTGGAGAGAATGCAAACCCATTGACACGATATTTATTATAACATCTTGCCCTAAACATTGGGCCATCTGCAAGCCGTTTTAGAGTCTTCTCACCCTCCACAGATTCCATCTGCATATAAAAAACAAGGGAATTCACAATTCTCGAGATATATAAATGTGCATATTATACAATACCCAAATTTTAATGGATAATTAAAATAATACCTCCTTCCGCAACCAGCTGGTGAAATCAAGCTCATTTTTCCTAGACACACTGCCTTTCTTTTTTTGTCCATTTGAAGTGGTTGTTTTTAAATACATTTTATATTTCCTGTATTAATGACAAACACATTACTATGTATATCTATGTATCTCACAACTAATAACAACACCTTGCATGTTATTTTTGAAACTTTATCTACTCACTCTTTCCAGTCTGCAATTCCACCATAGCTATCCAGAACCCATCTACGTACTTGTTGATGTTGTACGTTAGTTAGGTTTATAAATTTGCCTTTATCCAATGGCTCTTCATCGCACTCACCGTCATCATCTAGGAACCTTTGATGTGACCTCTTGTGACCACCTCTATCACCATCTGGCATGTACTCCATACAGTACAAATTAGATTCCTCTACAATATATCGTTCTGCAATGCAGCCTTCAGGGTGTGCCGTATTCTTTACGTATCCTTTATAGATCTTCATTAACCTGTTGAGGGATTTCAAATTAACATTATGTTATACCATTTAGAAGACAACTTCAGAGTTAACAATTTACCGTTCAAAAGGATACATCCAGCGAAATCTGACCGGACCGCAAGCTAATGCTTCATCTGCTAGATGCACCATGAGGTGAATGCTAATTACAAAGAATGAAGGTGGAAAGAACTTTTCTAAAACGCACATTGCCACGATAGGCCGTTCTTTGACTGCAATGATATTATCTGCGCAAATTGTCTTGGAGCATAACACGTTGAAGAAGTTACAAATTTGTTGAATTGCACCCTTCAGCGCCTTATGCTTTGAGAAGGCATGTTTTAGCAGAACAGGTAATAATTGTTGCATTATGACATGATAATCATGTGACTTGAGCCCCTTTATTTCAAGGTTCTGTAAGTTCACTAAATGTTTAAATCTCGAACTATACCCTATTGGAACCTTCAAGTCGTGTAAAGTACGACAGAACAATTCTTTCTCCTCACGACTTAGAGTAAATGGTGCCTTTGGTTTGACAGTTCTACCATCCGACTCTTGTAACCATAGTTCTTTCCTAATGTTCATTCTTTTCAAGTCCTCACGTGCATTTATACCATCCTTCGTTTTATCTTTGACGTCTAAGATCGTCGATAAAAGATGGTCACCAACATTCTTCACAACATGCATGCAGTTATATTATCAGCAGATTGATCGCCATACCTTTTTCGTTTCTTCCCTTTTGATTTACCGATATCCATATGAATTCCCAATACCTTGGCTTCAACTTCTGAACCACTCAATCGACGAGGAGGTCTTCCTTCTTCTGATTTATTGTTGAAAGCCGCCTTCTGGGTCTTGAAAACGTGATCAATAGGAAGGAATTTTCGAGTACCCTGATAAGAGTACTTCTTTCCGCTGTTAAGACGTTCGGCAACTGTTCCCTCGGCACATACAGGGCAAGCGTATTGTGCATGTGTTACACAACCTGATAAACTCCCATATGCAGGAAAATCATGAATTCCCCACATCAACATAGCTTTCATATTAAAAATGGTCCTTGAATGAGAATCATATGTTGGCACTCCATTAAGCCATAACTCTTTTAACTCATCAACCAATGGTCGTAGGTAAACAGCAATGTCTTTACTCGGTGCTTTTGGACCAGGTATCAGTACTGTCAACATTGAAAATTCTCTTTTCATGCACATCGAAGGGGGGAGATTGTAAGGTACTATAATGACAGGCCAGCAACTATAAACGCTACTGAGGTGTCCAAAAGGATTAAACCCATCAGTTGCAAGTCCTAAACGAACATTACGACGTTCCTCATAAAAACTTGGCCACTTGGTATTTACTACCATCCAACTTGATGAATCTGATGGATGTCGCATGATACCACTATATTCTTTCGGTCGAGAATGCCAAGTCATTTGCTCTGCTATCCATGGTACACTACAAAACAAAGTAGAAAAATAATGTGTTATTAATTCTTGTACCCACTGGCAAATAGGATGACTTGAAAACTACATTTAACCTTGAAAACTAACCTGTATAGCCTCTGCAACCTTGTTGTCAAAGGAAAATACCTCAAAACTTTTACCGGAACTTTAACACTTTTTTTTTTGCTAAGTAATCTGACCTCCATCTAGATGTGTGACAAATCGGACAATTTTGTCTATCTTTATACTCTTTCCAGTACAAAATACAATCATTCGGGCATGCATGAATGGATTCATAGGTCATACCAAGTGAAGTGATCATCTTCTTAGCTTGATATGTGCTTTCTGGTAACGTATTTCCTACCGGTAGAAACTTCTTCACCAATTGAAGGAGATCATTAAAGCCATTGTCCGACCAACCATGTTGGGCCTTTAAACTGTACAACTCAACAGTTGATGACAATTTAGTGAATTCCATTGGACAAGAAGGGTACAAAGATTGCCTTGCATCATCAAATAAAGATTTATATCTTCTTGCTTCATGGTCTTCATGCCCTTGATACTTTGGGGAGTGATCTTCGGAATCTCCATTCCTTATGAGATCGTCCATGAGAGAATCGGCATGTTCGCCAATTCTCCCAAAAACATCATTTACAAGTTCCTCCATTCTAGGATACACATCATCGTGTTGATCACCAGACTTCGATAATGATGGTTTTTCATTCGTAGTTGCTAAACTTTCTCCATGAAAACTCCAATGTGTGTATGACTGATCAATACCGTTAATGAGCAAATGCTCATGAATCAATGAAAGGGCGATCATTCCATGCCCATTTCGACATTTAACACATGGACACGGAAAATGATTATGTCCACCACCATTTTTCTTTATAAACTCAATGAAATCCACAAGTCCATCCAAGTACTCTGGACTTAATCTATGTTTGGACATCCATGCTTTGTTACACAGTGACGACATTCTGCAATCAATGAGATAACATATTATTATCTATGAAGCATGGTCACAAACTTTCTTGATCAACTAATCAAGATAACACAAAGATGTAGGACAGAATGAAGCAACAAACAAACTATTCCATCAACTGCTTGCCATTAGAAAAAGACACAAACTCATTATAATTTTCATAGACGTTACCCCAATTGTAAACTTGCTTTTGTTTTCTTCAAGTTACATGCAGTTTGATGTTTAATGCCCCAAAAACATCCTAAAGGCTTTGGGAATCTTCCTTATTTAAAAGAGTGTGGAGCCCAAGACACCTCCTGCATAAACCAACTGGCCCCTTGCTTGAATTATGTCAATTTGACGAGTGGCCACCCATCAAGCGATTGCTGCGACCCACTAACGTCAGTGATCAAATCCAATCCAAAATGTTTTTACAACTTGATCAACAGCAACACTGCCTCCAGCGGCATCAATGTAACATAGGCTATGCTGCTGCCTTCTAAGTGTGGAGTTAATGTCAATTTAGGCATTTGTTCTGTTGAAAGTAAACACTTCCACTCCTTTCTCTTTTGTTGCAATTGAAGTACTTCCATCTTCCCATGCTTTTTAGTTTGAGTAAATTCACAGTGCTCTACTTTTAAGTGTCTATTTGGTTCTTTTGGTACTCTCTTTGAAAAAAAAAAACCGAGGTCCTATTTGCATTTATGAAAATACATATAGCTCAACAAAATGTATAAAATACTTGACTTAAAAATAGGGGTGTCAATATGTATCTTATTATCTCAATTTCTAAGACCTTCACTGGAATGTATTGAAACTTGCCCCAGTTTGACAGTCATTTCACTAACATAACCTCTTGGATTTAGTAAACAAAGAGATGACTTTATCTAAAGTTAGAAACTTTGAGGCCGCTAAATCATGGGATAGGATGATTTGCTTGGGACAATCTGATCTTCCGTATTCGACGCGTACCATTCCCCAAAACAAGAACACAAAACCCCCTCCTCCTTCCTTCCTTCTCTCATAATTGACATGCATCCATATGGACTCCATGACAAAAGGAACTCTTTTTTGTAGAATATCACTCCTGGCTCTATACCTTGGTTTTACATTATTAGGATGATAAGAAAATCTTTGATCAAGTAATAAGTGTTTTTTGTGTAGGTTCTCCCAACAACAGGACCATTATTGAACCAAACTCTGGGAGCAGATTTTCATTTGGAGACATCTTGTTGGTTGCTATGCTGCCATTGATCATTCAACCTTTTTGGGCATGATGAAGTAATTCAGCATCAACATGATTGCTTCATGAGTGATCCTGATCAATCCTTTTTTGAGTTTTTGCTTTTTTTTTTTTCTTCCTTCTGTCAATTTGCTAGATAGGTCTATTGATCATTGAACCGAGTAAAGGTTATGGTATGTCTCATTGTTCTGAGTCAACGTTCTATCTTTGCTAAATGATCAGTCGTGGTTAAGATGCAAATATTGTGCAGTGCCATATAGTAGTGAGGCATAATACCCAAATTACAGGCTTTCATTTGAACCAAGCATTCCATACATACATGTGGGTCACATTGTATTCCAGTTATCCAAATCATCAATCAGGTGAGAATTATTAGCTCTCCTAAGCAAACCTTTGTGTATCTTCTACTTCCAAGATAGATTGGAAAAAAAAAAAAAGGGACTGCATCTGTGACTAATTTATAGAGAAACACAAATACAACTCAAACAGGAAAAAGATTTAGAGATCAGAAGGAAATCCATACAACTTTTTGTTAATGGAAAAATTCACTTCTTATTGTGGGTACAAAGCAAGGACATCAATGTTATTATTAGTGTGATGGACTGTTTGATGTGAAGGTGATGTGTTATGATTAACTTGTAATTGAATGTTATCCTCAAATCTATAAAGGGTTAGTTAAGGGACTGCCATTACACTACCAGAAACCAATAGTGAAACCGTGAGGGGAAAAATAGATCTGGTTTAAGTGAAAGGGGCTGGTTTTAAATTAACTCGTTACAGGTGTTGAGGACATTTTCGAATATCAATATGGAAAAATCGAGGAGCTAGGATGACTTACTTGGTTGGAGGAACCCTTGCAGACACCCATAGATTGTTAGCACTGTATGGTCTGACATCCCCATACAAATGGCCAATTCTGGAGACTCGAGGACTTCGAATAGTTTTGGGAGAATTTGATTCAGAGCCTAGGGTTAAAACCACAAGTCCATATAGGAGTTCTGGGCTGACCAAATTGATCTGGTGGGTCCAAGGCTATGGCCGAACCCCAATGTTTAGATTCCAGTTATGCCAGACCCAAATCTGAGTTGCTGGTCGCTGGTCGACATTAGTTTGGAGTGCAAATCTTGTTTTTTTTTGCTAATTGGTAAATTTGTATTAAAAAGAAAGAAGGGGGCAAAGCCCCTAAGGACAAGAGAAGAAAAAATACAACCAAAAGAAACCAAACGAAGAAGCCGAACCTTTGACAAGGGGCAAAAGCAGGCACAAAACACACTAAGGAGAAACAAAAAGCCACAGGAAGAAACAGAAACCTGAACGACTCCTCGAGGCATTGCATAAGAAAAAGACACCAGCCCGGAGCAAAAGGGAGAGCATCTAAATAAAACACAAGATAGGCAGCAGCAAGAAACGAAAGAGCACTGCACACTCGAAGCAGAAAAACAGCCCAACAAGACAAAGCAAAACCACAAGAAAAGAGAGGCACTTCTTGGCTACTTAATCCAGCTGAAAGACACCACAGAAAGCAAACTGCGCAGCACAGAAATCAGCATAGCGAGAAATGAGGGGAACCAAACTCATTAGAGCAACTGAGAGCTAGCACAGAACAAAGAAACACCACCCAGCAAAGAACGAAGCTTCAAAAGCTCTGCCTGCAGAGGAAAACAGAGGCCAAAGCTCCACAACCTAGCACAAAGAGCCTGCCTCCGAACAATTCCACCCAGTGAAGAGATCAAACCCAGAGCAGACTTAATGGGGTAGAGAGAGAGCCCAGACACCAAAACGAGAGAGCCCAGCTGCCAGGAAAAAAAAAGAAGAACCTACTGCTTCTACGACAGTAATTGTAGTAATTGTAATCTGACATAATATAATTGAATGATTCCTATTCCTCTGTATGATAGCTCTTCATTCTCGATGTCTATAGTCTTGATGTTGATCAAAAGTTTGGAATTGATGTATAATTTAAACTATATAAGACTGCAAAATACTGGTATGTACGCTAGTTATGGGCAGCGAAGAAGAAGAAGAAGAAGAAGAAGAAGGGAGCAGAACACAAGTAAAGAAGGAGAAAGAGAAAGGAAAGCTTACCTGGTTCGATTTGTCTTTGCTAGAAGGGAGCAGAACACAAGTCTCGCCCCTCCTTCCGCCTGCAGAATACACCTTTCTGGGTTTTTTCTTCCTTCCGAGAGACACTCTGTGTCTCGTCTCAGTTGCTTATTTCAGCAGAACCCAATCAAACCCTGGGAGACGGAGACGAGGAAGAGGGGGAACCCAATCAAACCCTGGGAGACAGAGACGAGGAAGAGGGGGAACGCTTGGAGAAAGAGAAGGAGAATAAATGTCATTAGCCCTTGAGAGAAAGAGAAGGAGAATTGAAGGCGGGAAGAAATGGCGCCAACGAAAATGGGGAGGGTAGTACTCGTTCTTTTCTGGCGCCAACGAAAATGGGGAGCCCACGATTTTTTAGGATGAAACGGACTTTAGAGTTGGAACGGCTTGGGACCTTATTAGATTAGGGAGGGTCACTGTCCGTTTCAACAGTCCGTTTCTATGTCACATTTTTGGTGTAGTGAGAAGAGCCAAACTTACAGATCACTGTGGAACATCTTTTGCCACACCAAACAGTAGAAACTCAAAGCCATAGATAATGAAATCTTTATTATTATTATATATATATTTTTGCAGAAATAAACTATGTATAGAAACAAAATGGTTTGTGAACTGTTGCACACAAATGCGCTTAAGGAAATATATCTGCCAAATATGAACACATCGCAACCGAAATAATTATATATCAGAACTATTTCACTTTTTCCAGAAAATGGTCATATATATATATATATATATATGGCCAGCCCTCTCCTCAACTCGAGCTTATGGGAGAGGGCTGTCTGCTGCCTAGGGGTGGGGCCTATTGTTTGGTCCATCCAAATGGACCACACATTGGGGCTCCTGAATTGCACATATTCACTAAAATTTGGCTCCATCCGATTAAATTGGACCATTTGATTGATGACACTCATCCAAATGGACTGTATACCGTTAGACTTTTGTGGTCTAGATGGAGATGATAAAAATCAAGGATATGACTTATTTTTTTGTAGAGAGGTGGGCCCCTTTGTGTCCTTCAAAACCACCCATCCTCATTCCCATGTGGGTCCTCGAGTGGGCCTCAGACCATTGAGCGGACACCCTTATCCCCAGTTTGAGCTGAGGATAGGGGGCCTAAATATATATATATGTATATATATTTATGGAGGAGTGGGGCCGGGCGCAGGGTTTTTATTATTGGGGTAGGGTGGCGGATGGAGGGGGATTAAGTTTGCATTGCAAATGCAAAGTGGCAGGTTGGGCCTTTCTACTAAAGTGAGGTGGACAATGAAAAATTTATAGGTGTTTTAGATGGAAAGTGTTAGTAGAACACCAAAATCTTAGTAATTCACCAAAAATTTGAGCTGTTAGAGAATGACACAACAATATATATCAAAGCATCCATACGTGATGGGGGCTCCACATGTGGATGAAACACACCAAATGACTACACATGAGCATAAACACGTGATTCCGGAAACACTAAGGTCACGTTTGGCAACCGAATTTTTTCTAAAGTTATAGTAAATCCATGTTTGACAATTGTAAATTCTTGAGGATTTGGACAAATGAAAATCTTCATTTGATAGGATTTTCAGATCCGACCACCCCTCATAAGATTTGAAAATCCTTACTTAAGTGGATTTGCACACCGAACCCTATTTTTCTAAGCTATATTCATCAATATACACCAATATCAATGTGAAATCCTCAACTATACAAATCTCCAGTTAAGAATCCTTATTCCAGTAGTAGTGAAGAATAATAAGATCTATGGATTCCTCGCCTGTTTCCAAACATGCCCTAAAAGTTCGAATGGTTAAAGAATGACACAATAATGCATATCAAATTGTCTCAACAAAAAGTACCTCATAAAAATCTTAAAATGACATAAATAGCGGGTTTTGCGCTGCAACTTACAGAAAGGTGAGCCCAATTACTACAGTTACTGAAGATGGCTCCCATGTTCACAATCACAAAATTTGCCTTGTTTTGTCGTTCTTAAAGGTGGGTCACATGTTTACAGTAAAAAAAAGTTGGATGACCTCACATTGTAGTTCCTATAAAGGTAATCCCCATGTTGTAGTTTGTAAAGGTAGGTCTTATGTTGTAATTTGTAGAGATAGATCCCATGTATAACAATTCATACATGGGTCCTTACTGTGATCCCTAGAGGTGGGTCTTCATTGTAATTTCTAAAGGGGGATCCTATTTTCCTATTAGGTGAGCCACATATACAACAATATGTAAACATAGACCTATGTTGTAATATTTAAAAGTGGGTCTTATGTTCACAATCACAAAAAGTGAGCATAGCTTTCAGTTTCAATAAAGGTAGGTCCATGTTCAAATTCCTAAAGGTGGGTCCCGTGTTATACTTTTAAAGGTGGGCCCATGTGTTGAGAAATTTAGAAATGATAGAGAAATGCCCCTCTAATAAGATTTTATTTGTATGTTTATCAAACAATCATCTATTGATTTATACTTTTATTAGACTAATTAAAAATCAGAAATTAAAAATCTAGCTTTTTTTCGACCTTAATCTAATTATCACCTAAATTAGAGTTTCCAAATGGCCTCTTAGACTCGACAGTTTCTATGAGAATTGAAAGAAGATAGGAATAAAATTGGAAAAAAATCTAAGAAAAATTCAATTATTTATTTATTTCTTCTTGAGAAGTACTCGACGTAGTCTTTCCCTCTATATTCCGGGGTTAGTGTCCAAACCTGACCATAATAGCATGTGAACATCCCCTTAACAAAGGTTAAGACTAACATCCCCTTAACAAAGGTTAAGACTTGTCAAGTGGAGGATAAGGTGCTATTATGTGGAAGTCAATTTAATATATAATTCAATGTGATTAAGTGGGCCCCCAAAAAAGATGAAGGCTTAAAGAGTTGGGATTGTTAGAAACTTTCCTTTCTTTGAATTTGACTTCAGAAAGACCTGAATTAAAAGGAAACCTTGCTTGGAGACTTAGTGGAAAAATTGGACTCTAGTCAAAATTGAATTTGTCTATAAAATTGAGGGCGGGGATTTCCCACCTAGTGAGTATTTCTCACATGTTATTTGCTACCCGGCGCAAATTGGCCCCTAGCTTTCCTTTTTTTTTTTATTTTCACAAGGGCTGTAGAGACGATGTGTGATTTGAAATGGGGAAGAAGGAATCTAGTTGCTTATATAGCTCTTTCTTTTTGAACTTGTTTCTTTATAAGAATTTCTAACAAGAAATTGTCACGTGAGGTTTTTTTTTTTTGAACATTATGTGATATCTTGTCCCTTTGCATTTGCAATTACCATGTCTCTTTAGAAGTATTTCAAAATTCCACCAGCCTAAAAGGTCTTAAATGACCTTAGGGCTTTCAAGAATTTCAGCCCCTTTGTTTTTTGCTAGAGCTTTTAAATGCTCTAGACAGGAATTCCATGAATTCGATCGAAGAAACAAGACAAAAGCTGAGAGATATATGTAATTGGGCCCACTAATGACGGATTAAACTTTGGTGATATCCTATGAAGAGGACATCATTTTAAATTTTCCCAGGGTGGGGCAACTAGAAAGTTTTTCTCCTCTCTTCTCGTATGCAACAAAAAGAAAGAGAGAGAACAAATTAAACAGCACTTCAGGAAATAGAGAAAGAACTGAAGAAAGAGTAATTTCCTTTTTAGTCCTTACATAAAATATAAACAATTTGTATGTTTTGTTGGTAAGGGCTTCTTATATGGGTAGACATGGTATGGTCCACTTCAACCCAAATGTTGAAATCATGGAGCACATATTGGCTGAAAAGGTACCAATAAATGAAAATGAAAGTCTAACAAAATGTTCAACAGAGTTTCAATAGACGGTCCACTGTAGAATTTTACTTTTCTCAGGTTTGCTGGAAACAGAGGCAGAAGGAAATAATATATAGTTTCCCTTCTAATCTCCTAAGTTATAAAGGGCCTATACATATCCATTCGGTATAAATATATTTAGATTTTCAATAGATGAGTTCACATTAGAATTTTACTTCTCACAAGTTTGCAAGGAAGAGAAGCAGAAGAATATGACAATTCCCTATATGATCTCCTAAAATTTCTCTAAACTTTATCACTAAAAACGGCCTATACTTACCTATTTGGCTTCTTCAATGCTTAGTTTAAAATCTCTAGCTACGTCTCTCCATAGCATTGTCGTTTCCCCCTCAACCTCAAATTTGTAATGTTCTGAGTCATACTAAGCAAATCTTTCACTTTTATGTTGCAACATTTTCTCTAAAAAGTAGCACTATATTATATTGGAAACGCTTTTAAGATTGATGACAGTGTTAAAACAACTTTAATGGACTCAGATTGATCATGTGGGAATTTCAGAAAATCCCTTGGTATCCATACAAATTTCAGCAATTTTTCAAGTTGGCCCTTCCAGAATTTTTTCCCAATATGGTGGCCCTCTTAATGTATATTTTCTGGTTCCGCCATTGACAATGGTAGAAGGCCTTAGCCCTCCTCTAATCCTGCCCATGTTGATACCGCGGAAACAAAAAGCATAAAGTGAGTGAAATTATATATTTTACATATGTGATTAAACTGAGTGAAATTTTTCTGATCATGGTGGGCCATGATTTTAAGTCACTTAGAATTTCAGAAAGTGCCCTACTGAGAATCTATAAGTAGTCTGTAAGGATTGGCCAACTGGCCTTAGAGAATCTGTAATCTCAACAGTCTGCTATTGCAATGTTTGGTGTGGGCCCCACACGGTGGTGAACCCAGGCATCCCAGTGGAAACCGTTTCCCCTACACAGTACAAATTTGATGCATATTCAGCAACGTACACGCACAAAAGACGTGCACTATGTCTATGCCTCCCTATAACTTTATACTTACATTCCTCTTCTACTGTTACACATTTTTGGCATTCTCCAAATAAAAACAAACTCTCTCTCTCTCTCTCTCTCTCTCTGATGGGGAAATACACATGTCCCTCATCTCCTCCACTCTCCTTACTCCTCATTATCCCTCTCATTCTCTTCTTCATCTTTCCCTTGGGCCCACGCCAGTTTTCTCTCTTGAATCCCACCAGTACCCCATCAACCCCACAAAACCACACATTGATAAGCCATGAAATTATACCAAACCAACAAACTTCAGCAATCTCTGAAGATTTCGTTGACAGTCGCCTTCCTGACTTCAACACCACCACAAGTGCCAATAATTCTCATCCAACTACAACCAATGAGGTAAGTTGAAAAACACCCATGCACTTGTTCTTATTTGAGTATGATTTTGATTGGGTTGGAAGAAAATATGGGTTTCCATGTATTTTCTCTTGTTCTAGGAGGAAGTGGTGATTAAGAAAATGAGTAGCTCGGAGAAACTTGAAGTGGGCCTTGCAAGAGCTCGAGCCTCGATTCAGAGAGCGATTGTCACGCGCAACTGCACATCCTATAAGGAGGAGAGCTTTTTACCAAGAAGATCCATTTACAGGAATTCCTATGCCTTTCATCAGTTAAGACAAACTCACTCACCACTACTGTTATATATATATATTGTGTTTGTTTGTGTTCCTTTAATTTGTTTCCCATTGGGCCATGATTTCATCTAGTCCTCTTGATTGATGGACCCCACAATCCCTGCCAAGTTCGGATCACTGAATTGGTAGCCGAGTGTGGACCAACATTTCTCAGTCTTTCTACTATTTGGAGGAGGCAGAGACGATTGAAAGAAAACTTAAAAAAAGAAGAAAGTATCCGGATCATTGGAAGACATTTCCTTTGAATAGATCTAATAATGGGTTTTTTTTTTTTTTTTTTTTTTTTCATGAGGGAGAATCTGATGTGTGGCCCATCAGATGATCATAAAAGGCCCGGCGAAATATAATAATGAAGGGCTACACAATTCCATTACACATCCTATCATTAGATATATTGAAGTTTGAGTGAGTCTTAAATGATCAGTTCTTAATTTCAGTGATTGGAATTCCCTGTAAATTGAATACTAGTTATTATCTGGAATATTCTCCACAATGAAGACTTCCCATCTTTATTTCAAAATCTCTGGTGATTAGGAGTTAGGCTCTCTCACCATGCATATAGCAAGGGCTGTTAAATGGTTTGAATTTGAAACGTTTGAGAATCCTATCTATAAGATTTTGAACTAAAAATGCTGTTCAAAGTACCTTGAGAGGCCTATGTTATCTACCTATTCCTATAAATCCACTCTGGCTAAAAACATTACATGTTCATTTAATAGCCAATTGTTGGGGGCTTTCAAAATAAACTGTTAAAATATTTTTAGTCCAACTGTTCATCATTTAGTGGTTTTGATCATCGAATCCCAAATAAAAGTACTTTCCTTCAACGGCCAAGATTGACTAATTTGTAACGTTCAGTATGCATGGCAGTTGTGGCTATCATTTATCACGTTACTATTTCATGCTTCGCAACAATCACTACTACTTTAGATATTTACATCTCTTCTCTTTCATCTCTGACGTAGCTGCTTATGTTGTATTGTATGACCAGCTGTACCTACGGTCCAACCGTTATTGGCTGTAAAGGCAATGGGGCTGGGACCATGAGAGAACCCCCACATGGGAAGAGTTGATCCTCACACTGGGAAAGAGGGCAGCATACGTAGGGATCGAACCTTGGTAGCTAGCTGGTGAGAGACATAATTGCTAACGACCTTAGCAACCCATGGTTCTGTTGGCCTAGTGGGTCCAGACTAATGGGTTCAGAGTCTTGGGTATTTTTAGTAATTGTACTAGGACTTTCTTATTTACTAAGATAGGGTTTCTTGGGGGATAAGAAAGAGAGCATTATATATATGATGTAATGGGTAACCCATGATGTATCAGAACATATCATACTGAGAGTGAATCCAAAGGAGAGTCGAGTTTCTTTCCCGTGGACGTAGGCAAAATTGCCGAACCACGTAATTCTCTTTTGTTTGATTGCTTGTTCTTGTGTGGTTTATTATTTGCTCGATCGCATTAATTCACTTTTCCGCATACACGCGCACAACAAGTGGTATCAGAGCCTAGGGTTTTCTAGGATTGGATTGTGCTGCGTTGCGATCGACGGATCGGATCAAAGTTTTTGATCCGGATTCTGCACGTCGTCTTCGTTGCAGAAAAGACAGAGATCGGTTCCGATCTCGTGTGGACCACACTGTTCCGGAGTTGCAGAGGACTTTGGAAATTAAGAGGGAGGAGAAAGGCTCTGTTAGCATCAGATTTGCAGTGCCTAGGGTTCTTGATTTGCAGATCGAGCCACTGTCGGAGAAGACACAGAGTTTTTTTTTGTCTTTGATTTCTTGCAGAACTTGAAACAGAGGGCTGCTTGGTTCCTTGATTTGCAAGATCGCCACCGGACCCACATCGTCGCCGGACTTCTTGTTGTAGCCGGAGAAGGATCACCTGCCGCCGCCGTGCCGTGATCGGAAAGGAAGAAGGACAGCAGCAGGCGCAGGTACTGGTTTTTCTGGTTACAGAAACCAGAACTTGAAGAAGAAGGGTCTGTTACAGAACCCATTTTTTGTTTGAAGAAGACCCCTGTTGCAGAACTTGGGTCTGTTGTGGGTCAGTTTAAGTCAGGTCAGTTTTGACCTGACCCATTATGTGAAGCCCAGTTAACATCCAAGACCAGATCAGGTTCGGTTTGGGTCAATTCGGCCTGACCCGCGTAGCAGGAAGCCCATTCCAGCAGTTGCTGACATCAGCGCCACGTCAGCGAACAGTACGGTCAGCAGGGGTTTGACCGAGATCGACGGCTAAAACTTGTTTCGTCGATATCTTGATCATCCGAGGTCAGATCGGAGATCCGTTTGTGCCTACAGACTCGTTGCGAGCAGATCTACGTAACTGTGGAAGAAGATTGACAGTTTGACGGTCAATAGGAAAGTTTGACCAATCGGAGCGCAGAAAACAGTTTTTGCGATATCGGAGTCATCCAAAGTCGGATTTCAGATCCGTTTCTTCCAGCGTGCTCGTGGTGACGAGATCTACAGATTGGTGCAAAAATTGAGGTTAGTGAAAGTTGTTTGTATTTCTTGATTATTCAATTGAGATGGAGAACAACACTGTGAACACTACCATGATCAAACTCAACCATACTAATTGGTTGATTTGGAAACCTAAGATGGAGGATATCCTCTATTGCAAAGACCTTTATGATCCCATTGAGGGGGATAGTGCCCGACCAAAAGAGATGTCTGATCCAGATTGGAAAAAGATGCATAGAAAGACCATTGGTCACATTAGACAGTGGGTGGATAATAGCATATTTCATCACGTGTCTAATGAAACCAATGCGAATACCCTTTGGAAGAAGTTAGAAGAAAGATATGAAAAGAAAACTGCAGTGAACAAAACTTTTCTGATTAGAAAGCTTGTGAATATGAAATTCAAGGAGGGTGGAAAAATTGAAGGTCACATAAATGATTTTCAATGCATTGTAAATGAGCTGGCTACAATGAAGATGGTCCTTGATGATGAGATGCAAGCTTTATTTCTTCTAAGCTCTCTACCAGATACATGGGAAACATTAGTTGTTTCTGTGAGCAACTCTACTCCAGATGGTGTGTTATCAATGAGTCAGGTTACTAGTAGCTTGTTGAATGAAGAAACAAGGAGAAAAACTGCAGGGACAGATAATGCACAGGCCTTTGTTACTGAGAACAGGGGGAGGAGTAAGAGTAGGGGACCAAAGGGGGGTCGTGGCAAGTCTAGAGGTGGATCACAGACTAAGAAAAAGTCTGGAAAATGCTTTCATTGTGGCAAGGAGGGTCACATTAAGAAAAATTGCTTTGCCTTGAAGGAAAAGAAAGAATCCAACAATGAGCAGAAGAATGACACTAATACTACAGCTACTTTAGATAATGAAGTAGTGGTACTTGCCAGTGAAGATGAAGAGTGTTTGAGTGTTGCAGATGATCATATTGAGTGGGTTGTGTTGACACAGCGGCATCCTACCATGCTACTCCTTGTAAGGAGATGTTCACGACATACAAAGCAGGGGACTTTGGCACTGTGAAGATGGGCAACACAAGTCATTCGAATATTGTTGGGATCGGTGATGTCTGCATTCAAACCGATATTGGTTGCACAATGACGCTGAAAGATGTGCGGCATATTCCTGATCTGCGGTTGAATCTAATTTCCGGAACTTCATTGGACCGTGCAGGTTATGACAGTTACTTCGGAAATAGCAGGTGGAAACTCACTAAAGGGTCTCTTATTGTTGCGAGAGGGAAGGCGTGTAATACGCTATATAAGACACATGTGAAGCTATGCAAAGGTGTGTTGAATGCTGTTGAAGACAAATCCTCTCCAAATCTATGGCACAAGAGACTGAGACATATGAGTGAGAAAGGACTGCAGATATTGGCAAAGAAAGATCGAATCCATTACTCCAAAGGTACATCCCTTGACCCTTGTGATCATTGCTTGTTTGGTAAACAACACAGGGTATCTTTCTCTAAAACATCAACGATAAAATCTAATGTGTTAGATTTGGTATATTCTGATGTTTGTGGTCCCATGGAGGTGCAGTCATTGGGTGGCAATAAGTTTTTTGTCACATTTATTGATGATGCAACCAGGAAAGTCTGGGTTTATGCGTTGAAATCGAAGGATCAGGTGTTCCAGGTATTTCAACAGTTTCATGTCATGGTTGAAAGAGAGACAGGAAAGCTCTTGAAATGTCTTCGCACAGATAATGGTGGAGAGTACACATCCAACCAGTTTAAAGGCTATTGCTCGAAGCATGGTATTCGACATGAAAGAACAGTTCCTGGTACTCCACAGCACAATGGTGTGGCAGAGAGAATGAACCGCACTATTCTTGAAAGGATGAGATGCATGATTAGAGTGGCACAGCTACCCAAGCCATTTTGGGGTGAAGCTGTCCTGACTGCCGTTTACCTGATTAACAGGTCTCCCTCAGTTCCTTTGGATTTTGACCTTCCAGAGAGAAAATGGACAGGTAAAGATGTTTCTTATTCTCATTTGAAGGTCTTTGGGTGCAAGGCTTTTGCACATGTACCAAAGGAGTAGCGTTCAAAACTGGATGATAAGGCAGTGTGTTGCATTTTCCTTGGCTATGGTGGAGCTGAGTTTGGTTACAGGTTATGGGATCCAGAGAAGAGAAAAATTATCAGAAGTAGGGATGTGGTGTTTCATGAAGATCAGTTCTTTGGAGATATTGAGAAGACTGAAAAGTCTAAAGAAGTTGTTGATGGAGTGGTTGATTTCGCACCGGCTCCTTCTCCAGTGCAGACTAAAGGTGGAGAAGGTGGACAAAACGATCCGGATCGTAATGAGGCACAAGGGTTGCCACATGAACAGGGTGTTGAGCAGGGGGAGCAGTCTCCTCAGTTAGAAACCACAGAACCTCAGGTTAGGAGGTCTACTCGAGAGCGTCAACCATCAACAAGATATCCTGCAGCAGATTATATTTTGCTTACTGATGAGGGGGAGCCAGAGAGCTACTCAGAAGCTAAAACTCATGAAGATAAAGATGAGTGGATGAAGGCTATGTAGGATGAGATGAGTTCTTTGAAAAAGAACAACACTTATGAGCTGGTGGAACTTCCAAAAGGCAGGAAGGTCTTGAAGAACAAATGGGTGTTCAAGCTGAAGAGAGATGACAGTGGAAATCTGATAAAGCACAAAGCACGGCTAGTGGTTAAAGGCTTTGCGCAGACGAAGGGTATTGACTTCGATGAAATCTTCTCTCCAGTTGTGAAGATGACTTCTATCAGAGTTGTCTTGGGTTTGGTCGCCAGCATGGACCTTGAACTTGAACAGATGGATGTGAAGACTGCATTTCTTCACGGTGATCTGAAAGAAGAGATCTACATGACTCAGCCGGAGGGGTTTGAGGTAGAAGGAAAAGAACAGTTGGTTTGCAGGTTAAAGAAGAGTCTCTACGGGCTAAAGCAAGCACCGAGGCAGTGGTACAAGAAGTTTGATTCATTCATGGTGAGTCAAGGGTACCGGAGGACAGCTGCAGATCACTGTGTTTATATTCGTAAATTTGGTAACGGCAAATTTATCATCCTTCTTTTATATGTAGATGATATGTTGATAGTTGGACATGATAATAAGATGATTGACAGGTTAAAAAGGGACATGTCAAAGACTTTTGACATGAAAGACTTGGGTCCCGCACGACAAATTTTGGGAATGCAAATAGGTCGTGACAGGAATGCAAAGAAGCTGTGGTTATCACAGGAGAAATATGTTGAACGGGTGCTAGCAAAGTTCAACATGAAAGATGCTAAGCCAGTTAGCATGCCTTTAGCCAGTCACTTCAAGCTCAGTAAGAGACAGTGTCCTACTACAGATGAAGAAAAGGAACGGATGATATCTATTCCATACTCCTCAGCAGTTGGGAGTCTTATGTATGCCATGGTGTGTACACGGCCAGACATTGCTCATGCAGTGGATTTAGTGAGTAGATTTCTTTCTAACCCTGGGAAAGAGCATTGGGAAGCAGTGAAGTGGATCTTCAAATATTTGAGAGGTACATCAGATTTTTGCTTGTGTTTCGGAGGATCAAAACCAGTACTTGGAGGCTTTATAGATGCTGATTTTGCAGGCGATCTTGATCGTCGGTTGTCTACTTCTGGGTACTTATTTACTTTTGCAGGGGGAGCTATTTCCTGGCAGTCTAAGTTGCAGAAGTGTACAGCATTGTCTACAACCGAAGCAGAATACATAGCTGCTAATGAAGCAGGGAAGGAGATGATTTGGTTGAAGAAATTTTTTCAAGAACTGGGTTTGAAACAAGGAGAGTATGTAGTCTACTGTGATAGTCAGAGTGCTATGGATCTTAGCAAGAACGCTGCATACCATGCCCGCACGAAGCATGTTGATGTGAGATACCATTGGATTCGTGAGGTTATCGAAAAGAATCTCATGAAGCTGGAAAAGATTCACACTGACAAGAATCCCTCTGACATGATGACTAAGGTCGTGTCTAAGGGAAAACTGGAGCTGTGTTCAGAGTTGGCAGGACTGGACTCCTAGTAAGGGGGTTCAGAGGCGTCTTCCCCATGGTCTGGAGGGGGAGATTGTTGGCCTAGTGGGTCCAGACTAATGGGTTCAGAGTCTTGGGTATTTTTAGTAATTGTACTAGGACTTTCTTATTTACTAAGATAGGGTTTCTTGGGGGATAAGAAAGAGAGCATTATATATATGATGTAATGGGTAACCCATGATGTATCAGAACATATCATACTGAGAGTGAATCCAAAGGAGAGTCGAGTTTCTTTCCCGTGGACGTAGGCAAAATTGCCGAACCACGTAATTCTCTTTTGTTTGATTGCTTGTTCTTGTGTGGTTTATTATTTGCTCGATCGCATTAATTCACTTTTCCGCATACACGCGCACAACAGGTTCTTGCCTTACTGCTGAGGGTGGCAAACTCAAGATTTTTGCTTGGGGGTAAATGGGCCCAAGCAAGTAGTTAGGTTTTGCCAAGTAGTTAGGTCTTGGGGGCAAGCCTTGAATTTATACGTGGGTTTTGAGGGTGTACCCAAAATTTTTATTGGGTTTTGGAAGCAGATCTAGGTCTGGTGGGGGCGACTATCCCAAAAGCATATATGTAATTCCAACCCTGCATTTTGAGATATGTATAAGAATTGTTTCCGATCATTCAAGTATTCAATTTCTCTAATTTTGAATAAAGTATATATGAAACCTCGAAATACTCGGATGTAGAGTTGAACTCATGGTTCAGAACATTCGGAAGTATAAATCATATCCTTGTATATTTGGATCTCAATCTTTTTGAATCCTTGTATATTTCGATTCAAAAAGTTCAAGTCCAAGAGACTTGTCTTCACATTTGAAAAATACATATAGATTTTAAGGGCCTAAATAGCTTGAATTATTTTTATATTTTAGAGTTTACTTAGATGCCATTTAATAATAGTCTCATTGTATATTTGAAACGGATTTTTTTTAAGCTCTCTTTCATCAAATTATGCTAATGCGCACTGCATCTGATGTTGAATAAAGTTGATGTCGGGTCCTTCTACAAGACAGGTTCCATGTTGGTTTGGGATCTGAAATTGGATTGCTATCCACCATGGTTTTGCTCTGGATCCAATCTGTTTACAGGTTATGTTCGTTGGATTGCACATTTGAAATGAATCTACTTCAGAGTGATCTGATAGATTTGGATTTTAAATCTCAACTATAAGCTGGCCTAAAAGAATTATACTAGACATGATTTGGAGGATCGAGGCTCCAGTAAGGAGTGAGATTTAAGATTTACTTTGTAGATGGAGGAGAATTCTCCTAGGAGTGGAACTCCGTATTGCTTACAACGTACTCCAGCTTATAGGCCCACTTAGATGCATGTATATAAATGAGAAGAAGGGCAGATGAAAAAGTCGGTTGGCCATTGATTTATGGACAAGTGGGAGCCAAGAAATCAGCGCCGCGAGATTATCCTAGCAATTAATTTAACCATCTCCCTTTTTTTTTTGGTAAAGAGATTTAACAGTCTTAAATAAATGTCTTGAACCATAGAATTTTTTAAGATTCAATCTAATGTCGAGTGAAGCCTCTAAAGAATGGTTATGAAAGGGGTTGTACTGAACATAGGTGGGCGCTTGGAGAACATCTTCAAGACGATGAAATCTAACTAAAAATTTAAGCTATTGATCAGACTCATCTGTTGGCCATAGATTGTTCTAATGGTCCGGATTGTCATATGTTCATGTGCCGACCCAAGTTTGCTGAGTCCATCCAAGAGATGGAAGGTAGGAATCAGATGAAAGTGTAAGGCACAAAGTTTCTTGTGACCGGCGTCACACGACCGTACATTGCATGCTGCTTGTTTGGGGTCCATCAAGATATGCTAACCTGTGATTTTGTGACATTTTATCTTTATGCATGTCTCTTTTTTTTTTTTTTAAGCCAAGGGCGGAACCAGGTGTATCATTTTTTTTAAGCCAAGTAAGCTATCTTTATACATTTTATCTTTATGCATGTCAATCAAGGGGCATGGGGGCCAGCCTTGATTGACGTTTTTGAGTGACCATCATCCGCCCCCACAAACAAAATCTTGGGATTGTCATTAAATCAAAATATGAGTAAAATCCAATTTTGCCTCAAGTTGAGCCTCATCATATTATCCCAGAAAAATGTGAAGGAATATAATGATAAACAACCTTGAAAATCAAGGCCAAAGGCTCCTCAGCTGGGCTTGGAGGGCGATTGATACCTTGGGTAATAAAAAAAAGTTGAAAATCAGCGGAGAAATGAAAAATTCTATGTCAACTTACTTAAATAGAAGATTAGATTTTTTTTTTTTTATTTTTAAGTCTTACAGAGGATAAAGAAGGTAGCCATATTTTGTGAACGAACAAAAGAACATTATCATTTATCAAATTTTGTATTGAGTTATACACAGCTTTCAATTGATCAAATTTTGCATCACTTTGGTTAGAATGACAATCGGGTCAATATATACACAAGAGCATGTAGTATTGACAGTTAAAGATGATTTTTTCAACCTTGGCACAACAAGGTGCTTAGAGTCTGATGGACCTAAGATCGTAAGGCTGTGTCTAGCCCATAAGGTTCTCGACCTTGAACATAGATTGGTTTCACCCATTGGCCCTAAATACATGTTAGGCCTACCTGACTAAAGCCGAATTTATGCCACACCCAGGCTGATTCAGGCTCATTACAATACAGATTGTATCTACATGTTATGCAGTGATTTCTATCTCCCAATCTGAAAAAAAATGACATTAATCATATATACTTGCACCACAGGAGCCACATTGAGATGGAGAAGAGATTCAAAGTGTGGACATACAAAGAAGGAGAGCCGCCGCTTGTTCATGATGGGCCTTGCAATAGCATCTACTCGACGGAAGGGCAGTTCATCGACGAGATGGAGAGCGGGCAAAGCCGGTTCTCGGCGAGCCATCCCGACGAGGCCCATGCTTTCTTCCTTCCAGTGAGCATAGTAAATGTGGTTAGGTACATCAACAAGCCTGCAAAGAGCTACTCTAGGCTCCCCCTCCAGCACTTGGTCACTGACTACATTGGTGTGATATCAAACAAGTACCCCTACTGGAATAGAAGCCAAGGAGGTGACCATTTCTTCGTTTCTTGCCATGATTGGGTGAGCACAGAGATCCTTTGCTTTACGTTCCTTTGCATGAATTATAGTTCTTGTGTTAAGATGCTTGGATTTCCATGGAAATGAACCTTTTCTATTGCATGCAAAATCTGAATTAAAGTGGTGCCATTATCTCTGACTTTTGTCACCCTTTAATTCAGTTTTGATGTATGTAGATTTGGGCCAATTAACCTATATTGGTGACCACCAAAACAATGGTAATCAGTCACCAGGACTTGGTTGCAAAGCTCAGGCATTTAGTTGACCTGAATCCTTGGGCATAACTAATTACAGGGAAACAAGAGTTCCTGTTCTTCCTGGAAAAATAAATGTCAACTACTAAAAGTTATATATGCAGTGTAAAGTGACAAAGTTACAAATGGGGTTGAGGGGGTGGTACACAGGCGACTCTGCTCTGTTTTTGGCTAAATTTGTATGACCTGTTGGCTAGGCTAGGCCCTGCTACGTTTGATCAGTTGTTTGGAATCAATCTGGAAATATTTTATTCTGAGAATGATTGTAAAAAAAACTTGTTTGATAGGTATTTTCTCTTTATTTTTGTACATCTATAAAATTCAAATTTCTTCTTCTCTATTTCCCTCCCTTCTCTATCACTTTAGATTTTTTTCTTTCACAAAATGCATATAAACAAGTTTTTCTTTATTCATTCTCAAATTGAAACATTCCTGGAATGATAGCAAAGAGGCCGGCTCAACTCATGGTCCAATGTAGGATTGCAGCTTGACAAATTATACCGATGAACCTATTACTTAGTTAACGAGTTGGTTAGCCTTAGACCTGATTCTTTGCTTGATTTGTCAGTCGTGATTGATATTTTCCAATAAAAATTCAAAAAGAAAACAGCAAAAGCCTAAAATCAGAAAATGAAAAACCATCAACTAGGGATGCAAATGGGCTTTCAAAACTCTTTAAGACTGGCCATGGCCCCATCCAGATTTTTGGCCAATGTGACAAACATATTTGGACACTTTTTTTCCCTACTGTTCTTATATATATCTTGTATCCTTAATTAAAATCCTTTCCAAGTGGTCATTATTACATATCAAAAGCAAATCAATATGTATGAATATGCATGTTTTACTGTGTAACATTTTTACTCGTGAAATACAGGGGCCTGATGTTTCGGACGCGAACCCTGAGCTCTACAAAAATTTCATCAGAGTCCTTTGCAATGCAAACACTTCTGAAGGTTTCAACCCAGAAAGGGATGCTGCAATACCTGAGATCAACATTGACTTCGGCCACATATTTGGGCCAGAAGCTGGAATGCCCCCCTCGAACAGGTCCATACTAGCCTTCTTTGCAGGTGGTTCACATGGATACATAAGACAACTCCTACTAGAACGCTGGAAAGACAAAGATGACAAAGTCAAAGTTTATGAGTACCTCCCAAATGGCCAAAACTATAAGAAAATGATGGGCCAAAGTAAGTTTTGCTTGTGCCCAAGTGGATATGAAGTGGCAAGCCCCAGATTGGTTGAAGCCATCTCTACTGGTTGTGTTCCTGTGATAATCTGTGACCACTATTCACTTCCTTTCAGCGACGTATTAGATTGGAGCAAGTTCTCTGTGGAGATACCTGTAGATAGGATAGGGGATATTAAGGAGATTCTAGAGGGTATTTCACAGACCAGCTATTTAGACTTACAGAGAAGGGTAATGCAAGTGCAAAGACATTTTGTGCTCAATCGTCCAGCCAAAAGTTTTGATGTTACATCCATGGTGCTTCACTCAGTGTGGCTGAGGAGGCTTAATCTTAGACTTCCCTATTGATCATTCTTTAATATCATATGAAAAATAGCATTTGTACAAATTATCTCTTTAAAAATCTATTCTCCACGGCAGTGAGGAATCCTCAGATTTCTCAATTCCTCACGCTGTGGATTCCTCACCTGTTACCAAATGCAATCTAAGTATATTATTTCAACCCATTTTTAAACTGGGTCTATTGCCCCAGATTTGTTCTATGAATTCCAAACCTGATCACAACCATATATTATAAATGTATATTATGTAAAAATCATTTGTAGAAGTATATATTTTATATCAATATAAGTATTGAGGCCTCAATTTGGGCTGGGACCCAAGCTGCTACATTGCTAAACAGGTCAAGCATGTGTAAACCAACCTGACCTGCCCAAACATGGTTCACTGCGAACCCAAATTAACTTGGAATTATATTCACTGTGAAGCAATTATCATGAACCTCATTTTTGTGTATGACAATTATATGAAAATCTAAACAATGGGCCCACAATAATTAACAAATGCTCATTAATTTGCATGGAGTTGAATTCTTAAGAATTTATGGTAAAATTAATTACAACAATTGATTATTAAAGAGGGGGAGGTTAAATAAATGCCCATTTCGTTTTCATGGAATTGGATCTAAAGAATTTATGGTGAAATTGATTACAACAATGGATTATTAAAGAGGTGGATGATTTAAGGTGGAGATGCAGACTTCTTGGGCTGCACCTTAACTGCTAATTTCCATTATAGAGAGAATTGTTTGATGGTTATTTATGGTCTTCACTTTTAGGAATGCATTTATTTGAATTCCTAGGAATTGAATGCCCTACCCTATTTGAGGTGTCCTAAATATAGAAACACATGGTACACACACCAATCAATAATTCAGAAAAAAAAAGAAAGAAAATAGTAACCCATTCATTAAATGGGCAGAATATGGGTTGGGCCTCAACCACCAAGGGTTGAAGCGGATTCCCTGATCCACAAACGATGATGGTTCCCCAAAAGCACAAAAGCAGGATATATAAATACCGACACCAGCAGCTGTTACAATTGCCTTCTTCAGAAAATCTCTCACTTCACAAGAGATGTCAGTCTTCTCCTGGGCTTTCCCTGTTCCAACCTCCTCACTTGTCCTCCTCCCTCTCCTTCTCGTCTTCCTCTTCCCCTTACACTTTGGACCTCTTCATCTCTTCCATGTCCTAATTCCATCAATCCCACAAAACCACACACTAATAAACCATGAATTGCTGCTTCCAATCCCACAAACTTCAGCCATCTCTGAAGATTTCACGCATCTTCCATCCTTCAACTCCACCACTCCCACCAACGCATCACGAATTTCTGAAGGCTTCACAGATGGTCATTTTGCAGTCTTCAATGCTACCACAGATACCAACACCTCTCATGCCACTACTATCAACAAAGTAAGTGGAAAACACTCGTTTTAGCTTTTGTGAAGCATTGATTTTGGTTGGTTTGAAGTGGGTCAGTAGAAATTTATGGTTTGGCATGTGTTTTGTGTTATTATAGGAGGAAGTACTGGTGATCAAGAAAACGAGTAGTTTAGAGAAAATCGAAGTGGGTCTTGCAAGAGCTCGAGCTTCCATTCAGAGAGCAGTTGTGACACGCAACTACACATCATACAAGAAGGAGAGCTACATTCCAAGAGGACCCATTTACAGGAACGCCTACGCATTTCATCAGTTAAGAGAATTATTCATTTACTACCATTAGCTAGTCATATAATACTGCAGCCATGGCTGGCTTGTCTTTATATTTTCATTGGGCCATGAATCCATTTTGCCCATTTGATTAGTGGATCCCACCAATTTTCAGGTGGGTTCCATCTTTCAGTTCAATGGAGACAGTGAGGACCACTGACTGTTGGTCCAGTAGATGAACATCTTTGGTTTTAGTCTTTCTACCATTTGAAAGACTGGAGCAGGATTCAGTGAGGCCACCAAGAAATTTTAGCAACCTTAGAGATCCATCAGTGTGGCCCACCTTTGCATGAGTTACTGTTATTTACATGATTCAATCTGAGGTGGTTCCAGTTCCATCGAGGTAGAAGGATGGAGAGGGAAAGTGAGTTTATCTGGTGGATTTATGGGGCTGGCCTCAAGAGGATCTGGACTACTGAAAGGCATGGATCCTAAGTCTCTATATTCACATGGGCAACATCAGATCTGTTCAAATTATTGCCTGTAGATGGATGGGCCACAAAATAGGAAGAAGCCCCAAATACCCCTCAAACAAATCCTAGCCATTGATGGGGTTTTTGCGTCATGGAGAATTTAATGTGTGGTCCATCAAGTCAGGATCCGGATCACGGATTTCCTATTTGGACCAATCAGGAGATACCACATGGGGAAAAAAAAATTTCTTTTTTTTTGAGGAGATGGGATGTCATTGATTAGACATCCTCTCCCTTGTAGCACCCACCCTGTTTGGACCAAACAGGAGATCCGTTTCCATCTCCTCATTCAATATTTATTATCATTGTCATTATCATCATCATTATTATTAATCATAACTCCTTAATCAATATGGTCATTATCATCCTGCCAAACTAAATATCTGAGCATAAATAAATGGAGTTCGTATGAGACAAATCTCTACTCCATATATAGGATAGATCAGTAGGAAAATCAACCCCTATGGCACTAATTCTCAAGCCTAGAGAATTTTGTCAACTGAATCATCATGGACAATTAAGACCGTTACATTGCCAAGTTATGGTGGTCTATCAGGAAACTACAAGAGCTGATGATTATAGCAATATGAGAAAATATAGACCCATCTTCAACAAACGGCCAAGATTGATTAACTCATCTTCAACAAACGGCCAAGACTGACTAAGTCATGGCGTATGCATTTTGGCAGTCTTACATGGGAATATGTGGAAACATGCCACATGTTTGCCATGCATACATACAAATTCCATGTGCCTCTCATCGCCTTTCTATATTTGCATGGATTTCCCTCATGAGTCTATCACTTTACGTGGTGTCTTTAACTTCGAACATTAATAGATCGGTGCCGGTGATTGACCTCATTTTTATGTCTGCAACATGTCCTGAAGTTCCACTTGGATGTGTGGCTCTCTCCATCAGATCCTACTTATATGCAAATTTTTATAAGTATATAATTTATTTGAATTCTGTAAATATCTCTGATCAAGTTTTGATTAGATCTTTCTTTTCAATGGATCATGTGTATGTGTCCTACCACTAGAACAGTTACGATGGTCTTGTGATTCTAGGAGAATTGAGATATAATGGAATGTAGATTAAACTTGAGCACCTGATCAGGTACTTGATCAGTATTCCTTGTGTGGCTGTCACCTAGACGGTCGTAATTGTTCAACCAACATATTCATGGAGCCAAAACCAGCCGCCATGAGTTTTGCTATCTCAATTCATTTAATTGTCATCATGATCCTGGTTGTTTGGATGGAGTTAAATTCCTAGGAATTAATGAATTATTGGTAAAATTTTCATACGTTACATATGTGAGCAGTGAATGATATAAGATGAGGTGGAGATATAAATGGGATCTCACTTTTTCATAGGATTTGATTTAGTATGATATTACTTGGGTGTTCATTCCCTGTATCTGCTTAATTCATTTTTGATTTAAAAAGAAAGAGATATTTGATTGCCATTAGCGGATCTTAAACTATTTTTAGAATTCTAAAGAACTTAATTTGCAAACAAATAAGCCCCTTGTATTAATGCAAAAATATCTCTTTTTCTTAGAAAAAAGGTGTAAGAGTTTTTGGGGTCTAGTAAATGCTGCTAGCAAAATCTATTCTAAGGTTCCATTTCACGGATGTGTCTACTAGAGGATTAATTCTCAAAGACCTTTGAGATTTAAGAGGTTGGTGGGAAATGTAGCCAAGAAATTCCTGCTAAGTAGGGATCTGGAAGCTATTTGTGGTGGACGGTTGGAATCACATGGAAAAGCCTAGTGCCTAAAGATCCTCGTGATTGGCATGAAACCACCGTTTATTGCTGCCTTCTTCCATCAAATAAACAAGGGGGCTGGAAAGAAAATAAACCTCAGAGTATGGCCAACCTGGATGTTTGAAAAAAGGCAATGGAGCTCCGGGATTGATAGGTTTAGAGGTAGATGAGGTGAATACAAGAAATTAACTCAATTATATGATTTTAACATCTAGTCTTAAGACTTGTTTGTGCAAGAGGAAAAATCCACACAAAAGAAGTTGATGTGAAAATCTGTTTTCTGCGTTTTTTTTTTTTTTTTCCTTCTTCTCACATTAGGTGCACTATTTCAGTGAAGAAAGGTGCCTAATTTTCCTTTCCAGGTAAAAGACATTTTTTTTTATAGTGGGTTTAGATCTGCATTGCTGCTTAAAAGAAAACATGGTGTTTCCTATTCTGCTGGCTCTATGCAAATTTTTCTTAGGTCTTTAAAGTTTAATGGCTAAACACGACATTGTTTTCTCATGATGGAATCCAATGGTGAATGATGCTGAGGAAGTGTAAATTTTGGGTTGGGCCTATTCATGGAGTAGTGATTATAAAAAGATCGGACTGGCTATTGGTGGGGGTCATGCCCTCAAAAAATTGGGGCAGAAAAAAGGACATTTTTTAGGGGCACATTTTGTAGAATTTCACATAAATAAATAAATAAATAAATCAATCAAAAGAAGACAGTGAGATGATACGGAACACTTGTGACATGGATGCAGCCAACAACGTGTGAATAAGGCAGCTTGTGTTGTCAATAGGCAAGCTCTGTCCAAATCCATCCGTGTCCAGGCACAGTCGATTAGATAATGATAAACTGACTTCAGGCTTGTCCCACATTGACCCTAAAGCCAGAGCCCAAGTCCACCCAAGTAGAAAATTGGTAGGGTCGAGCGCAAGTCCACCTATTGGAGAGAAAACTGGTTCAATGCCATAAATGGCGGCGTGTGAATATATGGATGTCAATAGAAGGAAAGGCTCCTCATATAAAATCAGTTTGGTCAGGTGGTTTAGTTGCAACTACTGCAGATGCACCCATTCTGGATGTTGCCTTTGATGATGATCAAGTACCAAGCCTCTTTCTTCAAAATCTGTCTAGGATATGTTTATATTGTGTTCATATAATAGACTTATGCATACATATACAATACTACAAGATATTAGAACGCAAATAGGGTTGTGGACCACAAACCTGAGTTTGGCCCATTAAGTGTTTTGGACCCTTAACATGGATCCAGTTCTTGCCGGTTGTGCCTGAATGCATGTTTAGGCCCTCCTAAATGAGCCTGGATTGATGACAGATTTATGGGGGATCAGGTCCGCATACAGCCTCAAGAAATGCACTCAGTGTGGATGTTTCATGCGTCTGACTATAAAAAAAAAAAAAAAAGGGCTGATATTCATGCATGTATGTGCACTACAGGAGCCACATTGAGATGGAGAAGAGATTCAAAGTATGGACATACAGAGAAGGAGAGCCACCACTGGTTCACGTTGGGCCGTGCAACAACATCTACTCGACTGAAGGGCAGTTCATCGATGAGATGGAGAGTGGGCGGACCATGTTCTCGGCAAGACATCCTGATGAGGCCCATGCCTTCTTCCTTCCAGTGAGCATAGTCAATGTGGTCAGGTTCATCAACAAGCCTGCAAACACCTTTTCTAGGGACCCCCTCCAGCACTTGGTCACTGACTACATTGGTGTTGTATCAAACAAGTACCCCTACTGGAACAGAAGCCAAGGGGGTGACCATTTCTTAGTCTCTTGCCATGACTGGGTGAGCATGCAAACTCTTGTCCCTCATTTCTTACCTTGTTCCAGGGTATAGTTATACATGGTAGGTTGGGATATGCAAAAGACTGTTAGAGGCCCAACTCAATTACTGATGATATTGAAAGACTGGATTCAGTCCATGGTCTCCTAAAAGTCATGCCCTAGCTTTCTCATCATGCAAATATTGGACTAGTATATTCTAATATTTTGTGCCCAGTCTGGGCCGGCCTTTCAGCGGACAGACCTAAATCCGGCCCATTTAGATATTGGGTGAAAATCCAAGATTGGCCAGCCAATGGGCCAGAATGCATGCTCACGTCCAGTTTAATGTGGGCTGATCTTGGGCCAGGACCAGGCAGGCCAAGCCCCTTGTGCTATCCTATTCATGGTGTCCAATTTTGTCAACTCTAACAATAATAATATGGTGCCCAATATTGTACAGCTTGAAGGCTATTTTGACTTGGGGTTTCAGGAACTGCTTTGAAAATGTTCAAACCTCACACGTCATAATGGGGCTCCGCATTATTACTTAAACCTTGATATGGACCATTTTGTCCTCACTGTATCATTTCATAGTATTGAATCCTGGTTTTGTTGATTCAGTGAGGAGTTCCTTGTTTGCACCCATTTACATATGGCTACCACATGTGTACATGGAAGTGTGAAAATGATCCCTTTCATATAAGAATTGTAGCATCTGAAAGGTGTGAATTTGTTTCGCACCTCAATGACAAAAGATGCTGCTATAATTTTTGCGGTATCAAATGCCAATGCTGCCTTCTATTTATTGCTACTCTCTTGTGGCCCAAAATTTTAATCCAAATAACTTGACCCATTAAACCCCAAAATATTTAGTTTTATGTCTTAAATCTTCATTAATGTTGAGATAATTAATACAATCTGCATTGTTCAGCATTTCCTCTTGAGAAAATGGCGCTTCCAAACAAACATGGTAATAGTCCTGGGCTAATGACATGAGTGTATGAATGAGATCAGTCCATAAGTTCAAGTCTCCAATGTGGGAAAAAAACATGGTAATATGTTTTACATATGAAAATCTCATTTTCATATCTCATGCATAAGGGACAAATGACTCCTAGGATTTGGTTGAATCACAATTTACTTGGGCAAGTGGTATGCACTCAACCAATCATACAAATCATAGAGGTGGTAGTGCTGACGGAGTGGTATTGTGATGGGATTTGATATACTGTGCGTATAACTTCCTTCCCTACTAATGATGAATTCTATCCATGAAAGGCCCCTTGCACTTATGCCCATAATTGCTCTATCATAGACATGTGAAGTTAATAGGTTTTTGATATGTGATTCTTTTTAACATTCTAGTAGAAAAATGCAACAGGCTAACACATATCATAGTTAGGGTGTATTTGGATCTTTGTAACCTAACACGCATCCGTCTTTGTTACTAGCAGCACAACATCATAGAAAGTATTTGTTACATTTGTTATAATTACATTGCACTTTTCTCTTTCTTATTTAACATCTATCTACTGTATAATGGGAGATGTTACATCAGGCAAGAAAACAATTATCAGCCAATGTGACAAGCATATTAAACTGTTTTTCTTCTTTTATCTTGCGTTCTTGATGAAATGCTCTATTTCACTTGTATTCTTTTGGGGGACCTTTTAGTGTCCTTGGTTTCATATAAACTAATTGCAAACACCATTACTGTTGCATATGGAAATAATGTTTGATCTATTGTGTGACATTTTGATTTGTGAAACACCAGGCACCCGATGTTTCGAGAGCAAACCCTGAGCTCTACAGAAATTTCATCAGAGTTCTTTGCAATGCAAACACTTCTGAAGGTTTCCGGCCAGAAAGAGATGCCACAATACCTGAAATCAATGTCAAATTCGGGCACCTTTCTATGCCGAATGGTCGACTATCACCGTCAAAACGATCGATACTAGCCTTCTTCGCCGGTGGTGCACACGGATACATAAGAAAACTCCTACTAGATCATTGGAAAGACAGAGATGATCAGGTTCAGGTCCATGAGTACCTACCCAAAGGCCAAAATTATACAAACTTGATGAGCCAAAGTAAGTTCTGCCTGTGCCCAAGTGGATATGAAGTCGCAAGCCCCAGAGTTGTCGAAGCAATCTCCAGGGGTTGTGTTCCAGTGATAATCTCTGACCATTATGCACTTCCATTTAGTGATGTATTAGACTGGAGCAAGTTCTCTGTACAGATATCCTTAGATAGGATAGAAGATATCAAGGTGATTTTACAGGGAATTTCTTCACGTAGATATCTGATGTTATATAGGAGGGTGGTACAGGTGCAAAGGCATTTTACGCTCAATCGCCCGGCCGAAAGCTTTGATGTCACCCATATGGTGCTGCACTCTGTTTGGCTAAGGAGGCTTAATCTAAGGCTCCCCTATTGATCAGTTTTGTTGCCCCTGTAACATCCTAGGAGGCTTAATATTAGGAGCTTGAAATGTATGAAACAGAATTTTGTGTATAAGATATCCTAGATCTTTTCAGGAAATGTTTCTCCTTGCAACCAACATCTTATTCAACTTAATACATAATGAAATACATGAGAATGGGATTCTCAGGATTATTCCTTTTGGTTCAAGAATAGTATAATTTGCATTTAGGATCATTACAACAGTGAATTATATTTGTTAATTGGCCAATCCACCATGATCTATGATGAATTGGGGTGAAACACAGATTGTACCTGGAACTCTCAGGAGTCCCAGGCAGTCTATTATAAGACTAATTGCATCCAGTATGACAACCAGTAGTAGTAGTTCAAGCAATTCTTCACAAGCAGATTGGATTCAGTGGTAATGAAACTAATATACATGGCCCCTTTTTTGTGCTAAATGCCAAATTGTATCAAAGAAAAAGGAGGGGAACTTGGCTTACCATTAAGCCCAATAAGAATTCAAGGCCCCGAAAATGCGCGCAAGCCTATCCGGGCGGTCACCCATCCGGGTACTGCTCTCACCCGAGAGAGCTTAAATCAAGAGTTATTTGCTCATGCTTGCGCACTGGGCACTTTTTATTTAATTAAGATCTTGAAGTGTTACAATGATCACTTCCTAAGTCCTTCAATAGTTGAAAGCTACTCTGATAACTCTGTTAGTTTGCAAGAATAAGTACAGTTTTGTGTAGGATGCCATTTATCCTTAATAAGAACATTTACAATTTGAAGTGGACTAATCATCCTAGAGAAAAGCAAATGGTTAGTCCGGGCCTTTCTTTCAGTGGATAAAAGTTTTAAGCATTATTTTTCTATAATAACCCCTGTATAATAATAAGGGCAAATGTTGAGGGGGGTGTTCATCGGCTAGTTGGGCCAGGCTGAAGCATGTCCATGTTCGGTCTGAATTAATAAACTTAGACTTATATTAGGCAAGCTTGACATGGGCCTTAAGTGCCTCACACAAGCCTAACCCACTTTATCTAAGCTCGTCCCATGTATTAGACGTGCCAAAAATTAGATCAAGGCCCAACCCGAGTACTAAAACCCAAGGCTAGAAACCAGCCTAGGCCAAAAGGCACCCTTATCAATGCCCAATTAACAAACTTCAATTCAATCCCTTCACCCACAAGGGTTCCCTCCAGTTGATATTGGTATCAATTTGACACTAATCCTTACAGTAATCATCATTAAACTAAATAGAACAAAGTGAGTTTGCATCATTTATATAGCCTTTAAACCTGGAAGACCTAAGATCATTCGATCTCCTAATAATAGTATTGAGTGTATCTCACGTAAAAAAAAATCCATAGCCTTAAGAGATGAGATGGCTGTCTAGAATAAAAAAAATTCCTCAGCTCTGTACAAGATACCTTTTTCTACCTCGGAAGGAAACATTAACTTGAAGGAAACGTAGCCTTATCACATAAAACAAGCTTCTTCTTTATCACCTTTGCCTACTTTTGCATTTCCATGGCCTCCGAGAGTCACATCTCTAAGAACATTGCGGCGGCATAAATCATAACTTCTCTAAGAACATTGCGGCGGCAATGGCATACAACATAAGTTCCCTCCAACATGTGTTGCCATCCAGCCATCCACCATTGCGTAAGGCTCTTTTAACATGGTTTGGCTCTTAGAAAAAAGGAAACAAAAATATTGCAGATTTTAGGAAAAAACTTAGAATGAGAAAGGAAAGGAAAGGAAATGAAAAAAAGGAGAACAAATAAAGAAGGCTTAATAGAGATTGGAGAATAGGTGTTTTTTTTTTAATATTCATTTTAACATATATACATTTGCCCTAAATCTTACCATCCAAGAGAGGAAGAGGAGAAAGCACATCTTCTTATTGGAGATATTGAAAGGAGTTGTAGGTTGCAAACTTGTAGAGACTTTAAGGTTTTATTTGTGTGGGTAATGTTTCAGCAGAAGCGGGCTTGTTTGGTGCAACGACAAAAATACAGGGAATTTCGGGATTTTACTTTAATTTTTTTGGCTAGAGAGGTTCCAGAAATCCCATCTACCTCTGTCGGGAATCAAAGCCACATGTTTCCTCTTCCATGACTATGCACAAATACACCCTAAGGGCGTTGAAAGAGGAGGAGATTCGGCGCCTTACTGTAGGCGTTTGGTGCATCGGCAAAATGTCCCGATTTTCCCCTCCATTTGTGCTTCAATTCTGTGATGGCGCGGATCCGCACTTCCCACCTAGGGCGTTAGGAAATAGATTCCGAGGAAGAATGACAAACTCATTTAATCTTTTCTAAATCTTTTTAATCCCTGGTTCCGCCCCTGGTCACATCCATTGGATCTCATTTTAACATTGGTAGGGATACCTCTGCCACTGTCCTAGCTAGGAACTCTGAAATTCTAAGCAATTTTTGTTTTGACTAGGCCGGTTAGCTTCTTTTGAAAAGTCAGTAGAGCTGTATAAATTTTGACCTAAATTAAGCAGACCACATAATGGTCATACGAAGTTCAGATTTGTGGGGTCTATATGAGGCCCCTGTAAATGCATACTTAACAGGCCTTTAAAATCTGAGGCAACTAAAATCAAAGCTTGTTTTTTTTAGTAAAACCTTTATTTATGATGGGATTTTCCATCATCACTCCCCCATCTAAAAGGCATGCATGTGTTTGGGTGGGCCTCAATATCTGTACCACATTTGAACTAGCAGGCTAAAATCCTCTTTATAGTAAAAATCATATAAAAGAAGCATCTGAGTTGGAGTGTAATCTTCAAAAGCAAAGATTATATTGGTTGGGGCCTGGTGGATGAGATCTGCATATCACATCTGAGCATATCTCTCACTTTTACTCTCTATAATAACTAACTAACGATACTCACATATAAATCCCCTGGCCTGGCCTTCAACCCCATCAACAACAAGCTCTTACCAACTCCTCTAATGGCATCCCGACCCTCTCCTTCTCGCACAGATGCATTAGAACCCAGACCCAACCAACCCCAGTCCATAAAAGAAATTGTGTTCAAGGAAGTCATGAATGGAAACTGGGAATCTGTCTTGGATATATACAAGGAGAACAAGGAGAACATCCAAACTGCCAGCATTACAAGCTCCAAAGAAACGGTTCTACACATCGCCATCTCCGATAACAGGAGCGACATGGCAAAGGGGCTCGTGGGTATTGTTGGAGATGGCAATATGCTCAAACAGATGAGGAATGATCAAGGAAATAACCCTCTGCACTTGGCTGCGTCCCTTGGACAGGCCGACATGTGTATGTTGATGGTGGATAGAGACTTAGAGCTGATCATGTCTAGGAACATGGATGGAGAGACACCTCTGTTTCTGGCTGCACTTCATGGAAGGAAGGAGGCTTTCTACACCCTCCATTGCAAGTGGTCCAGTAACAAAGGTCAACATGAAGATTTTTCGCATTGCAAGAGGAATGATGGGAACAGCATTCTTCATGTGACCATCCTTGGAGAGTACTTCGGTGAGAAATGCAATGCCTCTCTCTCTCTCTCTCTCTCTCTCTCATATGCTTTGCTCTTTTTTACTTTTTATTTTTGGCCTTTCCCATATGGTATCCTTTAGCCATCCATAACCTCACCTTAGCGAGCGAAGTTGTGACATTTCCTCACACATTTCCCACACTAGTTCATAAAAATTACATCAAGTACCTATAGGGAGATATCTAAAATTTGGCAAGAGACCGACAGGAAAATTGATCCCTAAAGATAACCGTATGGGCAAAACTCTTTTTTTTTTTTTTGGTGTGTATTCTTATAAATATGTGATGTGAGAGTTTGAGGTGCACTACTTGTGGATTGGTGGTTTATAATATTATAGGAGGAACAGAGGACCAAAGCAGTTGTCAGTTAAGTTAGTTGAACCTCAGTTCAGCTGAACTGTAGCGGTTACAGTTGGTCATGCACGTGGAGTGTAATTTGTTATAACTAAAGATAAATGAGTGTCTCATGAATGATTCCAGCTATCTGAATCTGTTGTAATGATGTCTATATAAGACTCTCTCGGTTGTACTCAGAATTATCTTTCGAATGAGAAAGTCTCATCTCTGTTCTTCTATTGGTCTTCTGTTTATGCATTCCAGATTTGGCGTTTCAAATAATAAATTGGTACCCAGAACTCGCCAAGTTTAAGAACGAAAGAGGGCAGTCGGCACTCCATCTTCTGGCAAGCCATCCCTCGGCTTTCAGAAGTGGCTGTCATTTTGGGCTTGTTGGTGATTTCATCTACCGCTGTGAGGCCTCTCTCTCTCTCTCTCTCTCTCTCTCTCTCTCTCTCTCTCTCTCTCTCTCTCTCTCTCTCTCTCTCTCTCTCTCTATCTATCTCTCTCCCTCCCTCTCCCTCCCTCTCCCTCCCTCCCTCTGTCTCCTGAGCCCAACAATTGAGGATACTAACTGTCCAATGGATTAAGGTACCAGGTCCAAGCTTAATTTTAAAAAATGGGTCATTTAGATCTCGAGAATTTGGCTATTCAGATCCTCATTGGGAGGATTCTCAAGTTTTATCCCTTCATGGGAAGTGGAAATCCTTAGATGTTAGGGAGAGGATATAAAAATCTGCAAATTTCTAACCTGTTACCAAACATGATCTAAGAAATTCTCAGGTTTATTAATCCTCAGTGTAGAAAGCCTGTTCCATCTAGGAGTAGTGGGAAATCCTCAAATCTGTGCATTCATCACTTATTACCAAACTAACCTTAACTTTTTAATGATGTCATGTGCACATATACAGGCTTGCTTGTTGAGGAGCTTGATGTCGAGTCTGAACAAAGTCTCAAGGGAACCACTGCAGAACAGAGTCCAAAAGACAGGACTCGTAACATTCCTGGAAATTATGAAACCTGTTTCAATGTACTCGAGATTTTTAGGAATGGTCTTCTCGCTGGTAAGTTCGACATATGGAAAGATGGACTCAGTGAAATGGATATTTTTAATGGTGAATTGAACTTGCTCATCATCCGGGTGTATTCACTGCTAGAATGAATCAACTTATGTTTACATGGCTAAATCATTGAGACTGTTAAATCCTTGAATACCATCTTTCAAGAAGGATTCTTTTTTTAGATTAATTTCATCCTTAATGAGACCTCATCCCAGCCAGCATTGTGAATTGGTGGCAGCTCCAAGGAAGCTTCATGAAGAGGTGTCCAACATTACAATGAGGAGGATGAGAAGGTCTCAAGATGGATTAAGGATGTCCAAGAACCTTTTTGATTATCTATTTATTTATTTATCATTGATCATGTGACTGAAAAATATTGGTATTGTGAATGGTACAAGTATTGATTTATGAATGAGTTGTGTCCTTGACCTTAGTACAGTGCAGTGGCTAATCACATGGCAATCCTTCCATTTGGAGGATAAACACAGGTCATGAGCTCTTCTGTGTGGTGGGAGTTATTGGCCATATAAGTAGAAAAAGGAAAAGAAAAATCTTAGTATGTGTAGTAAATTTCATAAAATCATAACTTACGAAACATTAAGGATGCAAGATGGGTCATGCCAAGCCGCGCCCACATGTCCAGGCCTGCAAGAAAATCCAGTTTGGGCTGAGCATGTTGGGCTCCAGCCGAGAATTTGAAGATTGATCAAAATATGGTAAAGCTCAAGCTCAGACCTTGGGTACCTGATTTGAGCCCCACTTCCCAAATTACATATATGTTATGCTAATATGAAAATGCATATTATATATATAGCATAGCTACATGATATAATATTTAAAATGACTTAGACTTGGGCATGGACCCAAGACTCAGCCTAAGGTTCTGAAATTCAGACTGACTTAGCAATTCAGGTTTCATCTGGAATAGCTTGAAACTGGCCCAACAGAGTCACATTGTACCCAACATTTTCTAGTGGCTCTCACTGGTGACCTGGTCAACCTTCCTGTCAAAGTCAGTTTGTGAGGCCTGTTAATGGAACACCATCAACATCATCACTCCCAAGCAACACCAACAATAACAACATCATACATGAATTTGTATGCTACAATCTCCTCTATAACACTTAGATTTTAATACTTGAACCTTTTTCATCAACAAATTAATGAAAGGACATGTTTTAAGTGTTTGACATGCAACATTTGCATACAATCCATTTCTTAAATGCACAATTTTGCACTTAAGTTTTTAACTTTTGGCTCTCATAAACTTGTACTCAAGTTTGGTTTTTATTGTAAAATATCAAGAACTTCTTGACATTCTCCTTTGACAGTATTATCACTCTCTTTTTATAGTTTTTGGCCCAGACACATGGAAGTCCTTTTGTTGTAAAGGTAAAGCAGATATAGAAACAGCTCAGTCATCAGAAAACACAAGTAAGTATAGAACCTTTGTATTGATAGCAATATTTTGAAATTTTGGGCTCAGGCAAGCTGATGAAGTGCTGTTAAAATTGATTTGGACTGACAATACAGTCAGTTGATATGAGACTGACAACGAAAAAATAATAAAAGAATTATGAGTTATTTCAGAGATGTCAATGTACGTTTGATTATGGTTACTCCAAGAATCTGGCCCAAAAAATCCAGGTATGGATCCTCTGTTTTTGGACACCGATTGATGATATTGGGTCTGGATCCAGATACAGTTGGGGCCAAACCAAGCACCCGAATGATATAAAAAAAAAAAAAAAACATATATACTTAATAGCATATCCTATTAATAAATTTTATAAATACTAATATATAATCTATAACACTGTTAGAAGAATATATTTGGATTTTGTGTTGTGCTCTGGTTCAGGTACAGCAGGATCCATCAGAGTTAGGTCCAAGTGAAACGAAATAATTGATATCTTCTAAGGATCCATCTAAGTTCACCACAAACTTGACCTGTTTACATGCCTAGGTCTTTTGTAATTGATATCTTCTGAGGAAACGGCAAGAATAATATTGTTTGTAATTGATATCTTCTGGCAGGAGTGCGTGTGCAAGGGAACAATTTATGGTGATTAACTACACCTTGAAAATGAAATTGTTTTTCTAGTTCATGTAATCATCTTATATGTAGAGGTTAAAAATATCAACTACCACTACTTTTGGTAAACTTCTAATCCACAACCACCTATGCATCTGACTGATTAGGTGTTTCAACTGCCTTATACAATTAGGTTTACTTCAAGAACAATTCATAAGCTCATAGCAACCTCCCTAATGCTCTCTTGGGTTCCAACCCTCTAGGCTGGGGTACCAAAAACAAAGTTAAATTATTTCTATTTTGAAAGCTTGAAACCATACTAACTTTGTTTATTATTTATTTATTTTTTCGGTGCATGTTGGCAAAGCAGAAGAGAAGGAGCATAAACTTCCCTTCCCTCCCAATTACTACACATGCTTCAGCTTCTTCCAGTTTGTATTGGAACTCCTCCTAATTATTTTTGGATTAGGTTTGTATACCAATCTTTTCGTAGCATATCAAGGGAGTAGATTTTGATAAAATTATCTGTGATGTTTCTTTCAGAATAGCCAATGGGAAATTTGTGTCAATATCTTTAGTTATATATGCTCTATAAATAGCCATTCGCTATTCTTTACGAAACTACTCAATGTGTCGAGATGTATGTCCAAAATTTTATCTCTTTCAACTGGTCAGATAGTTTAATTTCATGTGTTCGAATGCAAATAGAGATGCTATTAACAGTTTAATTTTTCAACTAATTAAATTGAGCCAAGTCAAGCTTTTAGCCTAATGTATTATTCTAACAAATTGACAGGATTCTATAAGGTAACCAAGATGAAGGATAAAAAGAGGAAGCACACACATTCATTGCAACTTATGAAAGAACTTGTCGAAAGTGCAGATTTATGGGAGGCTGAAGACACCGGTTCAAGGCCCTCCGATGACTCTTTAGATAATTTTGAGGGTGAAAGAATTGATATGTACAAAGAATTGACAGATGCATCATTAGATGGGCCTGTCAGTGACGGCACTGCTAGGCTAGACGAAAATTCTAAAGGTAAGCTAAAGAGTGGCTGGTCCATTCGTTTACAATTAACGACAGCCTGTGCAACTCACTTGCATGTATGTCATTCATGGTTGAATTGATGGGGGAGGAGGTGTCTCAAGAGTGTCTTTGCAGAGAGAGAGAGGCCGCCTAATCAGCATAACTCTTGATTTAATGGCCTTAAACTTGGAAATGTTTTAGATGAAGTGCCATTTTTTGTATATTTGTGTGATCAATCTAGTAGTGAGTAAAAGTTCCATATTTTTAGAGTTCAGAGTAAGAATGATAAGATCCCTCTAAAAAAGTGCTCATTATGATGACAACAGCAAGGTTGACAGGATTTTGATACGCCCTTGGGACGAGCAAAATATTCTTTCCATTAAATGATGATAACCTTGATTTTAGGCCTCAAAGATTAATGGCCTCTTACACATTTTTTATCTTTTCATAAAATTAACTGTAGATGAGTATGGTAGGATCATTGTCAAAACTAGGATGAGTTAAATAGGAAACAACATCACCAGAGAGGGGGTCTAATTATTGGATATGTTTCATCCACGGCGTCACTCATTTTAAAAAAGAAACGTTTGTTAGTCATTTTCTAGTTTTTCACCATTAGGTTGTTACAGCTATAAACCAACACATCTTGATCATTTCTCATTATTTGGTATAACAAAACAACAACAAATATGTAAAGTTCAGCAACATGCTATATGTGCTTGTGTTCAGTTTAGACATTTAATTATAATGTTCGCACTCTAGCAGTTTCTCTCATGTCGTGTTTTTCTCTTCAATTATGAAATCTGTCATCATTTCAGTATATATAAATTTTTCGTAAGGTGTGGATAAGTTACGAGACTTTAGGGCAGTAGATATTTGTGATCTAGAGCAATAGAGCAATGACCAAACATAATATCCAAGCTTTAATTTTGTCAGATAACGAAGACGAGATCAAGGGCAGAACAACATTGATCCTTGAGGAACCAAAAACTGGTATTGCAAATCGTCGCAGCAATGGCCACAAGAAAGAAAAGAATCGAAAGGAAAAACGTGACAACCAAGAGGATAAAACACAGACAAAAGAATCTGATAAAGAAGGTAGTTTTCACTCTCTCATTTTCATTTCTTCATTGCATTTTTAGATGCCTCTTAAATCTAAGATTCGCCTTGCTTCTAAACTGTGAAAGTACAGAATGGGCTTTATATGGATGAGACCATTAAGACTTAAGAGTCTCTAGAGTGATGTGGAAAGTGTGGTTAGGAGGCACTCTCCTAATGGTTGGCTTAGGAGAAGCGTGGGACATCAGCTCAGATGATCTAAAAAATGATGTAGAAGTCATTTTTCACTGTTGATGTTTGATTGCATTAGAGTTTCTCTAGTGTTTTAACGTTGTAAGTTGTATTTGTGTAAATATATTGTTATAAAAATAACAATGCAATTCATCATCAGAGGCTTATTCCCATCAATTTGGGGATAGCTTCAAGAATTCTACTGTTAAAGTATGCTGGACCAGTTTAAAAAGACATTGCTAATTGTTATAATTGGCCTTCTTTATTTATTATAACAAAGAATACACAATGGAACTCTATCCACAATATGTTGACAGATGTGAAGGAGAAATCACCCTTCTTAGTTGCGGCAAAGATGGGAGTGACGGAGATGGTAGCTGAAATTTTAGACAAATTCCCGGTTGCGATTGACGACATGAATCAAGAAAAGAAGAATGCAGTGCTATTGGCCGTGGAGAATAGGCAACCTAGTGTGTACCACTACTTGCTGGAAAGGTATCCTAAAAAGGAGAGTTTATTTCAGAAGGTAGATAATGAAGGGAACAGTGCACTTCACTTGGCTGCATCCTTTTCCCAAAATCGCCCTTGGCTCATTCCTGGTGCAGCTCTACAGATGCAATGGGAGCTCAAGTGGTACAAGGTGAATCTCTCTCTCTCTCAAACACACTGCACACCAACAGATGCAGAAAATAGACTTGGACCACCCAAATCCAGCCCAATTACTGTTGGGTTGAAGTTGAGCCCTGAGAATGCATGAATTCTGGCTAGTTTGCTTATCATTAGTTCAATAATATGGTATCTGAGAGATGGTATTTTTTGTAGACTAAAGCAATGTAGCATTGCAAATTACTGCTCCCATTGTCCTTTCAACCGGTATGAACCATCTATAGGTTTAGTAGCCCGATATCATCATCATTATTATCAAAGCCTTATTCCATCTATACGGGATCAAACCCTTTTTTTTCCATACTTCCTAACTTCACTAATTCAAGAAAATGGGTCCATCTTGTTTTTGGTTCATATGAGCAGTTCATCAAGGATTCCATGCCCCGCCATTTCTTTGCACACCTCAACAGCAAGCGTCAAACTCCAAAGGAAGTGCTAACTGATACACACAGAGAACTAGTCAGGGTTTCAGGCAAATGGCTAACCAGCACAGCTGAATCTTGCTCAGTCGTCGCGGCACTTATTGCAACAGTGGCTTTTGCCTCAGCAACCACCCTTCCAGGTGGGGTGAAACAGGACATAGGCACCCCAGTCTTTGAAGGTGAGCCCTCCTTCGACATGTTCGCCATCTCTTCCCTGGTTGCGTTGTGCTTCTCCATCACCTCCGTAACCATGTTCCTCTCCATTCTTACTTCACGCTATCAAGTCTGGGACTTTTACTACAGTTTGCCATCCAAGTTGATAGTGGGCCTTTCCTCGCTCTTCGTCTCCATTGTTTCCATCTTGGTATCCTTTTGTTCTGGCCATTTCCTTTCCATCAGAGACAAGTTGAAGTTCGCCGTCTTTCCCATATATGCATTCACATGCCTACCCTTAACACTATTTGCTGTGGCTCAATTTCCCCTTTATTTGGATCTCATAAGATCTATCATGGCTCCTGTGCCAAAACGCAGTTTGGAGGTGACTTCAATCTAGTACTTCATTCAAACTTTCTGTTACAACTTACAAGTAGTTTCTTGGGGTGTTCTTTTTTTTTTTAATAGCAGTTTTTAAATTTTTTTTTCATGGGCTAATAATCCTTGATGTGTGATTTTTGTGGATGAAGTTGTTTAGTTTACACTGAGTTGATTTCTTGAATCATTAGTGTGTGATTTCTTGCATGGAATTGAAATAAGGATTTGTTGATTGATGGTGTTCTTGTGCGGAAATCAACTTGAGGAGGAACCAATTGATTTCACACAGGCCTTGTTTGGATCCTCTAATATGCTTTTCTTGCACTGCAGTTACCTGTAAATCTAAATGTCTATAAATGGTTGTGAAAGAGAACAAACTACTGTGAGTCTGTGACTTGTAACTCAGGAACTCAGGCTATCCAAATGCATGAACCTTCATTTGTGTAGAGAGAGTTGTTGCACTTTGTTTATATAGATCCACATGGACCCATAGATTTGAACTCTTCTAATATCCAGGCTTTTAAAACTGGAACAAAGTCTTTTACTTTTAAAATATCTAGATCCTGTTTGTTGGTGCGCTGCCTTTTCTGTAATGAACTTTTGGAGGCAATTATCAACAGAGAGGAACTTATGTTCATCAGTCCTTCTTTGGAGTATCAGTTTTATCGAAGGAGAGAGAAAAGGGTCTTTATTTCAATTTTCAACCCTGTTGTATTACTTCAATATCATGTGAACGAACTGGTTAATTTGGAAAGTTAGCAATAAGTTGATGTCGGGTTTCTTGAGTACTATGGATTTATGTAATCTCTCAATTAGTGGAAATTATTTGTAGTTTGGATTAGACTGTTTGTTTCTCGTAATTGAATACATTGGAATTCGTCATTTCTAGAAATAGTTAAAATTGAAGAAAACAAGGGTGAATTTTCAAAAATGGCCATTAAGGAAATTGAATACCCAACAACCACCTAGTAATTCAAATTCTAGAAAAGTGAGTGTTTATGCTACATCTTGTCATTCGCCTCTTGCCTCTGTATTAATTCTAGTCGAGCCCATTTGGCCACAAACTCACAAAATTAAATTCCATCCTAACAAACAGGCCCTCTAGTTCCATAGGTTTTATCTTCGCTACATGTCTCATGAGATAAAGGTTGCTCTATGGTTTGTCAATTTTCCAACTATCTTATTTGTATTGTTATTTTAATTTGTGCTGAAAACGAGAACTTAAGTATTCAGTCCTTTTTTTATATCTATTCTTTTATTTAAAGAGTAAGAAAGGTATGCAGTAAGCTTCAAAAGCTTGATCCACTCAACAAGTATAAGACACAGTCACTGTATTCACCACCTCAATAAGGCAATCAATTATGCCAAAGCACAGTGGATGGCTTAGGATTTTCGTTTGAGGGAGGCTGACGATAGTCAATTGAGGGTGGACTCATTGTCACTAAATTATAAGTCAAAACCCACAAGATTAAATGATTCTAAACATTGATTCCCCAATCCTCACGTCCAATTTCAACTACTAATCACTCTCATCTTGACCATTAATTCAGTGGTCACCAATTAGATGATTAAATCCAATCAACAAGCTAGATATTCAAGATTCAACAAATTTATACAAACTGATGTCAAATAGATGTAATGAGGCTTCAAAACGTACCATGTTTTCCATTTGAGATCACCTTAATCTGTTGATAGGAATAAAATATTTGTTCCTCGCACTAAATATATTATAGTATACATGGGCCTTGAGTTCATAGACGTGAGTGACCAATATAATAACTCAAATATAGAAATTGGTCGGTGAACTACATCTAAGAGAAATTAAAACCATATCCTGACAAGTGGGCATCCCTCTTGGATTTTTATCCCAGGGACTTGCATTTGTAACCATTGATGAGGGACTAGGTGTTCATTGTGCGCGTTGATAGCGGGACCCACCTGATGCTCCCCCCCCAAAACACCCACACCCACACCCACACCACACCCACACACAATGGTTACTTCTTGGGTTTGCACCCATACGAATGAACTAAACTAGTGGTTCATTTGTACAGCCCCGCAAGTGGACTAGAACTAATTTGGGCCATAAATTATAGGATTAGGATGATCAGATGGGGTTGACCTTTTATACATAGAACTCCCCCCCAATTTTCAAATCCCCTAGCCCCATCCCTAAGTGGGCTAGCATGTGAGCCCCATAGCGAGAATGGGATAATGATTGTGTGTGTTTAGCTTATCCAGTGCGCCTGGTTTGCATGGAAGCTTCCATGTGCTCCTCGCTGTGGGGCCGGGATGTGATAGACATCTTCATATGCTTAAGAATTTGACCAGTTGCTTCAGCGGTGCAATCCATTTGAATGGGTATGAAAAAAAGGGACTCGTGCAATTCAGGGGTCCTATATGAAGTGCTTGATAAATTTGATGGGGCCGGCCCTTCATAATTTAGAGAGAAAAATCCTATTTAGACCCTGCAATGTTGAGATGTGGATGATTTGGTCTATTAGAGGCCCAAATAAGGAAAGGATTCTTCAAAATCCTTTTCAATACTCAACACACTTAATCTTTTGTCAAAGTAGGCTCGACTTGTGGGCTCATAATTTTGTTTTTCTTCTCTTTTGCCCTTGCCTCGTTTGCATGCCTGCTTGACATCTTCATATGCTTTGGCAGGGGCGGATCCACAATGCAAGGAAGCCCCCAACAAAACTTTAAAAAGCCCATAAGGGCTATACAGCCCGTTTGGCCCAGCCCCTAGTTAAAACAACCTCTCTCTCTCTCTCAATCCTTCTCCCTTTCTCTTTGTCTCTATACATCCCTCTCTATTTAAAAAGGGGCTCTGATGCTGATTTCTTTAACTGGAATTAAAACTTGTCTCTTTGGCTAACCTTTTAGTCACGCCGTGCATTTGATTGATCCCACTAAAGATGGGTCATGGGGAAAAAAATTCCCACTGATTGGAGATTTGCACCATCCATATCGGCCAAGTAGGTAGGCGATTCGAAACAGCAGCCGAGGTTTTTGTGATTTGATATGAATGGTGAAATTTATAACCATAGTGAATTTTCACCCTCACATGGTCCTTTAGTGGATGGCCCCATTTTGTCTTACCTAACACTCCACTGGGAGTTGAACAATTCAGGCCGATTAGATTATGCAATTTTTCTTATAAAGTGATTACAAGAGTCATCACCAATCGAATGAAAACCATTTTGGGTGCATTATAGATGACTCACAAAGTGCCTTTGTTTCAAATAGGCTGATCACTGATTATATCCTTATAGCTCATAAGATTATGCATTATATTTCCTAAAAAGAAAAAGAAAGGAAAAGATGCTTATAATATGGCTATGAAGTTGGATATGTAAAGATCGAATTGAATGGCCTTTTGTTAGGAAAATGTCGTTGGCTCTTGGGTTCTCAGAGAAATGGACCAAATTGATGATGGAATGTATATCTACAATCACTTATTCAATAAAAAATAAATGGTCAGATTGAAGGATATATCAAGCCAACTAGGGGTTTGAGACAAGGAGATCCATTATCACCGTATATATTTATTTTTTGTGCTAAAGGTTTGTCCTCAATTATTCATGCTGCTCGAAATGCTCACATCTTAGAAGGTATTAGAATGAATCGTCATTGTCCACCACTATCACATCTATTTTTTGTAGATGACTTTTTTATGTTTGGTTACTCTTGAAGAAGCAGCTATGTATGAGGCTTTGATTGGAAAATATTGTTCGGAATCAGAGCAAAAAATAAGCAAGAAAAAATCTTCCCTTTTTTTCAGCAGCAATATTGATCCGAGGATAAAAGCAAGCATTTGAAAACTGTTGGGCATGCAAATTAATTCCGATAAAGAAAAATAATTGGGCGTGGGAATCATTTTCCAAAAAAAGCGAAGTACAAATTTTGATAGACTAAAAGAAAAAATCCTCTCAAAAGCTTCTAGTTGGAGAGGAAGATTGCTGAATCAAGGTGGGAAGGCCATCCTTATCAAGTCAGTTCTTCAAGCCATACTAACACACCAAATGAGCTGCTTCAAGATCCTAACGAAATTGCTTGATGCCATCAATAGCATTGCCTCTAACTTTTGGTGGGAGCACACAAATGGTAAAAATAATATTCATTGGCTGAATTGGTCTAAGCTCTGTGAAGGAAAGTTTTGTCGAGGGTATAGTTTTAGAGACTTACACAATTTATGGTGATTAGCGGAAGCATTAATAGTGAAGCACATGGTCTAGCGAGGGCTGGGCTTTGTATAGGCATCGATGCATACATTAGTAATCATGATGTATCTTTTTCCAATGATTAAAAAATAGACTATCATCCCCCCCCCCCACAAAAAAAAAAAAAAAAAAAAAAAAAAGATTTAGCATTTGTCACCGGCCTTTTTTAATAACTTATACACTTTAATAACTTTCTATGTTATAAATTACCAATTTCTACTACTAATCCCTTATTTTTATAATTCTTAGTTTGACAATGATGAATCTATCTATATGAAACAACTTTATGGCAACAAAAATTGATGCTCTATCAAAAGCGTTGGATACAAAGCCAATCATTGTTTGTCATGTGAACAAAGAAATCATATTATAATGTTATAAAAATAACAAATATATTTACTATAGTTTTTATAAATAAATACATTAACATGACTATGCTTCCCTTTTCTCAAGTGTAATTGGTCTAAATACAAGATCTTCATCAACAATTATCATTAACCCTGGCATACCATCCGCTGCTTCATTACGCATTTAGTAATTATAAATCATTTTACATATCACTTTTTTCTCTTTTATAATAATAGCTAGATGTAAAAAAAAATATGAATAATTATTTCCATGATTTATTTCTTACCAAGTGTTCAATTCAGGAGGCTGAGCTTATATATTGAACTACAAAAAAATATAGCCCAAACATCCACTGGAACTACATCAGCAGCAACAACTATAAACATTCAAGACATTAATTATGAATTAAAAAACATTGGTATTTTATTTAACAAACATTGAAATGAACATCATTTCCCCATCTAAACTTTTATTTTCAACCGTTACCTGATAACATAAGTTCTTCCTTTCAGAATATAGCATATCACATAAGAGCGTCAATTTTAATTGACAATTTGTAACAAAATTTTTGGTATATGGGTTGCAGTGGTTGTCAAAAGAAAAGAAAAAACATAAAAATATAATATTCCAATCTAATGCTCAAGCAAATAAAGGAAGTCACTACACAACCGTGGTATGACAGTTTTAAAATAAATATATTATAACTATTTCTCATTAACTACTATTGCTAAATCTTACAAAAAAAAAAAAAAAAAAAAAGTACTATTGCTAACTACTATCTTAAATTTTCAGGATTAGAGTTGCAGCAACTCTTTATGACTCTACAGGAACCATTTCAGCAATGTTATTTGGAAATGAAATCAAGAAATTGTCTTCATGCACACCGGTTGAAATGATGCAGTTTTCTGAACAGGTATAAAACTATTAAACTCATCTTAATATAAGTAGCCACAAATACATATAACATAATAAACTAATCATTTTATTTTAATATTAGGGACAAGCTGGTGAAATCGAAAACATCATTAACAAATTCAATCGGCAAGAATACATGTTTTAGATAAAGACCTATGAATACAACTCAAGAGTAAACTTCGTTGTTCTATCAATTCATGATGTTCCTAAAGAGGGTCAAACATAGACAACATGTCACAAATTATGTTACGTAAATACTTCATGTAGATTTTAACTTCTACTGTGGGTCCTACTCGGGCTATGTAAACAAATCAAATAAGAAGAATTCATTAGCTTCTACTTTGGGTCCTACTTGGGCTAATGAATTCTCACTACACATTTTCCCATTCTGTAAATATACCAACCATTGTAAGTGACTCAACTGGTACTCAATTTCCACATGATGGTGGCCCACGGACATAAAGATATGGTTATCTATGGATTACATCAGACATTGCACTTATGAGGTACTTTAATCTCCTACTTCAGATTCTCTTATTTTCTCCTATTTCTTCAAAAGCAAAGAAAAACATAGATCTCACATCTGAAATGCTCTCACTAAGAAATTATCGATGTATCTCTGAAGAAAGTAGTATTATATAGAGTATTTTGTATATGACCCCTAAGGTTTGTAGGATTTCTAAATAGGCCCCTAAGATCTAGTATTTGTAAATAGGCTCTTGTTCTTTCATTTTAATACCTTCCATGTCCCCAAAATCACTAATCCTAATAAGGATGGGCAACCACTGTGAGGTTCGTGTTGGACTTATATATAAATGATAGCTTTGCCCTTACGTTCATTCAACAAAAATGAGTACATTATTTATAAAAATATTATTATTTTATCTCAAGCCCCAATGGTTTCTCTCAACATCTCTCTCATGCACATGAAGCTTAATCATATATTTTGAAACTTTCATCAATTTAACAGTGAGTCATGTATGGATTGGATAGATCATAATTGATTATAAGTACATGTGTTGATTGTCATTAAGATCTATGGCGGACTCAGGATTTTTGTTTTGGGGTTGCAGACCTTAATATGTAGTTTGGTTTTGGGGGCAAACCAAGTGTTTTCATGTGGATTTTAAGGGTGGACCCATGATTTTTATTGGATTTTTTTTAGGTGGATCCATAATTTTAATATAGGTTTTGGAAGCTCACCACGGTTTGACGGGTGTGGCAGCACCCATGCGCCTGTACCTAGGTCCACCCCTAATTATGATCAATTTGGATTGAATGAAATGAACCCTATATTGATAAAATAAAATAAAAAAATAGAAGGATTTATGTAGGGTTAGTCTCTCCCACTAAGTACAATTGTTAATGTTACATACTTTATAAAATAAAAAAAAAAGTCCTAACTTCTGAAATTATGCATATAAGGATAAGAGAGATTGGCAAAAGTGTCATTTCGCTCTAAGAATCTATGGTGGTTGGAAGGCTATTGATTTTGGGGACATGGGAGGTATTACAATGAAAATACAAGGGCATATTTGCAAATACTAAGACCTCATAGCCTATTTACAAATCCTAAAGATCTAAGGGGGCATATAAAAAAAAATCTTTTATATATTCTTTGTAGGGATATATTCATGTGAGAACGTCTCTCACAGCAATCCCCATGAGTGGTAGTAGGATGGGGCCCACTTGGGGCCCTGGTGGGCCCCACTGATGATGGGACCACGGAGATGGAAAAATCCAAATGAGTAGGAACCAAATACCAAACTTCAGGTCAATCTCATGCCTCTTATCCCTTGATATGTTATGGCCCACAAGTATAATAGCTTTATATCAATAAACTTAACCCTTGATCCAACGGTCTAGTCCATTCAATTAGTGCAAACCTTATAGTCAAATGATTGTCGGTGGAGTCCCATGTTTGTGAATGGCTCGGATGAATCATGAGGTGGGCCTCTTGGAAGTTTTCACGAAAACTTGCGTTCTTTGTGTACATACTATTATTTAAAAAGTGACTATTTAAGAAAAATGGAAAGCCAGTGTTACAATGATGAAGCTTCTAATAAAAATATCCCTCATCCCTGCTCCATAAAACAGGGCCTTCTTACCAATCTCTCTCTCTCTCTCCCTCTCTCTAACCTCTGTGGTTGCATGACTAGAGAAGCATGCAGAAAAGGTCAAGGGTCTTGGTGCACCCTCTTCTTCGGAAAAAAAGAAAGGCCCTCTTTAGGGTCAATCGAAACCATTCCATGTAAACACACATAGAGCACTCAAGAGTTGGGCCAGCTCAAACCAGACACTGGTCAAAACTGTAATGGGCAGGATTTGAGTCATGCAACATGGACATGGCTTGTTTTTCTCAAATGATATTTGAATAAACTGATTAAAGGTGGGGAAGTAAATGGGTTGGGTTTGTGTCAAATCCATTGAGGACTCAAAAGGATTGTACTTGGATCAAAACAGGGGTGAAATAAAAGCCCTGACTATGAAATTAACTGATTGTAGGTGAAGAAGTAAATTGGTTAGTTTTATCACCGGGGACTTGGCCCAATCTCAATTAAGGATCTTGTACTCGGATCCAAAACAGGTCTGAAATAAAAGACCTTAGTATGAAATAAACTGATTGCAGGTGGGGAAGTAAATTGGTTAGGTTTGTCATCAGAGACTTGTCCCAATCTCAATTAAGGATCTTGTAATCGGATCCAAAACAGGTCTGAATTAAAAGACCTGAGTTGACTCCGGACTGGACTTGGAGCTATTATTGATAGAGAAATGCTAGTCAGATGAGGCATCTACAGAAGGGAAAGAGTTCGAGACCAAATTACCTTTTTAATCCCTGACATACATTTTTCTACTTAGGCCAGCACAGGGTATGGCAACAAAAATAAAGATCGCTAGAGGTCCACACTTCTACCGATGACTAAGACATAGGAATCTGAAATCTACAAGATTAAGTTAGAATCAGACATAGGAATATGATGGTCAGGACCATTGAGTTGCAAAAACAATGTTTATTGATTTCTAAGTACCATCACATTTTTGGTTGCAATTATCAAGCCATCATTTGATGTCAAGTACATGGTGTTTTTTGAAGCCATAGGTCAAGTATTGTGGTTGTTCAACTTATTCTCATAACTATAAATCATGGATTCTATTGTAAAGACATTACAAAAAATTTATTAGGAATGGCAAGCGTTCAAGTAAATTTAGATTTTTAGAAGTTAAGTATCTTGTCTTAAAAGAGAATGCGTTTGGTGTATATCAGAGGAGTTTCCACAAACCTCATGATTACAAATTCTTTGAGTGGCATTGCTGCGGAAAGCATTTAAGAAACATGTTGCAGGTAGTTGTTTCTTTCATAGACACTATTTCAGATGGATCAAGTTTCAATTGATATCATAAGATTTTTGTTTGACAGTCTTTTTGTTTTGCTTTATTTTTTTACTTCATGCACATGCGATTATGGTTAATAAAGTAGAAGATATGCGAAATGACAATTTCAATATAACCAATTTAATTGGATGGTCAAAAAAATGATCATATTATCTTGATTAAAAACTTCGTCAAGTGAGGATTGTTGATGAGTATAATGCATGGAATTAAGAATGTTGCAATAATGATGTGTAACAACCATGAATCACATTGGCAGTTTAAAATTAAAACCATCAAAATACATGCCTTCTCTCTATAACCACCAATTTGGGAGACTCTCTATATGACCCACTTGAGGATGATCATGCAGTTTTTTAGTGTTCTCTTTATTTATATCAGTCATCTATGAGGAGATAAATAAAACCAATCAAAATGTATGGCCCTCTTTTATATAAGGATGCCCCGACATTTTAGTCTAACCATAAGGCTTTTAAATTCATGTGCTTTAGAGATCTACATACAGGTGTGCCTTATTGTTTTCATTTTTATTTTGTTACACTACGTGCTAGCTCAAGATGTTGGAAAAAATATGTGGCAACGAATGTAATCAAACTGGCTAAAGAAATAGTAGGGATAGTAATGTAATTTGGTCTTTCCCCCTTTCCCATGCGTCATGACTCGTGGGGGAGACTTCGGTGCAGCAACGCTGCATCTTAACATGATGCAGTGTTTTTTCCTATTCAACGGGAACGCGCGCAGCGTAAGCATCGCTCATTCCCCTTTTACCAAAGCCCGTCACTTAATTAAATTTAAATTTCCTTCCAAAACTGCCCCTTCTAATTTCTTAATAAAACCATTTCCAATACTACCCTTCATAGACTCTACTTACTTATATTATAAAGGCGGGTCCCATATACAAAATTCATAAAAGCTTAGGTCTAAATATAATTCCAAGAGGTGGGTATGAGTTGATTTTTTAATGATGGGACCCATATTCACTTCACAAAAGGTGTTCTATGTTGTAATTCCCATAAAAGTGGGTCCTATAACATGGGCACTAGCTCCTAAACTTGAACCCTCTTGGATAAACATTTAGGAGGCCTAGGCCTAGGCTTGAACCTATTATTTTGATGTTGTAAACATGGGCTTCATATCCTGATTCCTAAAGGTAGGTCCCATGTAATTATTAAATACTAACAATCGGTCTACTTCTTAACATATAAGCGGCTCAAAATCATCATTTTATTATAAATGATAAAAGAAATTGAAGCAAACTATCAAATAACGGAAAATTTATTGCACATTTTAAATGAATAATTGCAGATTATTAAGAAAAAATGTGTAACACATTTGCAATAAATATTAAATGATTAAATGACAAAAAGATCACACATTTTAAAAGAACGATCAAAGAATTAAATAATTGAAAAATATGGCTGGACTCAAGTTTTATTTGGGTTAAGACATTTAATAGGTGAAGGCCTAGGCCTCCTATATTTTATTGAAGAGCGCTCAAATTTAGGATCTAGTGCATGCATGTATCAAACATGTGCCTATATTTGAGTCAAACCAATTTATAAGAATGAAAATGCCAATTGGAGTATCCCTAGCCATGAGATTGAACATGCATTTTTAATGAAATAATAAAACATAAAAATAAAAAAATAAAAGGGGCTAGCTTTCAACTTTAAGTCTGTAACAAGTGATTACACTGTATAATGATTTCTTGCATAATGTGTGACCAAAAGCAATTATTGTACATATATGGTTGACATGAGTTATTTGACTGTTGATTTTCCATATTTTGTTTGATGAGTTATAAAGAAAAAAAAAACTTTTTTTTTTTGAGCAAATGGATAGTAGCAACCATCTAATAAAAAAATTACAAAAATAGATGGATTATAACACATTGATCAAATTAACTTGTCTTAATAAAAGCTCTAACTAGAGTATCCCCAACTGATAAATTTTTCATGCTTTTTTAACAAGATTAAAATGGAAAAAAATAAACTGCGTAATAGATTTATAATAAAATAATAATTTTGAAGACCTTAGATGTTTTGAAGTGGCCCCATTGTTAAGTCTTTGAAAATTACATGGGACCTACCTTTAGGAATCAAAAGGTAGGGCCCTACTTTAGGAATTGTCATATGCAAGGCTCATCTCTAGAAATAATACCATTTAGAAACTAGAACAGGAGACCCACATTTAAGAATGACAATATAAAGCTCACATTTACAAGAATTACAACTTGGAACATCTTTTGTGAAGTGAATATGGGTCCGGCCATTAAAAATTCTAACTTGGGCCCACCTTTAGGAATTATAATTGGCATAAGCTTTTAGGTATTTAGTATATGGGACCTGACAAATTGAGAGTTCCTACGGGTAGTATTGTAAATGAATTTGTTAAGAAATTAGCTAGGATAGTTTTGGAATAAAATTGAATATAGTAAAGTGTGTGTGCATTAATAGAGAGGAGAAAAATGTGGTTGTTGATTTATACCTCGAGGTTGACATGGCGTCGTGTGGTGATGCAGGGTCGCTGTATGGAAGACCGACTTGTTCATTTTCACAGGTATTTATTATGGAGTCAGGCTACTTGTCCCGGGTTTTGTCCCGGGACTTTTTTCTTTATTATGGGGGTCCGTTTTCAGAAAGTCTACTTATCCAGAATTTTGGACAAACAGCCCCCTAGCCCTGGGATCCAACAGCCCCTAGGGGGCTGTTTGTCCAGAATTCTGGACAAGTAGCAGGGCTCGTCCGTTTTTGGTACAGAGACGCCGCAACGTCACTTATAGCCAATGGGTAGGCACCACGTACGTTGGGAATTTCAAACTGTGTTTATATCGTTTGAAAACTTGGTTGGAGATAATGAATGCATCATTTTTTCCATTTTTACCCTTTCAAGTTTCAACTAAAGAGTCCCTCTAATGTCTTTTATCTTCAGTTGAAAAAAAAAGGCAAATGGTCTGTAATCGCACACTCTAAAAACTGACCCCACCTCAATGCTTAATTTCCAATATAAATATAGAAATGGGACCCACCTTGAGCGCTAAGGAGCCCCCCAACCCTCTAATAGCAAATTTCAAATTAAGACATTGCTTATGTTATTCTAGCACCTTGACTTGAAGTGGGGTTCCACCTTCAAATTGATCATTTATAAATTTGATAGAAATTATAAAAAAAAAAAAAGAAATTGAATTTCATCAAATGATATTGCTCTTATGGCTGATAATAACTTTTAAATTGAAAAGGTATTTGCCAAGCTCCCAAATACACAACTAGGCTTAAACAAATACACACCAGACTTAATAGTGCATCCACATTGAAGTGCAATGGAATAAAAAAAAAAAAAAAAAAAAAAAACTCACCTAGACTTGAGTAGTACATAAGCATTGAGGTGTAATGGAATTTAGGATAGAGAGTTGACCAAATACTATTTCAATTTAAGAGTTGTGTATAGGATTAGGGCTGCCAAGGGGCCAAGCCGAGTGAGCTCTTACCTTACCCTCAAATATGTTGGCCGGGCTTAGGTAGAGCCAAAGCCCTCAGAGTCCTTGGTGTGCCTATAATACCAAAGCTCTTACCCTACCCTCAAGAGCCAGGGCTGACCTAAGGTCGGGCTAGGGCTGAAAGAAATGATTTTTTAAAGAGATAATTAGCGAAAGGTCCTTCATAGAGGTCTTGTAAAGCCTCCAGTCTATCAATTTTTCCTCTAAGGACTGTAGTCCATATAGTTGGACTTATTTCGGCGAGAGGTCCCTGACAATATTTTCATGACTGATTTTCCCTCTCAACTGTTTAGGCAAGAAATTTTTGAATTTTAAAATTTTCAATCTTCCATTCTCCCTCGTTTCCAGGGCAAAGTTCAACTGCAAGTTTCAAAACTTCCGGCTTCTCAGTTTCGGATTGAAATTCAGAGTGGGCCACGACTACTTGATCGGAGAAGACGCAAAGACCTCTGTGCAATTCGAACCGAGCATCTGATAGCCTGATCCCTATTCCTTCCTTCTTCTCCAGCAGACCCTTGTTTTGGCGATGATGGGATTCTAGATCCTCTGTCTGGTGTCTTCTCCGTCTCCAGTTTGATCTCAACAAACCACCTCCTTTCTACTGGACCATATTGGGGACCAAAGCCCACGTCTCCTATCTCTTTGCAACCTCGAAGAGATGGATCTCTCTGTTCCGGGCTTCTTTGAACCGCTATTTCCAGATTCCAAATCTCTTTCTCCGTTCTACAGCAGTCGCTTGAATGGGGATTCAACTGCTATTCTGCAATAGTTGCTTGAATGGCGTTCCAAATTTCTTTCATCGTCCAGATCAGCAATTTAACTGCCGCCAGCAGCTGGTCATTTGAATGGCGATTGGCAGCGGCCAATCCTTTCGGATGCTTTGTTGTTGTAGATTGCACAAACCTCTTGAGAAGAAAACGGTGACAGAAAATCCAGCAGGAAGCTGTCGACCTCGCTGCTCGCCGCGATATCGCCTAGAATCGCCGCCCATCGCTGTTGTCTCCCGTTGCCGTTGGTACACATCGTCGAGGAAAGTGGTTCCAGGCGGAAGTCCGTCCCATCGGAGAAGAAGAAGAAAAGGCAGCAACATGGCCTGTGTGGTTTTCTGATTCTGTCCCATAACAGAATCATTGAAGAAAGAAGAAAGAAAGAAGACGACCCATCTAGAGTGTCTTAGGTCTCGGGTCAGTTCAGGTCAGGTTCGACCTGCCCGCTCTATAGAACCCAAATCCAGAACAGTTGTTGGTAGGCGCTGACATCAGCGCGACAACATCAGTACGGACATCACGATGACATCCCACTTGCCGCCGTAACCGAGGAAGAAGACTGGAGAGATCGCCATAGAACTCGCCACCAACCGGTCTTCGCTGAGTGTTTGATAAATTAATTTGAGTTTTTGAAATATTTATTTGAGATTTTTGCCAATCTATCTGAGTTTTTAGTAAATTTATCTGAGTTTTTAGCATATATATCTGAGTTTCTGACAAATGTATCTCCATTTTAGAAAATTTATCTGACTTTTTGATAAATCTATCTTAGTTTTTAACAAACTTATTTGAATTTCTGACAAATTTATCTTTATTTTTGAATTTTTAACTAAGTTTTTTAATATATCTTCCTGTTTTTTTGGCAAATTTATTTAAGTTTATTTAACAAATCTATCTGAATTTCTGGAAAATCAATCTGAGTTTTTTGAAAAATTTATTTACATTTTTTGAAATCTATTTGCGTTTTTTAACTTTATTTGTGTCTTTTGAAGTTTATATTGCGTCTTTTTACATTTATTTTTATTTTTGAAAATAAATTTAACTAAGTTTTGGCATAAATATTGAGTATTTTGCAGAATTTTCTGTAATTTCAAAATTGGTTTATCTTAGTTTTGGCAAATATACTTGAGCTTTTCGAAATTTATTTGTTTTTTTTAATTTTATTTGCGTCTTTTGAAATTTATTTTTGTCTTTTGAAATGTATTCACATCTTTTGAGTTTTATTTCGATCATTTTAAATTTATCTACGTTCTTTTGAAATTTATTGTGTCTTTTAAAATTATTGTGTTTTTTAATTTTATTTAGTCTTTTGAAGTTTATTTGCATCTTTTCAAATTTATTTATATTTTTTGAATTTTATTTGGATCTTTTGTAATTTATTTGCCTCTTTGAAAATTTATTTACATTTTTTGAAATTCATTTGGTTCTTCTGAAATTTATTTGCGTCTTTTTAAATTATCTATATTCTTTTGAAATTTACGTCATTTTTTGAAATTTATTTCGATTTATGAAATGTATTTGCTTTCTTTTGAAATCCATTTGCGTTTTTTAAATTCATTTCATTTTTTGAAATCTATTTGCGTTCTTTTGAAACTTATTTGCTTTTTTTAAATTTATTTCATTCTTAGAAATTTATTTGAAATTTTTTTCCTGTTTTTTGAAATTTATTTGTGTTTTTTTGAAATTTATTTGAAAATCTCATTAGTGGAATTTTATTAATCGTGACTAATTTAATGGTAGTTGACCATTAATAATGGCTTATTCCACTAATCATGAGATATGATTTGAAGAAAGGGTAAATTAGACATTTTAGGCTTTCAAATTTGGAAAAATGACCTATCACACTATAAAAAAAGATTGTGGACCTAAGGCAATAAATTGAAATGTTCAGGAACCCGTCGCCGAATCCCCCTTTTTTAAAAGACTATATCTAAGATTTGGTTATTATTGTTAAACAATATATTAAGTTATTATTATTAATTGCTAATTAAAGGAGTCTTTATAATTTTTAAAGGACTGGCCGGGCCCCTCGTGCCGACTAAGTCAAGCCCTAGCTTGGCCCTTAAGGTTGCAGACTTTTTTAAATTAGGCTCTACCCTACCCTCGGTTTTTAGGGAAAAAAAAAACCCTCACTTTGCGGGCTTTTAAGGCCAAGCCAGGTTGGGCCCCCTCGTCAAGGAGCCGAATTGACAGCTCTATATATTATGCATTGGGACAAGTTATAAGTATGGGTTTCCAACAAATAAAAGATCAAAATTATAGAGTTGTATGAGCCATAAGAGCCATATCATTTCATGAGATTCAATTTCTTATTTATTTTAATTTTAATTAAATTTATTAATAATAAATTTAAAGGTGGACCCCAAGTCAATTCAAGGTGGGTCTCATTTCGATATTTATGTGGGAAAAATATTGAGGTGGGACCAGTTTTTAGAGTATGGGATGACAGACAATTTGCATTTTTTTTTTTTTAACAGCTTATAAAACAAACACATTAGAGGGACTCTTTAGTTGAAACTTAAAAGGTCAGAAACGAAAAAAAAAAAAAAAAAAAAAAGATACATTCATTATCTTCAAGGAAATTTGAAAATGATATTATATATATGGTTTGAAATTTCCAGCTGTCATGGTGCCTACCCATTGGGTATAGGTGGATGCTGCAGCATTAGGAAGACGGCCCCTAATTATGGAAGCATTTGGATTTGTACATTCTTCGTTTTATGATAGTGTCCAGGTCCCTGATTAAATTGAGACATCATATTGTCAAAAAGCTGACAATAGCCCCATAATAGTCCAAAAATATATATTTACTGCAAAGTTATTCCATCCGTAGGATATTGCAAGTGCTTGCGATATTCTGGGGATGTAGGATATCCCATAATCACTTGGATAGTCCGTATATTTTTTTTTTCTTACTGTGGGACCACCAAACTACCAGCCAAATCGTTATATAGCTGTATGAGTGTAAGAATTAATACCATACTAAATTTGAACATTTGATCTATCACGGTTATCAAGAAACTTGCAAAAAAAAAACCGTGGCTTATAATTTGTTCTTATAATTTGCAAACAACCTGACTTTCTTGCAAATTATTCGATAACTGTGATAGATCAACGGTTCAAATTTGGTGCGATAATAGTTCTTATACTCATACAGCTATCCAACGGTTTGGATGGTGGTTTGGTGGTCCCACAGTCAAGGAAAAAAAAGAGAAAAACGGAATGTTCAAGTCTTTTCGCTTCTGATTGTGGGATATCTTACATCCATATGATATCGTAGCTTGCGATATTCTACGGATCGAACAGCTCTACGGTAAATATATATTTTTGGACTGTTCTACAGCTATTGTAAGTTTTATGACATATCGTACGGGTAGCTGTCATTAAAATAGGGCATTCAAGTACGGTGCAACAACGTGGTACACATGCGTGGGTCCCACCATTAGAATATCTAAGCCATTTATGATCGGAGCCCTTCGGGACCCCGGGTTCGGGACACCCACCCCCCCCGGGGGGGGGGGGGGGCTGTTTGTCCAGCTATCTGTCCCTCGGGACAGATGGCAGGGCTCCGATCATAAATGGCTTAGATATTCTAATGGTGGGACCCACGCATGTGTACCACATTGTTGCACCGTACTTGAATGCGAGCCCAACAGCCCCTAGGGGGCTGTTCGTCCAGCTATCTGTCCCGGGTTCGGAACAGATAGCAGGGCTCTGATCGCTAACGCCAATTTGGACTTAACCAGGGACAGATAGCAGGGCTCTGATCGCTAACGCCAATTTGGACTTAACCGATGGGTCTCAATAATTTCCTAAAATCTCCAACAAAATAGTGACACATCATTCTGCAAAGTTAAGATGCCAGAGTCCAGATTAAGTACGGTGCAACAACGTGGTACACATGCGTGGGTCCCACCATTAGAAAATCTAAGCCATTTATGATCGCTAACGCCAATTTGGACTTAACCGATCGGTCTCACTAATTTCCTAAAATCTCCAACAAAATAGTGACACATCATTCTGCAAAGATAAGATGCCAGAGTCCATTGGATGACACATCATTCTGCAAAGATAAGATGCCAGAGTCCATTGCAAAGATAAGATGCCAGAGTCCATTTCCTAAAATCTCACAGAATGAATAGTTTGGGCCGATTATAAGTTTGGATGAAATTTTTTAAAATTACAAATAGAAAAAATATAAAAAACACAAAGCATATATGGTAAAAAAAAAAAAAGTAAAAAAATAATAATATATGTAAAATATCATTTTAGCCAAAATAGGTTGAAATCTTAAATTTCAGCCGAAACGGTATGAAATTAATAACTATGATCCATATAATTGGGCTTTGTTTTCCGGTGGCTGTGAATGAACCATTCATGGTCCGTTACGTCAGCCGAAAACACTATAAAAGTCACGTGACCATATTCTCCATCTAATTCAAAACTCAAAATAATGTATTTTCGGCTGACATGACAGATCATGAGTTCATCGTGAAATAAAGCCAATGAAGGACCAGACTCACGATGAAATTGGGATAGATTGTGAGAAATGGAGGCAAAGAATCGGCTTTTATAGTAGGCCGCACATATTGAGTTGGCCCACTAATTTTCTAAAACCTCCAATAAAGTAGTGACACATATCATTTGGCAAAGATAGACACACGTTACCATTCTTATCGAGTTCATGGAATTTCATTTGACCTGGAGTGAGAGTTCTTCAACTCGCTATCAGCTATTCTAAGCAGTGTGTATCTCAGATTTATTATCCTCTCGTGATTTCAAAAATGGTGAAAGTAAATATATTTGTTTCCTATGCATTTATATGTGCACATATTTTTTTTATTTCTTATTGCTCATGTCATTTGTATCCAAGAGTTTTATCTTTTATTTAAGATTTGAGATTTATCTTGAGTTCATATTTCACTTCCTTTCATATCATTTCATTAGTATTTATCTCAATCCTTCATATCCTTTCTTTATTATTTCTTTTTAAGGCAAGAAATGAACTTAAGATACGCAACAAAAAAATTAAAATGGTTTTATATATATTTCTATTTTTGTATTACAATAGTTTTATGTTTTAAGGCATTGTTTGGATGCACCCCAAGTCTAACATCTAGGTATAGTGATATATTATTGATTTTAGATTATGTCATACTTTTTTACCTCATTAATTTTGATCAACTAATGAACTTCTATTCAACATGGCTGATTTGTAGTTTATGTAAGGTCATTGCAACTTTCTTTTGGTTTTAATAGATCTTGATATGGAAAATTTCAGAATGTTAAATAATATATTTCTATACCTTGGATTTGTTTTATTTCTAATAATATTTTCAAAAAATTAAACTTTAATACCTTTTTCTTTCTTGGAAAATATATTTAGAATTGGACTGTTTCGAAACCTAGATTTATCAACGCAATATTTCCCTCATTTGAAAAGCTTTTGAAGTGCCCTTTTTTTACATTTTGGCTGGAGCGAGACAGAGAATCTTATTGTCAAAATTTTTTCAGATTTATGGACGTAGCATCTACTATGTCCAGATTGTAAATTATCATCACGGGCTTTTGGGTAAATTTTTTTTCTTTTTTGAATTCCTACTTTTGAAGTTTTAATTGTTATTGGTTAACTCTTTTCCTAAACGTGTTAAAACCTAAATAAAACACCTACATCAAATCCATATAGGTCTAAAAAAGCTAGATTCAGAATTTATAACTTTAATACACATAATTCTAATTTGAGTTCATCAAGACACATCACTATTGCATGTTGTATGTAAGATAGGAATGACTAGAAACATACATTAACTGGTCAAGACGCAAGTAACATCCTTATTCATCTACCACGGTTAAGTATATTATGGAGATTCAAAATTTAAGAGAATAAAACTTAGGGGGATTCGGCGACGGGTCCCTGAACATTTCACTTTATTGCCTTGAGTCCATAATCTTTTTTTACAGTGTGATAGGTCCTTTTTCCAAATTTAGAAATCTAAAATGTCTAATTTACCCTTTCTTCAAATCATATCCTATAATTAGTGGAATAAGCCATTAATAATGGTCAACTACCATTAAATTAGGCACGATTAATAAAATTCCACTGATGAGATTTTCAAATAAATTTCAAAAAAACACAAATAAGTTTTAAAAAACAGGAAACAAATTTCAAATAAATTTCTAAAAATGAAATAAATTTAAAAAATGCAAATAAAATTCAAAAGAACGCAAATAAATTTCAAAAGAAAGCAAATAAATTTCAAAAACTGAAATAAATTTTAAAAAAATAAAATAAATTAAATTTTTTTTTTTCAAAAGAACGCAGATAAATTAAAAAAGACACAAATAAATTTCAAAAAATATAAATAAATTTCAAAAGATGAAATTCAATTTCAAAAGATACAAATACATTTCAAAAGATCCAAATAAATTTAAAAAAATATATAAATAAATTTCAAAAGGCTCAAATAAATTTCAAAAGAAGTAAATAAAATTAAAAAATGCAAATAAATTTAAAACAAAACGCAAATACATTTGCCAAAACTAAGACATTGCCGGATTTTCAAATTAGCGAATAATGTGGCAAAAAACTCAAATCTTTTTGTCAAAAACGCAGTTAAATTTATTTCGAAAAATACAAATAAATTTCAAAAGACACTAAAATTCAAAAACACAAATAAATTTGCCAAAAACTAATATAGACTTATTTATAATTCAGATAGATTTGTTCAAGAACTCAGATAAATAGCCTAAAACTCGGATATATTTGTTCATAACTCGGATAAATTCATCCAGAACTCAAATAAATTCAACCAAAATTCAAACAGATTTGTCCATAACTCAGATAAATTCATCCAGAATTCAGATAAATTCATCCAAAACTCAGACATATTTGTCCAGAACTTAGATAAATTCATCCAGAGTTCAGATACATTTGTGCCAGAAGACATATAAATAGCCAAAAACTCATATAGATTTTGTCCAAAACACAAATAAATTTGACAAAAAATACAAAACTCAGATAAATTTAACTTTGACTGGACTATGAATGGACTTTTGGAATGGGTCAGGTCAAACCTGACCTAGAACCAACCCGAAACTGCTGCAGATCCTAAGCCCACTTTCTTCTTCTCTTCGTTCGAGAATCAAAAACACGAAAGCCATCTTTCATTCACCTTCTTCCTCGATTCCGGCGATGGCATGGCGCGGCGTCCGGTGGTGATCCCCCTTCTCTGGCAACATGACATTTCCTCAAATCCCCATCTGATCCATTCGCCTCAGAAAAAACCCACTTCCTCAAACAACCAATCGCGTCGGAAAACCCTATCTTCGCGCACATAATTTGTCACGACACCGGGCTTCAGAAGAAGGCATGATTTGTTCCCTGACTCAAACCCCATCTTCGCCCGATTTCCCACGATTCAGAAGAAGGCACGGAATCGTGTGAGTGACTCATAAAGGCGAGGATTATTAAATTGATCTTCACCATGACAGATCCAAATCCGGATTTTGAATCCGGGGTACTCGTGCACTCTTTATTTATTATGAACTAAAGACAAAAAGAAATCTTATCTTGTTTTGACAAGTGGATGGACGGTTCAAAATCGGGCTTGGTTAAAAAGTACAGACACAAACAGGGATTTTGATACTTCTTGCCGCCCCAGATCGGAGTTTTAGACACCACGCGCAACCGCGGAAGAGTACCTGATCCTCAATACTGCCGCCGCCGCCGGACAAGCGTCCCAAACACTACGTGGTGCTGCTCGTCCCTATTGTAGAAACCGGAAACAGAGAAGTGGTTCCTTTGGTAGGATAGATTTGAGAGAGGGAGAATGGAAGATTTGAAATTTTAAAATTCAAGATTAGATGCCTAAACAGTTGAAAGAGGGCAAATTAGTTATGTAAATTGTATCCAGGGACTTCTGGCTGCAAATAGTCTAGCTGCTTGGACCAGAACCCTTAAAAAGAATTTGCTTGGACTAGAGGCTGGATAGATTTAATTCTAGGGACCTTTCGCTAATTATCTCTAAAACTTACGGCTTGGATATTACGATTTATGCGAAGTTCTTAACATATGCAAGCACCAATGAGTCAATCTTTAATTGGTTTCCAACCCTTAGCTTCCAAACATACTAACCCAAGGACCATTGTTTAAAGGATTGGATCTCAAGAAACTTTGCTCAAATATATAAAAAACAGGAAGAACTAAGAATGAAAATTAACAAATCAATGACAAATTCATATAAATTGCATGTAAAAGCCACATATGCTTTCCTCAATTTGTAAAATAATAAAAAGGGTGATGAAAGATGACTTTGAAAAACTAAATTGAAAAGAGAGCACCAATTATCCTCTCATCTTAGTGCGCGCGCTCTCTCTCTCTCTAAACTCCTTCTGAAAATTAACACGTTAAGCGTAAGGTTGGGCATTCAATTCCATATTTATAATGTCATATGTCACTTTCATTTAGAAACTATTTTCTTCAAATTTTTTTTTTACTAAAAACATGTTTCAATAGGATGGTTGTGCGAGCATAGGACGGTTGTAAGGCATTAAGGACCCGCTCAAATTAGGGTCACAGAAGTCTTTGCAGTGGAATTGTGCGGTAATAAAATATACACTTGATGGTTGTAACAAAGAAACAGATCTTTTTATGATAGTAACATGCATAGTTGTCGGTTTGATAAATAAAGAAATAATGATAATACTTTTGATTTCTTTATCAAATTCAATTCAAAATCCTCTCCTCCACACACTTGTGTTATTTGTGCAATATAACTATAGTTTCATTTATTTTCAATTAGGGTTTATATGTTTAACTAAACTTATTAAATTAATTATTTACCATCTAATGAGTCCAATTTTTATATTTTTCAAGAATTTATGAAAACACCCCTACAATTCTTTAAAATTAAAAATAGGTTCTCATGTCCCAACAAATGATTTTTTCGCCTTTATGTGATCCTATATATAGCATCTGTAAAACTTCCATGCGAGTCAATACTAATTATAAATCAGTTGTTTTTAAGTAAAAATATTTATAAAAGTAATAAAACAATAACTTAGATTAATTTTTCGGGTCGGGTTCATATAAAATGAGATTTTTCTTCGGTGGTTTAGGATTTCTTAAGCGCGGCTGTTTTGTTTTCTTAAGGGCCCGTTTGGTAATTTTACTAATATTGTCAAGTCAAGTGAAGTCAAGTTAAATATCCCATCAAAAGCACTTTTCTAAAAAATTCCCTCCATCTTTTCCAAAGAGCTTTCAGAAGTTCTTCTGACTAAGAACCCTATAGGATCTAGATCCCAAGCTCCAAGCTTGTTCATATTTTTCTTAAGTGGGCTCCACTCAAGATCCAAATGAATTCTATATTTGAGAGAGCCAAGAGATTTACATTTCAAACTCCATGAAAAAAGAAGGAAAAGTCTTTTTATGTAGAGAGCAAGAGGAGACTAGACTCTAGGTCCTCTTCAGTGACCTAGAGTGAACGGAGGAACTCCATGGTGGACCCCACCCGTGGAAAATCCAAATGAACTCCTTTCCCATCATCGAGATAAACCCAAATTCTACTCCATTATTAGAGGATCCACCGAAGATTAAGAAAATAATTAATAATATGATTGCGCATTGTTAGTGTGTGTGTGAGTATATATAATTAAAAATATGAACGCCCCCCTTTTAGACAATAAAAGTGTGACACTTGTTATCAGTGATACACATATCGAATCCTTTCTCCTAAATATTCTTTTACAAAGGTGGATCTCTTAAAATATTTACAAATCATTGGCTATTAGATAGGGGCAGAAACTCTCCTTTTGAGATATGAGAGTTTTTAAGAATTTCCCTATATACACACACACACCCATATATATATGTGTGTGTGTGTGTCTACCCCATATATATATATATATATATATATATATATATATAAAAGGGTGTGCGGGTGTCTATATATATATATATATATAGTTCTAGGAGTGCTAGAAAACTCTTGGATCATATGTTAAATCTTAGAGTGACACAAGTAAAATTTGGAGATGTCCAATGTAAAGGGAGGTGTTGATAGTATGTTTAAAATTTTCGATAGGTGGGACCCACAGTAGAGTGGAGTGGAGTTTCACTCCGTTCATCTTACCAAGAGGGAGACGCCAGAGAATCGGGTCTCATGGAAGAGACTAGTAAATTTAAAAATTCCTCATTTTTAAGGAAAGAAAGACAACAAAAGAAACAAAAGACGTGCATCATTTAAGAAATTTGTCCACTGATGCACCCGCGTCAAAACAAGTAGGTCCGGCCCAGGGCCCAGGGGCATTGCCTGCTTTACTCCAAGCCTGTTTATAAACAGGTAACCGGCATTTCATTCCTACCCATCGAGATCGTTACGAAGCACTTTTGACAATTTCTAATATGTCATCCCATCAATCTCCCTCTTCTCCTTCTCCTTCTCCAATGGATTGTCGTCCGATATTTCATCAAATTCCTTCTGATCCTGCTCCTCCCATTCATGCTGTTCCTACTAGCGGTGGCATAGGAAGCAGCACCAGTTCTCCACCTGTGAGCTTAACACCTGAAGAAAAAGAAAAAGAAGAAAAAGTACTTAACGATCTCGATGAATTCATCATGAGCGAAAATTGGGATTCTGTGATAAATGCCTACAGGGAATACAAAAAGATCGTCCAAACGGCCAAGATCAACTGCTTCAATCAAACCGCCCTGCACCTGGCTATATCCGACAGTAAAGCTGATCATGTGGTGAAGGATCTTTTGAATATTGTTGATGCCCATGTGATCAGATATATGATCGACAGCAGAAATGAGAATCCGCTCCACCTTGCAGCCTCCCTGGGCCAGACGGATACGTGCAAACTTTTGGTAAACAAGGACCCTGAACTGATCGGGGCTCAAAACATAGACGGTGAGACCCCTCTGTTCATAGCAGCGAGGAATGGGAAGAAGGGGGCCTTCTACGCCCTCCATCCTAAGTGCCCCATTACTGGCAAGGACATTAAACATGATATCCGCCACTGCATTAGGAAGGATAGCAACACCATTCTTCATGTTTCCATCCTTGGAGAGTACTTCGGTAAGAAAAAAACTCTCTTCACTTTACTTCTGCATTTTTTCTCAATTTGGATGCCAGTGGTAGTCTGAGAAAGGATGTAACGCTGGCTGCGCGGGCAATTTTCCCGCCCAGCTCTGCTACGCCTTAAAAATGAAAAGGGCCCTTAAATTTTTATATTGACTCCTTTCACATTTATTTTATTTTATTGAGGAATTTACTCGAAAAATCTCAAAATATCATCATTTATCGCGAAAGGTCCTCGTAAATTGTATAACACTAATGAGGTTCTCTCGCTAATTTTTTATATTTTTTATACTTTATTCTGAATGATGATAGCGTCATCATAGGCGACGCTAACATCTCTCGTTAAAACATCTCCTAATGTCTTCTTCTTCCTCTTCTCTTCCTATTTCTCCATTTTGTCCACTGGCAGCCATGTTGTTGCTAATCAAATTGCCAAGGCATTGTGGATTGGATTTGATAACCGAACTTAGGGGGTCACAGCAGTCGCTCGATGGTTGGCTACTTGTAGAATTTAGGTAGTTCAAGCAAGGAATGAGCTGGGTCATGCAGGTTGTGTCTTGCGCTTGACTCTCTGGTGCCAAGATGGCCATGGCTAACAAGCAACACCACCAGACCCAGGCCTTCTCCATGTTGCAATCCTCTGTTAGTAGTATGAATAATGTAAAAGCAAAATTGGCACTTGGTCTAGATAGATCAAGTTCTAAGTTGCTGCTGTTGCAGTTGTTTGGGAGGGTTCTTGCAGGTATTTAAAGATTTATTTTGGGTTCCTTATTGGATTGTTTATTTATTAGTTTTTCCTATGCTCCTTGTTCTCTTGTGGAGATTTGGAGCTGTGGACTGTAAAGTTGGTGATCTAACTGGTGGGCTGCGGTGCTGACTTGACTTTCTTCTTCTCTTCTGATTTTGGAAGGAGTCTGAATCCTATGGGTGCTGGTGATTTTGGTGATTAGGTGGAACGACTTAAACCTAAGCAACATTATTAGCAGCAATATAGCTACCAGTGGATAAGATGGAGAAATAGGAGGAGGAGAGGAAGAATTAGACATTAGGAGATGTTCCGATGAGTGTCGCCCATGGTGATACTATCGTTGCTCAGGAAAAAATATAAAAATATAAAAAAAATTGGCGAGATGACCTCGTTAGTACTACACAATTTACAAGGACCTTTAGCGATAAATGGTGATATTTTGAGATTTTTCGAGTAAAATCCTCTATTTTATTTATTTGTTTTGAAAGTATTATTAAAAAATTACTTTAAATGTCAGGTGCACTAAAAAGGTCCTTCATCCCCACTTCCCATCTTAACCCATTTTCTCATTTCTCTCTTCTCAGTCCGTAATCTGATGATAGAAAGGGTTCGATGTGGGTAAGGAGCTGATCTAATATGGGATGATCCTTGCCTTTGATTTTAATTTTAGGCTTTAAAGTTTAAAATTTCCATAATTTGTATGTTCTTCTTAGCATGGCTCTATCTTTGGTAGGTGTTAATTGAGAAGTCACAGGATGTAGGCATTTGGCCCAGTATGGATCAATTTTGAGGGCTTGTTTGGCAACTCTACTCTTAGAGTCAAGTAAAGAAAAGCTCAAACTTCTATAAAAAATAAATTCCACCAAGACATTTTAATTCAAAATTCCCACCATATTTGAAAAAAAAAGTCAAAAAGTAACCTCATTTATCTAGTAAAAGATTAAAAAATCCACTTTTCAATAAAAAGTTAAAAAAATTCTATCACAAACAACTAAAAACAAAATACCATCATAACCCACTTATATTTTATTATTTTCTCAAAATAACATTTACTCCACTCAACTCCATTAGTAAATCACCCAAACAGGAGTGATCCATCTCCATTGCACATAACATTAATTAGAAGAGATGTACTTTTTAAAGAAAAAGTAAAATAAGGGGTTTGATTTTTGGCCAATGGGGATGTCACAAGTATTATTTAAAATCTCGACCGATATGTATCGGTATCGGCCTATACCGCGACGATATTTTGCCGCGATACCGAGTCAGGCAAAATATCCCCAAAATATCGGCCAATATTGGTCGAGATTGTAAAAATATCGGTTTAACCGATATTTCAGCTGATATTATCGATATCTCGGCCGATATTTTGAAAATATCGGCCGAGATGGAGTAATGTTCAAAAACCTTGATTTTTTGTAACTTTTTCCCTATTTTTCAATTTTCTTCTCCTCTTCCCTCATCTCCTTAGAGCAACCATGTCTTAATAGCTCATTCTCTTATATATTTGTAACTTCCAACACTATTTCTTGAAGAAATCATTTTATTTAGTAAGGGAAAATCAAATTAACTCCCTTATTTTTACTATTATGTGTTTTTTTATTTTTTATTTTTTGATAAAGCATAAAAATGAATGAAACGATCATTGGCATGTCATTTTTGGGTTTGTGTTGTGTTATTCACTTAGATCTACACACTTTCATGCTAGATCTACTAATAAACATGATTTTGGGTGTAGAAAAATGATTTTTTTTAAAATCATCTACTTTTAAAAAAAAATTATTGGAGTATTTATGATAATGAAAAGTAAATACTAATAGCTTATTAATAATGTATAGATAATTATTATGTTATCTTCATTTTCTTATATTTTACACTAATAAATTGATCATAAGCATCAATAATGGTTGCATTATATGAAATACTGGAGAAGGCAGCGAACTGCGACACAGACATGACTCATAACTTAAGGTGACCGAGATTTTAATTTATTGTTGTTACTAATGGAAAAAATATTGTTTTCCAGCATTTTCTAATATTCTGAATTTTTTGGATATTTTTGTGAATTTTTTTGAATTAAAAAAAAAATCACACCGCACCGACTGCGACGGACCGATATCCGCGACTGATACCGATATCATATTGGTTTTTTGGCCCCGCCAATACCTCACCGAGACTAAGATTTTAAACTATGGTCGCAAGTACCAATTCATAAGGCACACACTTCCACCACCGTCAAAGTAATTCATCTACTGGCGGTAAACTGCAACTTTTACTCTCTTTTTTTTCACTTAACCTTCGTAGGTAAATGGGTTGGAGATTGGCAGAGACCTACCGCGGGGTAGTTGCAAAGAGAGATTGAAAGATGGAATGAGAGAGAAACAGGTGAATGGGTATAGTGAGAGAAATAGGGAGAAAAGTACTGTACAGAGGGGTTGAAAAATGGGTGTTCAAAGATGGGAGTGAAATCGGAAGATGGCAAAACAGAGAGTGGGAAAAGGAGAAGGGTAGGGCGTGGACTACAGAACTGGGTGTGCTGTCTACGTCAATTGAAACTAGATTCATGGAAAATCCCATCATGTACCTCCAGTAGGTTGTCCAAACCTTCTCGTTTGGTATTTTACTTTTAAAATAAAGTGGAGTGAAGTGAAATAAAAAGAATGAATAAAATATAAGTGAGTTATAATGGTATTTTGTTTTTAGTTGTTTGGGATAAAATATTTTTGACTATTTGTATGGGGAAATGGAGGTTTTTTTTTTCTTTTAGTGAATAAATGTAGTTTCTTTTTTACTTTTTTAGAAAAAGATGGAGGGAATTTTGTGGGAAAATGTTTTTGATGGGATGTTTAACTTGACTTGACTTCACTTGACTATATTAGTAAAATTACCAAACGTGCCCTTTTGTTCAAAGGTTAATTGTACGGGTGTGACACACGTGTACTTGTAAAATTTGCATCAATCCCAAGTCTGAATCACCAAAGATAAAAAGCTACTTCACACATGTGAGAATTGCTCACCGGCACCTATTATGAAAATTTTACAGGACTCATGGAAATGGATGCTAAAAATTTTACAGGACCAGGAAAACTAGCTCGGCCTGGCCCTAAGCCTTGACCCTCCTACCTTTATTTATTTTATATAAGAGAATATTCATGTGCATTCATCTATCACCATAGGGTGAGAGGCACTTATATAATTGGAAATGTTCATATGCAAAAGAAAAAAAGTCATATATGGTCATATACAGAAAAAGAATGTTTATGTGCAAGGAGGGAAAGCTATGTAAGTACCGTTCACCCTATGGTGAGGGATGGATGCACATGAATGTCCCTTTTTTATATAATACATACATACAAATATATATATATGGAAGGGAAAGTTCATTTGTTTCTTTTTTTTTTATTCTTTTCTTTTCATGGGAGGGAAAGTTCATTAGATCTAGAAAGCCCTCTTTGTAACTAATAGGGTAGTGGACCTACAAACTCTGCAATAAATCTTATTTTATATGGCAAGAGGGAACTTGCATGATGCAAATCTAGTGGTAGCTCAATTGGTGTGGCACCCCCACCTTTGATTGAATTGAATAGGAATTGATCCTTGGCGCACCGATAGTTCCATACCTGGGTTAGTGTGTGAGAGTGGGCATGAGAGATCGCGAGAAAAAGAAAAGAGCTCTTTCATAGGCAGTCAAACCGCGTCAGCGCGAGTACTTACCTTACAATAAAAATAAAAAGAAAGGGAAAAGAAAGTGGAACTTTCACAAGTAGTCAAATTCGTTCTCACTGTATTACTTTCCGTCCACTGAGATAAGCTCATACAATGGCTATTTGTGCATTTGTAGAGTTGGCTTTTCAAATCATATATTGGTACCCGGAGCTCATGAGGTCTCGCAACGAGAGAGGACAGACAGCTCTTCATTTACTTGCAAAAAATCCCTCAGCTTTCAAAAGTTGGAGTGACATGGGAGTTGTTGAAGACTTCATCTATCGCTGTAAGACCTCTCTCTCTCTCTCTCTCTCTCTCTCTCAAGGGGCCTAGGAATGGATGGGATATTCGTTGAGGACGATCCAAACCAGACCCATATGGCAGTTCTTCCCATACCCAACCCCCTTGTCGTGACAGGTTTATAAAAATTTTTTTTTAATGACAAACTCACTATATATTAGCGGTCAGGTTGGATTTTCTAATGGATGATTTTCTCAATTTAAAATAAAGAAATGTGATGGATGGAAATCAAAACAATAAACCAAAGAATGGTATATGCATTGCCTACTAGCACTTGTGTTATGTATATGGGGTTTTACCAATGATCAACCACAAGAGTGGTCGGTGGATTCCTCATCATAAAAAATAAAAATAAAAATACATGTGTGCTACTATAATCTCTTATTGAAAGGTGTACTAAATAATATAGGGATCTTGACATATTAGTCCTCTTTAAATCCAATTTCATTGCCCAAATTCAGATAATATCACCAATCATTTCACTTTGGTCGGCATTATTTTCTTAACTTTTTTTTACATCATATCATTGGATTTATCAATTTCTATATCGTACATTCGACTGATGAACGAATTTAATATTTTATAGAACACAAAAAATGATATTTTGTGAAACGTAACCACCATTTCTCAGGTTCTATCATTTGAAATTATTTATTGATTTATTATTATTATTATTATTATTATTATTATTATTATTTTTGCCTAAGATGCTGCATAAAAGCCATAATATCATACGACAATTCTATGATATATGAGATTTATCAGTTTTCGTATGATATCATGGGACGTGAAATTTTTTTGTAAAAGATGTTGACAAGACAAGCAACTATGGTTATTATCTGAATTTTGATCATGGAATTAGAAAAAAATGGATTTAAAAAAAACTAATATGTCAAAACCCAATAATATATAAGTTAAAGACAACAAGGGCGGGATGGATAAGCACACCAAAAACCCTAACCTGCCCTGTACCTGGTAATAGGTCAAAGCCCTAAAAGCCCATACTCTCCCTAAGCCCGACCAAGTGATCACTATACAAAACCAAGGCGGGTCTTCTTTAAACTCAACCCATTGCCATCATAAGGAGGGTGGGACCCATGAGAAACCCCAGCCATGTGAAGAGAACCCCTACTTATTGGTTGGTTTTGGTGGAGGTTTACTCACATAGGGAGATAAACTTGCTCACACGAGGTTAGTTTTGGTAAAGGATTGTGGATAACAAGTATTAGTCTCAAACAATATTTGCTCCATTTAATAATCCAGTTGAAATTGCCAATTGTAGTCAATTGCCAGTTAAAAGTGGTCTAGCCCTTAATTAACTGGATGGATTTGGGTTGAGTTGAGTCAATATAGTACGTTGGGTAGGGTTAAATCCAACGTAAGTTGATGGACTAAATAGCAAGTTTGGGCTTACCCAAGTCCAACCCATGTATCCATCAAGCCTAGCAAATCAAATTCAAACCATAGTGGTAATTAAAAGGATCAACCATGGACCTCTAGATTCCTTGGTTAAATTCCATCGGGTTGTTTTAACGCCCCCTTCAGTTGTGGGCTAGCAACCTTGAGAGGTTCATGTGAAAGGAAAATGGCTAATCATCTGATTTGAAGAAGTCGAGAATTGAATGGCCAACGATGTAGGCATAGCAGCTGATATTTGATAAATGACTAATCAATAACTCAACCGAAAATTTGTAGGGTTAGTGGTCTTATAAACATGCCCATGTCCTATACTTGGTAGCCAGTCTTACCTCCCTCCACAGTGAAGTGGAGAGGATACTAATCTCTTTTCATGTGTAGGTTTGACTGTTGACTTCCCTAAGTTTGAGAAGCCCTCAGATTTCAAGCCCTCAGATTTCAAGGAGGAACGCCGTCCAAAAGTTACTTCTCCAATTCGGGGAAATTGCAAAATCTGTTTGGACTCATTAATTACGGCGTGGAAGAAGGTTATTAATGCTATTGGTAATTCATCATCCTTCATCTGTTTTTCGTTCTCACTTTTTTTCTAGTAAAAAGATCACTTCAAATATTAAAAACCATAAAAAAAAGAAAAGAAAAAGGAAGAGGAAACACTTCACACCGTGTGACCAGTGAACCAGAACTATGACAAACTCTCACTAGACTTCAACTGATAATCCAGATGCAATCCAATTAGAGAGAATAAATGACAAAAGAAAAGGTATGGACGGGATGTGTTTAAATAGCAATGTTTCTTTGGACACACCTCAGTTGAAAAAATAAACTTTTAATAAATAAAATTTCTCCAAAAATATAAATGGGAAGTGGGCTGAGCAAGGCCTGATTCACACATGAAATGCCCGACCCGTGCGGGGGGTGGTGAGACCACCTTGGTCTAGGTCCTCCTTCCTCTACAAAAATAAAATGTGGCTCAACCTTTACTACTAAGGATATATATATTTATATCCAAAGAATCTTTAGCTCCCATGTTTTTTTATGTGTTATCATGTTTAAATTGTGGTGTTAGGAGTCAATTTCTCATTTACTCTTCAATAGATTAGAACAGCTCGATCCTAATACATGTTATTAATCTGCTCATTGAATACATCACATTCTCATATAATTCCACTTAGAAAAATAAGTGAGACCCATTTTTATTTTAGCTCAACCTTGACCAAAAAGTATGGACGTTCTATCCATTTCTCCAACAAGACCTTCCCCGCTTCCTTGACGTGCTCGCCCGTTCCTCCCACGGATCCGCCACTACTCAGAATCATCTCCCATTTTCCAACTTTTCTTTTATATTTGCAACAAAGGCCCCCTTCTTTTCCATTCTTTCACTCCAAATATAAGTTGAGGGGGTACATTCGAACAGAGGAATTTTACACGTGGCACATAGTTATTGGCCAGAACAGCCGGGGATCCGGACTCCATTAAACCAATGTAATATATATATCGATCGATGTACGAGTAGGGATGTCAAACGGGCTCTACCGGCCCCAACCTCGGCCTGCTCGTGCCACGGGCTGTGCCGGCCCTCCGTGCCGGGCGTGCTCAGCGTGCCTCTTTTATTTATTTTTTTTCAATTAATTTTTTTCATCTTTTCGGTATTAAAATTAAAAACTAGAACATAAATATGGAGAAATCACAAAGATATTTAAATGGTTCGGTCAAACTCGGCCTACTCATGTTCAAATAATTAATATTAATTCAATAAAAAATCCTTTTAAAAAACCTTATTCTCTCAACTAAATTTATATTTATTATGGCTAGGGCTGTATATAGTGGTTGGTTGGGACGAGAACCTAATATCTGATTGAACACATTCCAAAGAGACACCTGTGAGTCCAAGACGAGATCCATGGTCTGAGGCACAAGTGAAGAGACCAAACTATACTTAGAGCTGATTATGTTTTAATGGAATAATATAATCATAATAAAAGTAAAAGTAACATTATATATATTTTTTGTATTACTATTATAAGTTTATAACTATTGACTGGGCCAGAGAAGAATATTAAAAATGGATGTAATTTGGGTCAATAAATTTAGGTTTGGTTTCAATTAGACCCAAGTTCTCAACCTATTTTCCAAAGCCATTTAGTGATGTTTGGTAGGTATCAAAATAAAAAAATGCACAGAAGAAGTTTGTGTTCTATTTGGGCCCAATTTCCACCATGATTTTGTCGCAATGGGCCCACTTGTCATATAATGATTGACATCCTTTGTATTTTTATTTTTTTTGGGTAAATAAAACTTTGATTAAAAGAAAAAGAATGGGAGGGTTAGAGTATTTATAGATTTTGTAAAATTGTAAAGGATACAAAATACCTCTTATATGATTGTTTTTGGCTGTTAGGAGGTTAAAATGAAGAATTTTTTTAAAACATAACCATTTTTGGCTGGCCAAGTGGGCCGTGCCTAGCGGGCTAAGCCTATCGTGCCTGGCGGGCCGTGCCAAACGGGCCAAAGTGCCCAGGTTCCTTGGCCCAGCCCGGCCCATGTCACGGGCCGTGCCGTTGACCGTGCTGGGCCACGCCACGGGCCTTTGACTGGCGGGCTGGGCTGTGCCGTGCCGGGTTAGCCCATTTGACATCCCTATGTAGGGGTACCCAAGTAAGTTGAGAAAAGAGAGATGCTACTTGTCTCGGGTTTTGTCCCGGGACATGGACAAACCCCGCCATGTCCCGGGACAAAATCCGAGACAAATAGACTTTTTCTTGAGAAAAAGTAGGAAGCGGTCCTGGGGATGGGACGTGTGAGAGTTTAACTTTTCTTTTATATTTGCAAAAAAGGCCCCCTTCTTTTCCTTTCTTTCACTCCAAAGAAAAGTTGAGGGGGTACATTCGAACAGTGGAATTTTACACGTGGCACATAGTTATTGGCCAGAACAGCCAGGGTTCCGGACTCCACTAAAACAATGTAATATATATCGATGTACGGATACCCAAGTGAGTTGAGAAAAAGTTGGAAGTGGTCCTGGGGATGGGACGTGTGAGAGCAATTGGGATGGTATAATTGGAGGCAAATACAAAACCAAATGTTTTATTAAATGAAATACATCAAGAATGAATGTTCTAACATTTTACTTATTTATTTTTTTTTAAGTCAACACGGCAAGGGAATGGAAGGGCATTGCATGTAATAAAGACGTGGAAAAGCAGCAGTGGCCAGACAAGAAGGTGGAGGAACAGTGCATGGATTGCGATCGTGATCATATCAATGGTAATTTGTTTTAGCGCTGATTTTAAGCCCGTTGTTCATGTGAGCATAATTTTCTATTATATTTTCCGATCGTCAATGTTCCCTTTTCTTTTTCTTTGGCTAAGTAAATTTGTAAATCAACCCCACCCCAAAAATAAAATAAAATAAAAAAGTTTTGGCCTGGGTCCAAGTTAGCAAGACCTCTATACATGTATCTGAAATTTAATTGAAGGCCCAAACTCTAACCTAGACATACATAAAGGGCCTTGGCCTTGGAAAAGATCAAGGTCCCACCCCCCACATAGTATGCCTAATAATTAATATTAGCATACTTAAAATATTTAACATATATGTTGGAAATCTTCAGATAAAACTGCTCTAGTCAAATTACTTAAGATAGTACGTACTTTTCAGTCAAATTATTTTCCAATCCTGTACTTGTTAGAGGTGAGAGAATTACTTTTGAGTCTAATTAGTTTCCAATCCTATATCCCTCATAGGAGGCAATCCATCACGATGATCACATAATATGACGTCCTTAAATTCTCTCATTAAACCAGCTAAGCTTGTAAAGCACAGGGTGTTTCTCTGTCTTGAACTGTACCATTATTTGAGAGATCATATTCTCACTGCAGCCATGTCTATGACGACATTGGAGACCCTCTTGTTTACTGTGCATCTAGTCGTGAATTGTGGTGTTGGGTTTGACCTTATGCTTGCCATACATCAACCTTCACATGATGAGAGAGAGAGAGATAGAGAGTCCTTCATCTTCAAATGCCACTTCCTCCTCCGACTGAGATTCATCTTTCTCTTTGTATTTGGACCGAGGCCTGTCCTTCTTCGCAGAGGGTGTTTTTCTAGAGAATTTCTAAATTCTCAAACTTGTGGAATTTCTAAATCTTCCTTAAATTCATGAGAATCTAAAAATCTGGAATTCTAAAAATTGTAAGGTCATTTGAGAATTTTTAAATGGTTGAGAGGTTGGAATTATAGTGAAGAAATATGACATTTGTAATTGTCACGAATAAGCCATCACATCACATTCATGAAATCCCAACATGCCAAATTATTGTAAAAGAATAGGCCCTAAAGTTATATAAGAGGTTAGGCTAATTTGTTACGACCCGGACCCGAGAACCCGGCAAACCCGAGCCGTGATCAGCATATTTACTCCCGATAAACCCCGAGTTAACCGAAGTTAAAACGAGATCCACAAGGGATATCATACTCAAAGTACCTGTCAAATATAAAACTTTTGCGGAAACAATATATATTTGACAATAACAATTTAACATTTACATGTATACAAAAGAAAGTTCTTATACATGTATCGTTCTCAATATACATTTGTCAAACATTGCATATTCAAAAATACTATGCAGACGATAGTTAATTATAGTCCAAAATGTTAATTACATTCTCAAAATGAATCTATGAACAGTTACTCAAAACATTTCACAAAATGTTTCAACTCCTAATTCGCATTCGAATACCAAATCAGATGGTATCCCGCCGATTTCACTCTATCAATCCTCCTGGAGGAACCGTAGCGGTCTCCTCCATTGGCGCCAGGGGCGCTGCAATGCCGGCATGGGCAATCGAGCCTGTAATGCCATCAATAACACTAATGAACAAGACGGTTCAACAATGTATAAACAATTCTTGCAATAGTATATCAATACATTCATATTGCATTAATAACAATTCCAATACTAGAGAAATCTAGACAATATTTACAATAACAATAGTAGACAATGACAGTCAGTATACTTGTACGAATTGACAACTACCATAGCACTCATTGCATTACTTTTCATTTCATTTCATTACTCTCTTCCCTCAAAGGAAGGATTATTCATTTACCATCTCCCCTCAAAGGGAGGATTCATCTTCCAATAGAAGGCATCAATCAATATCCGAAGATACGATCGGAATTTGGTGGGACTTACTAGTGTCTGGACCAGGGACAACTAGCATCACTACGGAGGTCCGGAATATCCCAATATCCATCTGCTACAGCAGGATTAGTCATTCATTATTCATTGAACTCAATTAGAGTTCTAATACAATAGCTAGATAGTGCCAAACTCAATGATCAATAACATTCAGTAAGAAATCCACTTATGGATCCAATTCAATTCAATAATTCTTTTCATGACAAAGGAAATGAACGACAATAATATCAATCTCATTAGATTGATCACAATGACACAATGAGAGTAATACTAACCACATATGGTTTTACTCAATCCTATTCCAATCCTATCTCAATTCTAAACAACCATTCGGGTGTAACTGTTGGTTTCCAAATGCACGTGTTATTCTTAATGGACATCGCATTTATACATTTAATGTGTGCATTTCTAGTCCCAGTAATTATCACCCATGGAGCTTAGGCCTTATCGATTATGGTTCGCTCAAGGAACCCTTTTGAAACATTACTAGTTCTCAATAATCTTGTTTAATCCATGATTAGTCTTAAAAACCAATCGGAAACGCGTTTATATTTAAGAGTCGTACTCCAAATTCTTGTAAAAATTCAAAACTCAAAATTCACCGGACTCTAACAGATATCACTGGGCCAATATCAGGTTCGTTCGAGTGGATTACTGTTCGCTCGAGCGGACTCAGCCAGAACGTTGGTTGCTCGAGCAGACCCACTGTTCGTTCGAGCGGACCCACACAGAACAATGTTCGCTCGAGCGGACCAAATGTTCACTCGAGCGAACTCTGCAGAACTCATTTTGTCCCAAACAGAACCTCGTTTGCTTGAGCGAACATATTGTTCGCTCGAGCGAACGCTTCAGAATTTCACTCCGAAAGTCTGAACCATTCACTCTTCTTCTATTCCTCTTCTCCAATACACTTTCATAACCTGCACAAGAGATTGGAATCTCCTGTTCCCCCTCATACATCATCCAATCACATTCATTCATAATCACATTTCTAATCATCCCTTAATCACTTCATTAAGCATTCCTAATAATCTCAAAACTCAATAAAAACTCCATAAAAACACATAGAAACTCAATGAGCTTCTACAATAATTAATACTAATCACAAGGGATGTTTATATTTGCCTCTATTGAAGCCAATGAACTCAAACCCTTTTTACTTAGCTTGGCTTTAGACAAAAATCCCCTTTTTCAAACCCTATTCCACAAAACACCCAAATGAACTCCCATGAGTCATTTGTGCTAAAAATCATGCCTAACCATTCATTAATAACTTGGAAATTACAAAGGAAGGCCATTACTTACTTGTAATTCAAAGGAAATGGGTTCTTGTAATCACTCTCAAGCTTCACACTTCAACAATGGTGGATTTGCTTGAGGAAGAAGATGAAGTTGGAGATGAACTTCTCAAAATCCACTTCAATCACTCACAATCTCACTCTCAAACAAGAGGAATGGAAGAGGGAGAGAAAAGATGAGTCTAGGGTTCTCCTTGGGTTGCAAGAGACGAAAATGAGAAATGAGCTCATTTTTCCCCCATTTGATTCTAATATAAAGCACCTTAACACTAAAGCCCCCATCTCATTTAGCATATTCTTATTTTGAGTCAAATGACTCCTCACTTGGTCCATTTGAGGTCAAATTGAATCACGTTTATTATGAAAGTTGACGTACTCTTCGAGATACGCACGTTGGTATCAATAATTTCCGTATTTGACGAAATACGTGAAAGTCCGTATTTACGGAAAAGTCCTTAATTTATCTTGTTTGAGTCTAAACTCATCTTAAACCATTCAATTTCATTCAAATCCATTTCATTAGGTTTAATGTGTCATTTGAGATTGATTTATCTTTCTTTGGTCATTAACCTTGATTAATCCAATTATTAATGCTTAATCAACATTAATCTCAATTAATTAGCCTTAATTACGATTAGTTCGGGTCGGGGTGTAACACAATTCCTAGCACTTATGGTAATAGGCTTGAACATTTGTAGAAATTGTTATCATAAGATCGAGAAGCTATTAATGTGTGGTCGATACTAAAATAGGAAAGCAAAATGGGCCTACAAGAGATAAGTATTTTGAAATAAAGGAGGTGCAGGGGCCAATACTTTTATGGTTGAGTGGTATTGGTACCTTTTTGTCACACAAATGCACTGACATCAAAGTATCACTTCTACAGTAGTCCAACTGTCACGACCTGAGCCCGAGATCCAATTAATTCAGACGAGCCCTGACTTGCGATATCCATACTTATTCCCATAAACTCTGAATTAACCGAAGTTAAAACGAAATCCACAAGAGATATCAATACAAATATACATGTCAAATGTACATTTTTGTGGAATATATACATTGACGAAACTGTGACGCCCCGGAGTCCCACATCGACTATAGAGAGGAAAGTGAATGGGGTTATATGTAGAGCTTACACCCTTACCTTGCATGAGGCCTTTTGATGGGTTGAGGCCCATCAGAAGCAAAACCGTGAGGCCGGTGGGCCAAAGCGGACAATATCATGCATGGGTATGGGTTGGGCGTTACAAATGGTATCAGAGCCAACTCTCGATTAGTTCGAGTGTGGGTCCCTTGCCGATTGTGATGCCCCGGAGTCCCACATCGACTATAGAGAGGAAAGTGAATGGGGTTATATGTAGAGCTTACACCCTTACCTTACATGAGGCCTTTTGATGGGTTGATGCCCATCAGAAGTAAAACCGTGAGGCCGGTGGGTCAAAGCGGACAATATCATGCATGGGTATGGGTGGGGCGTTACAAATGGTATCAGTGCCAACTCTCGACTAGTTCGAGTGTGGGTCCCCTGCCGTGGTCTGGTGTAAGTGGGCGGGTCTCCATGTGGGCGGGCCAAGAGGGCTGGCAGGCTATAAAGACTGGCAGGCTACTGCACAGGGACGTGCAGTCTTAAGGGGGGTGGACGCTCCGGAGTCGCACATCGACTATAGAGAGGAAAGTGAATGGGGTTATATGTAGAGCTTACACCCTTACCTTGCATGATGCCTTTTGATGGGTTGAGGCCCATTAGAAGCAAAACCGTGAGGCCAGTGGGCTAAAGCGGACAATATCATGCATGGGTAATGGGTGGGGCGTTACAGAAACAATTAACAGAACAAGTACTTTACAATAAAAGTAAAGTTCATAAACACATATTTCAATTCACTATCTAAGTCAACCACTGCATATTCAAATACAATGCAGATGACTAATATTTACATCTCAAAATGAATCTACAAATTATTTCGATTAGAACTCCTAGAGGTATTAGATTGGCCTCCTCGACTGGTTGTGCGACCTCTGTAGGACCGGCACGAACAATTGAGCCTATAATGTTATCAATAACACCGTGAACACTAGCCCCTCCACCTCTTTCTCTATTTACGATTTGAGGCAAATGGAGAGTCATTTGATCCGTTTCTCGTCGAACGACTTTGAGTCTTTTATGAAAGCTAATGTACTCTTAGAGATACATGCGTTGGTATCAAGAGTTTCTGTATTCGACAAAATACGCGAAAATTCATATTTACGAGAAAGTCCTTGTTTTCCTTTGTTGGAACCTAAAACCAATTCAAATAATTCATTATCATTTTATTAAGCCTAAATCATTCATTTTAGGCTAATTTAAGTCCATTTGGTCATTAACCATTATTAGCTTAATTAAATATAATTAATTAGTTTTAATCTTAATTAATTAGAGTTAATCTTGATGAACTAGCAGCGGGTCTAACACCAACTCTAGCCAAAAATTAAATTATAAACAACACGGAGAATTCTACTGAGTGCGTGCATTCTTCTTTGGGACCTCGGTCGTTGAGGATTGAGACATGCAAGATCGTCTCTTTTTCAAATGTTTCGATTAATGCTAACTACTTTTTATTCTTCTTATCACTGCAGCTTTTGACCTCATAGAAAGGATGAGGAGTTTTAGAGTATCTCTTCCACCCCGAGTTCAGTCTGATTCCTGGGCTTTGTATAGCGTCCTCGTCCGCGTCCTGCAGTTTATGAAAGAGCATTTACTACGTGTACATGGATTAGGTATGTGCTGCAGCTAAATGGTAGTTTTTATGTGTCCCAGCTACCTTCCCTATTGAAATGCAACATACAACTGACTTTTGTACAAGCAAGTGATGGATTTGGATATTCTGATAATAGAGGCTTCAGAGATTTTCTCTAATGCAATCCCTATAATTTCTTGTTTTGAGCCCACCTTTGAAATATAAACCACTCCAATCGTGATGGGACAAACAGATCAGAGAGTGGGCAAACTTTCACTTATTAACTCCCTCAGGTTGTGTGTTTCATCACATGCTTTACAAGTCTTGAATCTGACTGTAAAACTGGATGGAGTGAGTTTGGCTACGTGAAAATGGATGGGGAGGCATTTATCAATAAAACTGTTCAGATTCAAGAGATGGGCTCAATGATGGATTAACTAAGCTGCTTCAGAGAGTTCCATTTAGAGCTCACAGTTGAAATGCTACTGTTTTAGACCATCTCAAGCTTCTTGAACTGTTTCTGGCTCCAGGGAGTAGAATTGGGTTGGTAATTAAGTAACAGAATCCAGCACGTTGGAAAAGTCTATAACCACTTCCAGACTCGGCTCCGAATTACTAAGCATGATGACCTTTCAAGTCGAGTAGAGCTTCTAAAATGTTACAATATAGTGAATCCAGATCTTTGAGGGGAAGCCTAAGAAAATTATCTTAGCCGATCCGTATAATGCTAATAAGAGGTGGCATAAAACTCCGATTTCACTCAAGTGGAGTAAGGCTCATTGTCAAATCGATCATGCGTCAAACACATGATTTGACTCCTTTTACTTTTTATTTATACAAACTAATGCTGAGCTCAACTTCCTTTAAAGTGAAATTAGGTCAGGAAAAAAAAAAAAAAAAGAGTGATTTCGAGCAGATTGAATTTTTATTGTGGGACCCACTGATTGGCATAGAGAATTCTCTTAGGCCTCGAGTATTCCAAACATCTGTTCCATATCTTTGCAACTTAAAATCACATGTATGTGCTTTTCCCAGGGTTTATCCGAGTCACTAGTATCAAAAAGAAGAAACAGAAGCACACATTTGCAGCTCAAGTTGCGGAAATGCTCGTCAGATGTGCATCAGATGCGGATAGAGGTTCGTTAGTTACAGATAAGAATGATCACTCGTCAGAAGGTACCCTCCTCCAACAAAAGCCACCGAACTGAATTCATTGTTGGACAATAGGTGTTACGTCTTAGTCCCGAATCACCCTAGCCTAAGATAATTTCCGAGATGAGATACACGTATTCTTGTGATGCTGTACTTGTCTCGAGCCAAATACAACACACAAAGGAGAAAAATAACTTTTTCCACACGTGAGTTTAGCTCACTAGAACATATCAATAATATTTAAATCATAGCGGAAGTTGTAATTTTTACACATGAAGGTATCATTTTCCATTCAGTCCAATTACAAATTCAAGTTTGATACAAAAGAATTACACAATTATATACCTTGTCTTACAAAAGAGGGAGTATAAAAGAACCCTATACAACTATACCAAAAATATAGTCAAAAGTAAAACTAAACGAACTAAGTGTGACCCACACAAAAAGGAGTCGGTCATACTCTCCACTTAAGCTCTCAAAAGAATCAGTCAATCGCTCTCCATTGACCGAACTACACGGGGCCATTTCCCGGCCACTCCTCTAATCCGGGAAGAACCTCTTCGATTTCCTCCTCTCCCTTCTGGACCTCCTTATGGTCGGGAGCTGCATCTGTGTTTATGACACCAAAAATAGCATCATGAATACGACGATTCGTCAAGTATAGGCATTAATAATAAATCACATGATGTGTCGAATCGAATTTGCACAAAGGTCCAGTGGTTTTCATGTATTTTCATTTTAAGTCATATGAGGGCCCACCTACTCAATATGTGCTTAAATGAAGTAGGGTTCAATACGAAAATTGACGTGATCAACGAGATACATGCGATGACGTCAAGATCACGTGCATATGATGCAAAATGAGAAAATTACTAATTACGGATAAGTCCCCGACTCAACCTAACCGAGTCAACTCGGTTCCAACTAACTATTCAAAACTGATCATAACTTAACTAACTCATCTAAAAGGAACTAATAAGCATTAATTATCATAATTAGTAACTAAGTATAATTAAATTAGCTAAATCATAATTAATTAGTACTAATTAAACTTAAATTGGGTCGAGGTATAACAATAGGAGATACACACCTAAGCTACAACTTAATTACATCTTTCAATTACAACAATACAAACAACTTAATTCAAGTACAAATACAACAAAAACCCACTTTAAAGTTTTACAAAACTAAACCATCACAATGCTTTCTAGCCACACCCACAAATTAAACAATAACTTACAAAGCAATAACTAACAAAGCATGCGCTTTAACAGAAGAGGCACCCGCTCAATACACTAAGGCACCCTCTCACTTACACTACTCACTCACCACTTGCACACTAAGACTGAGTCAAGAGGCACTCACTCAATACACCAAGGCACTCTCTCACTCAACGCTTCTCACTCACCACTTGCACACTTAGACTGAGTCTATTTCTTCTGGCAGTCATGATCAATCAAAACTAGTAACAAGAGATTTCATGATATCCTCGGATCCAGCAGCATGCTTTCTTGCAGGAGATCATATTTTGGAAAAACAAAGTGACTATTGGTATTTGTCATAAGATGCAAGCAGCAAAACTAAATACAAGGGATCCGAATCGCCTTCTTTGGATAGTGTTGATCAATAGATGTGAACAACAAAGTAAATTGAAGACTTCGATATAGTAGGGAAACTGAACATCCAATGAATCTAATTGTAATGTCACTTTCAGAAGAGCACACTATATCATTGGAAGATATAAATATTATTACAGTGGTTATGAAAAAAGATCAAGTGATTGAAGTTCCCTATATTGATTTCATCTTCAGGGATAGACTATTATTCTTAGAAGATTGTGATCTCTAGTACCAAGTCGACAACTAATACATTTATTAATCAAATAAGACCCAAATGCTAGATTTAGAATTTAGAAGAAGCAACGCCTCCAGTCTATTTCTAAGTGGATGAAAAGATTGAATCAAGAACCTATGCAATGCGAAGAGAATGAAGAACAAGAAGAATATTGAAGATCTGTATGTTTGACTTTTGAGCTTATGGGACATCTATAGAACTAGATGCATAGTTCTCTCTAAGATGTGAAGAGGTTGATGTTGGATAGACCTATGGTCCCCATAGGTCGACCAACACAACCAACCTTTTGGCTAGTCCAACCCAAATCATTTATTTTATGTTATTTAGAGTTTTAATTATGTTTTAAGTTGGTTTTAGTTAAGTATTTTAATTCTAACCTTTAGTGTGTTAATTTGGATGGTCTAGATTAGATTAAGGTTTTTTATTTTCCTATATAATTGATATAAAGCCCTTTGGCTTCTTAGACATTGATATGGGTTTTCCTATAGACTTTAACAACGGGGGGCACTCCACATAGGCTAATGCATTGGGACAAACCCTGTCACGCCTGTAACCCGATTAGAAATTAAACTGAATTTCGGGTGTGAGATTAGGGGCCAATTAAAACTTTTCTCCACATAAGCATTTATGGCCCTCAATCAAAGTCCCGAAGGATTGAAGTCTGTGATAGAATATTTAAACCCCTGAACAACCTGCGAAAACTTAAAACAATAAGAAATAGGCTAGTAAATGACAATAAATAGTCAAATGATGATGTAAGGTATGGATTTCATTTCTATATAGGGTGATTCTAAATGCACCCCCATGAAGTGCCGAAAGCACCCACCTCCCCTTATGAACAGTGATTGAAAAATCACTGTTCATAAGGGGAGGTGGGTGCTTTCGGCAAAAGGGGTGGGTGCATTTAAAACCACCCTTCTATATATTTAAGTTTGTACAAAAGAAGGCAAATAAGTTTTGTAAAGAGTGGACTACCTAAAAAACCTAGGGCCACACAACAAAAGATGTATAAAAAGTCAAAATCTAAAAACTCCCAAAAGATGATCCCCAATGAGGCACTCATGTGCCGGGCTATGATGATGCTAATCGGCACATCACTTGTGAATCTTTGCTGACCGTGGATTCTCCAGAACCGCCTCAAGCTTTGGCTCGTAGCAGGTGGTGTCGTGCACACCAAGGTAGTGTGATAGGACAAAATTCGGCAAGTGGATATATTTCAATGTTTCAATATCTAGAGTCTTGGAAGCATGGGAAAAAGATGGAAAGTGTTGTCCTGCGCGGGAGGATTTCCTTCGTCGTCATCGTTGAGGAGGCAGTAAGAGGAAGAGAGAAATGAGAGTGCCAGAGAGCGAGAATGAATAGAGAGAAAGAAAAAAGGATGGGATCATTGGCTTATATTAGTTTAGGTTAATGAGAAATTACAGATTAGTCCTTGGTCCTACTAATGATGTCCAAATGAGGTTTTTCACGCGTCGGATCTCAATGCTATAGAAGGGTAAAGCCTGGGAAATGAAGATACCTACGCGATGCACCCAACTCAAAAAAGAGTGCTGCTACCTGCACACTGATTATCACTTTGCACACATGCACTCTTTTTTCTTTTTTTTTTAATTCCTAAACTACCCCTCCCTCTCCTTCCCTCTCCCAGCTGGCTGGCTGCCCCCTCGCCCGACTGCACCGACCGCCGCCTGCGACCGACACCTTTACCTGCTCGTAGCCGCCCGCCGCCCCCCGCCCGCGCCACCCTCCCTCTTCCTTCTTCCTCTCCTCCTCCCTTTCTCCCTCTCCCTTTCTTCCTCCCTCTCTCTTTCCCTCTCCCTACTCGTCGCCGCCCGCACACCCTCTCCTTCTCTCCTTCTCCTTTTCTCTCTCCCTGTCCCTCTTCCTCTCCTTCTCCCTCTCTATTTCCCTCTCCCTGCTCGTCCCCGGCGCCGCCCACGCGACCATCTCTTTCTCCCTCTCCTTCTCCCCCTCCCTCTCCCTATCTCGCCACCTGCTCGTGGAGGTTGGCGGCGAGACAGGGAGAAGGAAGGGGAGATGGAGAGGGAAATAGAGAGGAAGCTCGTCCCCGGTGCCGCCCGTGCTACCATCTCTCTTTCCCTCTCCTTCTCCCTATCTTGCAACTTGCTCGTGGAGGTTGGCGGCGAGACAGGGAGGACGGGGAGATGTAGAGGGAAATAGAGAGGAAGAGGGAGAGGGAGAGAGAAAGGGAGAAGGAGGGGAAGAAGGAGAGAGGGAGAGAGAGAGGGTGGGCGGAGGGGGTGGTCGGCTGGCAGGGAGAGAGAAGGAGAGGGAGGGGTAGTTTAGGAAGTTCAAAGAAAAATTGCATGTGTGCAATGCGATTTTCAGTGTGTAGGTAGCAACACTCTTAAATAAACCTTGAAATTTTGGAAAAATCTTTGAAAACTTTCCGAAATTACAAACTATCCCATATTGTACCCAAATGAATTCGGAATCGCACGAAACTCCGCATGCGCTACTCACATGCTAAACCCGACTAACTTAAACTCTAAACACGCTTAATTAGCTAAAATAAAATTTAATTATAACTAATATGACATTAGGGGCTGAGATCTTACAGACATCTTCTTCAATCTCTCTCCATCATTACTAATTATTGAGTCAATGTATCGAAATAAATCTCTTTGAGAAACTCAATAGATACCATATGTATATAGAAACCTGTTATTAGTAGCGACCTCTATTCAAAGCTTATTGATGATTTCTTCACAGATATGACAGATCAGTGTACGCCATTTTTAATCGCTGCAAAGATGGGGGTGTTGGAGATAGTGCAAGGTATTATGGATCATCATCCAATGGCAATCCATCAAGAGGATGTTGACAAGAAGAATGCGGTGTTGTTGGCTGTCGAGCACAAGCACCCGAGAACCTACGAACTTTTGTGCAAGAAGTACTCTTCCAACCAGAGCATTTTCCAAAAGTTAGATAAGAATGGGAACAGTGCTTTTCACTTGGCTGCAAAAGGAACAAGAGATGATACTTGGCGAATTCACGGTGCAGCACTTCAGCTACAGTGGGATCTCAAGTGGTATGATGTATGTATGACTCTCTCTCGCTCTCTCTCTCTGAGCTTCATGCATCACCACATGTTGGATCAATCTTTACTCCTGTTTTGGTAACATTTTCAGTAAAAGCCAGACTGCCCACACGTACAGGGGTCTTGTTTTTTGCACTTCGGCTGGACCTTCTTAAAGCCCAACCTGCATGGTCAATAGGCCCAATATAACAAGATTTGGTCATTTGGAGGATTGTTCTCAAATTGTTGGATTTGCAAAGTGAGGACAAATTCACCTGGATCAATATGAAACTTGAGAACTCTGCGAGGAGTTGGTCGCCATTAGATTCCATCTTAAAAACATCTATGGTTAAGACTATATTAAGCAACAAGGCTGTTAAGTCAATGACCAGGATAATCTAGTGGAGCTGATTTTTTTGGACCACATTGTCCATAAGGAGAGCATTTCATCTGCCATTTCATTAATAAAAATGTATCTAAGTGAGCTCCATGAGTGAGATAGATAAAAGCATAATGGAGTCTGCTGTGGAGAGAACATTCTCTCTATAAATGATATCCATCCGACCAAAATTTAAAGGAAACAGATCCCCTGTTTGGACCAATCAAGGGGTGCCACATGAGAGAGATGTCAAATCAATGACATCCCATCTCTTCCACCAAAAATAAAAAATAAAAAAAAATTCCCCTTGAATGGTCCAAATAGGGTTTGGACCAAAGAGGGGATCCGTTTCCAAATTTAAATTGGAACCGAACATACGGATGACACTTACTGTTTTTTGGGGTCTAAGTATGGCTAAATCCAAACCCGACAAACTTATTGCCACACTTCCTTTGAAAGTATAGATTTTGGTAACTGCGGGCCCTTGCCTCGATATTATATTGCAAAAGTAACGTCGACCCAAGAAAATTAGATCCTCTAAATCCATCAGTGTGGCCTACTTCTGAAATCCAAATTGATCAAAACCACTGTTATCCTTGTATTGTAGCTACTAAACCACATGATTTCACTCCCTTTGCTTTTTATTTTAATCATGTGTTTTGTACATGATGAATCAAACAGAGTGACCAGCTTTGATTAGAGTTAAGTTTTGGCTAGCAGTAATACATCGTAGGAATATATTTCGAGATGTTTAGAATTTAGAGGTAGGCCTCACTAATGAATTTATCAGTGGATGAAAATTGATTATGGTTTTGTGCTGCCATCCTTGCTGAGCCCAACTAGATAAATTCCAGTCAGCATGGTTAGAGAGTATTGCAAGTGATCATTGTGGGTTATATATATATATATATATATATATATATATAATATGATTGGGTAAAAATATGAGTCCCTTCATATTGCCTTAACCCATGATATAAGGGCCTTCAATTTCTTATGGTCTCTTAACTAGTGTTGGTCAGCGCTACTTATTTAGCCTTCAATTTTTTATGGTCCCTTTAACTAGTGAAGTATTGGCCTGGGATTAATCATTTATCCTACATGTTAACAGGAAGCAGTTCATCTAACCATTCAATCTGTGTTATCTTTTCCATAACTCTCTTGATTTCACTAATTCAAGTGAATTGGTGATTCAGCACATAAAATCAACGATGCCCTACAAATCCTTTGCACGCCAGAACAATGAAGGCAAGACTGCCAAGGAAGTGTTGCACGAGGAGCACAAGGAAATGGTTAAGGAGGGGGCCCAGTGGCTAATCAATACATCTCAATCATGCTCGGTCGTAGCAGCCCTCATTGCATCAGTAGCGTATGCCTCAGCCACCACGGTGCCGGGTGGGCTGAAGGAAGGTACTGCCATACCATTACTAAGAGGCCAGCCCGCATTCAACATCTTCATCATTTCTTCCCTCCTCGCCCTCTGCTTGTCTGTCACCTCCCTAGCCATGTTCTTATCTATCCTCACCTCTCGCTACCAAACCTCAGACTTCCGCCGTAAACTACCCAGGAGGCTGATATTGGGCCTCTCTTCGCTCTTTGTCTCTGTGGCTGCAATGTTGGTTTCCTTCTCTGCGGCCCATTTCTTCGACCTTGAAGAGCAGCTGCGGCGCACCGCACTTCCTATATATGCAGTCATATGCTTGCCTGTGTCTTTATATGCCGGCACACAATTTCATCTTTTTATTGATCTCATAAAAACTTTCATCACAACCGTACCACAACGGGGTCATGACAAGTTTACCATCTAAAGTAATGGATTCTACCTTCTCATTAGAGTGATAAGAGTGCTTTTTTTTAATAAGATTTCTTTAATTAAATGGGCTAGAGACCATGAATTCATGTTTGAACTTGTTATTGTAATGTTGTACTTGAAGTTGTTAGCTTAAATCTTGCTACTTTAATTGATTACATGGGCTAGTGACCATGAATTCATGTTTGAACTTGTTATTGTAATGTTGTACTTGAAGTAGTTAGCTTAAGTCTTGCTACTTTAATTGATTACATGGGCTAGTGACCATGAATTCGTGTTTAGACTTGTTATAATTGCAATGTTGTGCTCGAAGTTGTTAGCTTAGATCTTGTCACTTTCATGAATAAGAAGCAACTGATTTCACTAAAATTGTCAATTGACGTGAACTCATGTTGATTGAGCAGACTGTTTGATCCATTTTTCAAAGCATTAAAAAGGAAGCGATTCATGGGTTGAAAATACATCGGGCTCGGGTTGAGCAGACTCGGACTTTTCTCATTCTTACATTTTTTTTATTCCTGTGTGTGTGGGGAAGTTCCTAAACATCCCATGATTATTTTAAGTACAGTACAATTCTAGTTATCAGTCCGGCTGAGCGCATTCCGGCTACAACGCCAGCACGCTAGCCGGGACCAGTGCTGTGACCTCAGTCCGGCTGAATGCATTTCGGCTACAACGCCAGCACACTAGCCGGGACCAGCGTTATAACCTCAGTCCGGCTGAGATTGACCTCGGCTACATGCTTTGGCCCCCCCAACGCGCAACTCGGCTGCAGCTATGAAGACTGCCAGCCAAGACACGTGCTCACATATATCTCCTGCCTCCAGACACACGTCGATGGGACAAATGTCATCCTAGCCGTCCAAGGTCATCATCAGGCCTCTGACAAAACAGCATCCAGCGGCTGTAACCCCATCAGGGGGAGGCCCAAGAAGGGATCCGATGGGACCATTGCCGCCAACAAGTCCAGACAGGATCAGGCCCAATGTGACTGGCATTTAATGCAAGATGGGCTGATCAGACTGGCATTTAATGCTTTGTGGGCTATGATGGACCCTCATTAATTATAATGTGGGCTGTGATGGACCTTCATTTATTGCTTTGTGGGCTGATGACTTTAGCAGTCAGATCATCAAGCCCATGGAAAAATATCTAGAAGCGCTCTTATATAAGCAGAGATGAATTCAAAACCAGGTACGCAGAATGTAATATACATGCACTCTGCCTTTTTTCTTCTCCAACCTTAACTCAGTCCTTGCACTAACTAAGGCATCGGAGAGCCCTGTGCTGCCCACAGTCAGGGTCCTTTGACCTTTTTCTCTTCCCTTTCAGATTTCAGAAGCCGGAAGCAGCTAACTCTCGAAGGTCATTTGGTGAAGTCCTATAAGGCACCTTCTAATCTTGTAGGTTACGTATTTTGCACTTACAGTGTGGTAAACTGCGTAAGTACATTGCGAGATTGAGGTGTGCTTATGTTTACATTGCTAATTCTTCTAGATCCTTCAGTCCATGGATGTCATCATTCCAAAGGAAAGAATATTTACGTTAACTTCATCCTTTATGATACCTCGTTCCACCCTGCTTTGTTAATTTGTGGTAGCCCCAAGGAACCTCATAAAGAGGTCTGCATTCCTTCAATTGTATGGTACAGTGTAGACTAATAAAGTTATAGTAAATAGCATGAGTTTACTGTTTGTGATCGTCTCATATAAAAACACTTAGAGCATATTTGGTAACATGTGAGGAATCAATAGATCTGATGATTCTTCACAACCACTGGAATAAAAATTCCTTGCTGGGGATTTGTATAGTCGATGATTTCACATTTTTATTGGTGTGTATGGATGCTGATGGTTGAGAAAAATATGATTCAGTGTGCAAATCCACCTAAGTGGGGATTTTCAAATCTTATGGGGCCTGGGTGGTCTGAGCTGAAAATCCTAACAAATGAAGATTTTCATTCGTCTAAATCCTTAGGAATTTACAATTGTCAAACATGGATTTAGCACATCTTTAAGGAAATTAAAAATCTTTTTCCTAAATATTTGGTTGTCAAACATGACCTTAGGAATTTTCAGCAAAAATTACAACAGAAAACCTGTTTTATACCGCTCAGTGACAATATTTAAGGAACGATTTTAGGAAGGTATAAAACTTTTGACTCATTTTCCAAAAAATAAATGGAGATTTAAATATTTTAAACAAGTATGAAAGTTTTCCACGAATCTTTCTATCAAGTCCTTTGCATGAGTATGAAACTATCGAACGCTTTCATCTTGGTTTCTTTTGTTCTGGAAAGCACATGCCTACCCTTATCACTATTTGTTGGGGCTCAATTTCCCCTTTTTTTGGATTTCATAAGATCCATCATTGCACCCATGCCAAAACGCAGTTTTGAAGTGACTTCTATCTAGCTAGTACTTCATTCATGAGCCCAGCTACATGGACCGAATTTTGGGACCGGTCCAAGGATCGGTTGCAAAAGTTCGGTCCAAGTAAACTTTTTCTTCATTCATACTGTCTGTTACAAGTCGATCGTTTGTTGGGGTGTTCTTATTTTTAGCAATTTTTATTTTTATTTGATGGGCTAATAATATGTGGTATGCAATTTTGTGGTTGAATTTGTTTGGTGTACACTGAGTTGATTTCTTGAATCATAACGGCACGTGTAATTCTTGAATGGAATTGATATGAGGCTTTGTTGATTCATGATGTTCTCGTGCGGAAATCAACACAAGGAGGAACCAATATGATTTCACACATGCCCTGTTTGGATCCTCTGATATGGGGGGTTTTCGTGCACTCCAGTAACCTGTAAATCTAAATATCCCCAAATTGTTGTGACAGAGAACATAGTACTACTGTGACGTACAGTAACTCGGGAACTCAGGCTCTCCAAATCCACGAACGTTCATGTGTGTATAACAGGGTTGTATGTACTTACGTTTATATAGAACCAAATGGACCCATAGATTTGCGTACTTCTTGTCACGCCCCAAAATTAAACTTATGCAGCGGTTCGATTTTGGGGGAGCGTGATTTGTGATTAATTAAAATTTTTATTTTCTCTTCCGCGTGCGTGAAGACAACAAAATTCAAACACAAACAGAATATTTTGCAGAAACTTATATGGTGTTATGTCTTGGAGCTCGTGACCATCGGATTCCGTGTCGCACTCAACCACTATTATAAAGCCATCAAATCAAAGGCCCATAATGAGGCTGGAACAAATCAAACTACACGATATAGAGTTGAAAGTAACAGGGTAATTCATTTCCACATATGTTCAAGTTATAATTTACAAAGGCACATTAATTATAGTCCTAAAGAAAATAGGTTAATACCAACCAAACAAAATAACTAACTAAGCAAAACACTACCCCAATTATGTGACAAACTTCATTGACAAGCATGATGCCAAAATGACATCATCAGCACAACGAACTTACCAAAACACGAGGCTCCATAGCCCACTGCACGCACTCCAAACAGGGACAAACGACCTGTTACCTATGGCATCAAAAGTATTATATCAGATACGACGGTCTTACAGGTGAATGATACAAATAATAACTTGGTGATAATGTATAATAACCCATTTTTTCCAATACTAACGTACATTTAAAAATCCAAGAGAAATCATACTAAGATAGCTAGGTAAAAACATTAAAATCACTATACAAGATAGAAATCATGATAGTAAAACTGACTAAGTAGATGGCACCCACATGAGGCTACATTCTCCATCATCGAAGTGACAGGAGCACAAGCGATAATTTTTCCATCATACGAAGTGACAGGAGCACACGAGCTTATAATTATAGTAATAGTATAGCTGGGCATCACATGAGAGTCCCGCCGCGGAATGGGCAAAGTCACACACGAAATTCAATCTGCAGATGGCAAAAGTAATTTAAGGGACTAGGCCGAAAGATCAAATCGACAAGATAGTCCAAGCTGAGTGGTGCTAACACAAAAATCCATATGAAACTTTACAAATCATAACTGTATATTTAAATTGATAAGGGAGTACTCTACACATTGAATATAACCATACATACGGAAGCACACGTGACGAGTAGCCCTATCAGGATGCACACACACACACAACGTGGTGAATCACACAAAATTCACACTTGATACTAAGTCAAAGCCTTTTTAAATCAAAAAGTTTGTAAACAATACCTTTTCAAGGTAAACCTTTACAAACCTAAACATTTGTAGCCCAATGCCCTTTCAAGTCAAAACCTTTGTGGTGAAACCATCGAGTTCAACAATGTTTGATTTAGAAAATATGAAAATCACTACACTCATGTCCATTGGCACAAAAGGACTATACCCGTTGGCTTGATATATACTTAAAGCCCAAATGTCAAGTTCCCATAATAATTGGCGCTCCAAAGTTTTCTGACATTCGAGACGTCTAAGTGTACAACACCAACTTGGTGGAGTACCTAACGTGTCCACGGACAATGTCCCTGCAACTCTTATCCGTTCCTTTAGAAATTAGGGAACTTGATCACCTTTCGGTTGGCTGTCGGTTAATTGAGGTTGACCACTGGGTTACCGACAATTGACTAAGCGTCAATCCGTCACAAATTTTGGTCTTTGGTTAACTGGATTGAAGACAATCCAGTGACCTGTTGGTCAGGTCTCGGTTAACCAAAAGCCCAATGTTGGCTAACCGGCAACTACACTTCGGTGAACTGACTGGTGACCAAACCTTACACAAAATTTCAACTTCTGAACTCCACAATAGGTCATTCTTTCCCAAACACAAATCCCTCTTTCAAACACAGTTTCCCCTGCAAGAATTGAGACTACAATGCTCCCAATTTTACCATTCAACCAACCAATCTTCACCAAAATAAAAATTGCACTCCCATGACCAACATCCAACACATCCATATGCCAATTTAAATACAGTAAAACAGGTGCTCACTCATTGAATTTGAAGAAAACAGAATTTCTTTCAGAAGAAACATGTACTAAACATAGTATAGCTGAAATTGAACTTACGAGAAAATCTTTGGCATGAACAAAGAACTGAAGTACACTGTTGCAAATCATATAAATTTTTTTCAATTATCTCCTACGTTTTACTTGGAAAATCAACTCATAATAAAAAAAGAAATAGAATTTAAATCGCGTGCATATAACTACGAGAGTATTCACTTGCCTTGGCCTCTAGCACTCCCAATTAGCTTCTAAACACCTCAATTAGGCTGAAGAACTCCTATCAAACAAAATTCCCGAAAACAGCCCTTAGAAAACCCAAAAATGAGAAAACAAGAAGAAATTGGAAAATAACCCTCTGAAATCCCTCTCTCTGCTCGAAAAATCTGATGGAAATGAAGGAGAGATATGGGCTGGCCTAAATATATTAACTGGGGTGTGGGCCCCACCACTAGTCAAACTTGATGGGCCTTGAGATGGGCTTTCTGGGAGTCAAGTGGACTCTACGAAAAAGAAAGAAACGATCCTTGTAAAATCTAATTTTCAAAAAATATATTTTTCGCGTGATTTGAAAATATTGAAATTCATACAGAGATTTTGATATAAAAAGTCTGTTTTGCACTTTTGATTGAAAAACTGGGTTAGACCTTGAATGTGGACGGAATGAATATCAAAGTTGTAGGGGCTAGTTTGAACTATGAAAAGGAGTAAAAATGTACATTTTTCGAAATCATTACTAACCCCCCGCATTGACAAGAGAAACAAAAAAAGCATGTGTGTCAGACTAGGCTTAAAAGCTCTCAAAATTCTCCGAAGCTATGGAAGTTCTAATCAAACTTAGTCAAACAGCCTTTAATCTCACTTAAAAAGATAAAACCAAAACTAAAACCAAACTAATCATGAGAATTAGGGGACGGGGTGTTACGCTTCTAATATCCATTATTTTAAAACTGGAACAAAGTCTTTTCCAGAAGATGCGAACTAGGCTCTAGTTCCTGTTAGTGGGTGTCTTATGTGAAATAGTTCTGTGATACGGAGAGGAACCTATATATGTTCGTCAATCCTTTCATCGAGTATCAGTTTTATCAAAAATGAGAGAGAAGGCAGTCTTTATTTCAACCCCGTTGTAATACTTCAATTATGTGAACAAACTGTGTTTAGTATAAAAAGTTACCGATAAATTAATGTCGGGTTCTCTGGGTGCTATGGATTTATGGACAGCAATAGAAGCGTCGGTGGGAACTCTCAATTAGTGGAAATTATTTGTAGTTCGGACTGGACTCTCTGTTTCTTGCATGTAATTAAATACATAGGAACTGTTACGACTTGAATTTCTAAAAATTGTTAAAATTGAAGAAACAAGGGTGATTTAAAAAAAATAATGATCAAATTAACCACCATAAAGAAAATTGAATCAACGGAGATTGAATACCCAACTACCACCCTAGTAATTTAAATTATAGGAAAGTGAGTGTTTCTACTTACATCGCTACCTCTTATTATTTGCCTCTTGCCTCTTTAATATTGAAGCTCATTTGACCATAAACTCACAAAATAAAATTCCAAGCAAACAAGCAGGTCGTGCATTTCCATATGTTTTATACCCATCACTTGGGTCATGAGGTGCATGTTGCTCTTACGATAATTCTGGCGTGACAATTTTCCAACGTATCTTATTTCTATGATTATTTTAACTGCTGCTGGAAATGCCAACTTAAGTTTTGAGGGAATTTTTTTTTTGCCCATGTATAGAATAAAAATTCTTCAGCTCTGTACAAAATACCTTTTTCACCTCAGAAGGAAACATTACTTGAAGGAAAAGTAACCTTACCCCAAGCTTTCTCAAAGCAGGCAATTATAGCAAGCAAGCACACAAAAAACAAGCCTCTTCTTTATCACCTTTGCTTACATTTGCTTTTTCATGGCGTCACATCCATTGGATCTCATTTTGACGTTGGTAGGGATACCTCTGCCACTGTCTTAGCTAAGAACTCTGAAATTCTAAAGCGATTTTTGTTACGACTAGGCCGGTTAGCTTCTTTTGTAAAATCAGTAGAGCTGTAAATTTTGAGCTAAACCATACCACATATTGGTCATATGAAGTACAAATTTGTAGGGGTCTATATGAGGCCCATGTAAATGTATATTTAATAGGCCATTAAAATGTGAGGCAACTAAAATCAAGGGTTTAAACAATGTACTAATCCTGATGAGATTTCCACCATCACTCTCCCATCTAAAAGGCATGTGTTTGGGTGGGCCTCAAGATCTGTACCAGATTTGAACTTGCAGGCAAAGAAAAAAAACCCCTTCATAGTATATATTTTATATATATATATATATATGGGATTTATTCAGGTGAGAACTGTTCTCACCACTATTGTGAGAAGTCTAATCCTAGCCATCAATTTTTAAAAATCATCCAACGGTTGCAACAAATGGCTTATAAGAGAAGAGAAACAGGGCAGCGAGCCCAACTCTTCGTTTTCCCCCAAATGCCTCTCTCTCTCTCTCTCCTTCATCTCTCTCCCCAACCCAAACATACCAGAAACCTCACGATCTCTCTCTTGTTTCCCACACGGCGCTGTCGTCGCAGATTCACGCACACTTTTCTGCTTCAATTTCAAATCACGATCCAGATCTATCACTTCCTGAATCACTGGATTTGTCTTCAACATGAAACCAAACACAAACTTCATTTGAAACTAAAGATATTCGACACCAGATCTATTTTCAAGATGGAACTTTAAACTCATCATAACCTTCAACATGAACCCATTAAAACCACCAAAAAAGTTCTTCATAATGTGGCCCTTGGCAGGTGATTGGCTTGATTCAATAATATGGCATTCGCTTGGATTTACCAGAGGCATTTTCTGATGAAAAAGTCTTAATTTTAAGAATGATACTGATGCACATCCAAGTTCCATCTTGGTATGTGAGACACCTTCAGGTTTTAAACAAAGAGGTAGGATAAGGCTATATGGTTTTGAAAACGTATTCCATATGCTTGATGGACTAAATACCTAAGTGTGAAAGAATGCTAGGATTGGTTTTTCAAAAAAAAAAAAAGAGATTTCTTGTCTAGAAAGAAATTGTAATTCTTCAAATGTCATCTCTCGGCATCGTGAGAAATCCAGCAAAAGTGCCTGCAAAATGGTGGGGTTTGGCCAAATCAACCCTGTCTAGAGACGCCAAATCAACCCTGTCTAGAGACACCACATCAGATGTCAACATTCTTCCATCTAGGGTAATTAATATAACATACACAACTCAGATCGACCCCAAGACAGGACTCAAAACTGTCCAAGCATCTGAAACTGCAGGACTCAAATGGTGGGTCTATACCGTTTTCTGGTAGGCAAAGGCACTGGAAGGATTTTACATGATGTCTCTGACCTGGACTTTGGAATGGGATCCCCGGCCTGGCTATCGACTCCGGCAGCAGCTTCGTGTTGCTGGCCGGAGGAAGAGAGTTGCAGGTTTATGATTACGAGCGAAGTGGGGATGCAATGCATTCCAACCTCAAATGGGATTTTTAGTTCGTTTTTGTTTAAACTTGATAAAGAAATTCCCTGCAAAACTGTGATCGCCACTTGAGATTGTAGCATAAAAGTGTGTGAATCTGCGACATGTGGGAAACTAGAGGAGATGGAGGAAAAGAAAGGGAGGAAGGAAAGAGGATTGGAACGCTGGGTTGTGGGGAGAGACGAAGGAAACGAGAGAGAGAGGCATTTGGGGGAGGGGGGAAAACGAAAAGTTGGGCGGGCTCTCCTGTTTTTCGTCTCTTATAAGCCGTTTTTTGCAACCGATGGATGATTTTTAAAAATTGATGGTCAAGATTAGACTTCTCACAATTGTTGTGAGAACACTTCTCACTTGAATAAATCCCTATATATATATATATATATATATAAAAGAAGCATCAGAGTTGGAGTGCAATCTTCAAAAGCAAAGAGAATATTGGTTGGGACCTGGTGGATGGGATCTAACCATATCTTTCACTTTTGCTCACCAGAATAACTGTAGACATATATAAATCCCCTGGCGCCTGGTCTGCCCTTCATACTCGTTAACAACAAGATCTTACCAACCTCTCTAATGGCATCCCAACCTCCTCCTGCTACTCAAGCCAGCAGCAGCACAAATGCAATATCAGAACCCAGACCCAACCAAGCCCAGTCCATAAAAGACAGGGTCTTCAAGGATGTCATGAACGGCAACTGGGAAGCCGTCTTGAATGCATACGGGAAGAACGTGAACAGCATCCAAACGGCCAGCATCACAAGTTCCAAAGAGACAGTCCTACATATCGCAATCTCCGATAACAGGAGTGATATGGCCAAAAAGCTTCTGGAGATTGTTGTAGATGGAAAGAAGATCAAGGAGATGAGAAATGATCGAGGCAATAACCCTCTGCACTTGGCTGCGTCCCTCGGACAGGCCGACATGTGTGAGTTGATGGTGAATAGAGACTTAGAGCTGATCATGTCTAGGAACATGGAAGGAGAGACACCTCTGTTTCTGGCTGCACTTCATGGAAGGAAGGAGGCATTCTACACCCTCCATTACAAGTGGTCCAGTCACAAAGGTCCACATGCAGATTTTTCACATTGCAAGAGGAATGATGGGAACAGCATTCTTCATGTGGTCATCCTTGGAGAGTACTTCGGTGAGATATGCAATCTCTCGCTCTCTCTCTCTCTCTCTCTCTCTCTCTCTCTCTCTCTCATGCTTTGGTCTTTTTCTTTTTTTTTTTGAAGATTTTACTGGAAAATGAATCGTATATAATTATTTGAGCCGTTGCGTGAAATAATGAAAAGCCTTTTCCAATGCACAAACGTAGTCCGTTAGGCATGGTTTCGTTTTTTCACTTTTCATATAGGCAGAAAAGCTGCGAGTACTAAAAATGGAATAGGAAAAACGGATGAGGAAAAGTTAGGTTCAGGGCAGAGTGTATATAACGAAAAGGGGTGCCAGCATCGCCCATACTTATTGTGGGCGACGCTATCGTCCCTCGTAAAAAAATGAAAAAAAGGGAAAACGTTGCGGGATGAACGACCTTGTACAGCGAGAAATACTTTTCATTATTTCGTGGAACGGCTAAATAAGGTTCATTTTTTGGTAAAATCCTCTTCTTGTTTTTTTTTTTTCCTTTGCTTTGCCCATATGGTATAACTTTTTAGCCATTCATAATCCCACCTGGAGACCAAAGTTGTGATATTACCCCATACATTTTCCACGTTAGGGGAAATGACAAAACTGCCTATATTTAAGTGATTTTGCAATTTTCTTGATTTATTTAACATCACACAAAAGTCCCCCTTTTGTTGAATTAAAAAAGGAATATCTCTATACAATATCACACGGTTTATAATTTCATGCTATATCACACGCTCAAGGGCAGTATAGGAACCGTAAGGGGAAAACCCCTTCTTTGGTATTCTCATAAATATGTGATGTGAGAGTTTGATGTGCACTACTTGCGGATTCGTGGTTTACAATATCATAGAAAAACAGAGCACCACAAAAGTTGGGAGTTAAGTTAGTTGATGAACCTCAGTTCAGCTGAACTCTGGCGGTTACAGTTAGTCATGCAAGTGGATTGTAATTTGTTATAACTAAAGATAATGAGTTTCTCATGAATGATTCCAGCTATCTGAATCTGTTGTAATGATGTCCATATAAGACACTCTCAATTGTATTGAGAATGAAAAAAGTTTCTTCCAATATTCTTCTCTCAGTTCTTCTCTGTTCTTACATTTGACTAATGTCTTCTGTATATGGATTGCAGATTTGGCTTTTCAAATAATAAATTGGTACCCAGAACTCGCCAAGTTTAAGAACGAAAGAGGGCAGTCGGCACTTCATCTTCTGGCGAGCCATCCCGCGGCTTTCAGAAGTGGTTGCCATTTAGGGCTTGTTGGTGATTTCATCTACCGCTGTGAGGCCTCTCTCTCTCTCTCTCTCTCACTCACACGCCTAAACCCAACAATTTTTTTTAGATGATGAGGAACCCGCCGACTTCCTTATGGTAGATCATTGGTAAAACCCCGGACATACAACACCACCCACTAGCATTGTGTATCGGGTAAGGCCCCAAACAGTAAGGGCCCAAACAGTTCGAAGCAGGCACTTAGGATACCAACTGTCCAATGGATTAAGGTACCAGGTTCTTATTCTAATCCACAGACTGTCTCGACCCATGCGACCCACATAATGCCCCATCAGTCATGGAAGATATGGGGGGTCGATATCATGATAGGACCACACCATACATAAAATTCATCAATCCCTTGATTTTTATTTATTTCAATTTGATGGTCTCTTCCATTTGGATCAGTGTAAACCATGCGATTTTGACTGATGCATTTGGTGGCGAACAATCAATTCTGGCTTTGCCCCCTTTAGTTGCCTTCTCATTTTGAATGAATTTGTAGTTATTATAGCGGTCTAAGCTTAATATAAAAAAAATAAAATAAAATGTGCCATTTAGATCTCAAGAATTTGGCCATTCAGATCCTCATTAAGAGGATTTTCCATTTTGAGCCCTTCATAGGAAATGGAAATCCTTAGATGATACGGAAAGGATATAAAATCTGCAAATTTCTCACCTGTTACAAAAAATGATCTAAGGAATTCTCAAGTTTATTAATCCTCAGTGAAGAAAGCCTGTTCTAGGGGCAGTGGGGAGTCCTCAAATCTGCACATTCATCACTTGACCTTAAATCTTTAATGATATTATGTCCACATATACAGGCTTGCTTGTTGAAGAGCTTGAGGTCGAGTCCGAACAAGGTCTCAAGGGAACCTTTGCAGAACAGAGTCCAAAAGACAGGACTCCTAACATTCCTGGAAATTATGAAACCTGTTTCAATGCACTCGAGATTTTTGGGAATGGTCTTCGCGCTGGTAAGATGGATAGATGGAAATATCAACTCAGAGAAATGGTAAATCATCTGGGTGCATTCACTGTTGGAATGAATCAACTTATGTTTACATGGTTAAATCATTGAGACCCTTAAATCCTTGAATACCATCTTTGAAGAAGGAAGATTTTTTTAGTTTAAGTTCATCCTTCATGAAACCTCATCCCAGCCAGCATTGTGAATTGGTGGTAGCTCCAAGGAAGCTTCATGAAGAGGTGTTCAACATTACAATGAGGAGGATGTGAAGGTCTTAAGATGGATTAAAGATGTCCAAGAACCTTTTTGATTATCTATTTATTTATTCATCATTGATCATGTGACCGAACAACATTGGTTATGTGAATGGTACAAGTATTGATATATGAATGAGTTGTGTCCCTGTCCTTAGTACAGTGCAGTGGCTAATCACATGGCAATCCTTCCATTTGGAGGATAAGCACAGGTCATGAGCTCTTCTGTGTGGTGGGAGTAATTGGCCACACAGGCAGGAAAAAAAAAAAAAAAAGAAAAATCTTAGTATGTGAAGTAAATTTCATAAAATCATAGCTTAGGAAACATTAAGGATGCAACATGGGTCATGCCAAGCCCTGCCCACATTTCCAGGCCTGCAAGAAAATTCAGTCCAGGCTGACCATGTTGGGCTCCAGCCGAGAATTTGAAGATTGATCAAAATATGGTGAAGCTCAAGCTCAGACCTTGGATACCTGATTTGAGCCCCATTCCCCAAATAACATATATGTTATGCTAATATGAAAATGCATATTGGCATAGCTACATGATATAATATTTAATATCACTTAGACTTGGGCCTGGACCCAAGACTCAGGCTAAGATTCTGAAATTCGGACTGACTTGGCAATTCAGGTTTCATCTGGAATAGCTTGAAACTGGCCCAACAGAGTCACATTGTACCCAACGTTTTCTATTGGCTCTCCCTGGTGACCTGTTCAACCTTCCTATCAAAGTCGGTTTGTGGGGCCACCTAATAGAACATCATCATCATCATCATCACTTTCAAGAACACCAAAAATATCAACATCATACATGAATTTGTATGCTACAATCTCCTCTATAACACTTAAGATTTTCATACTTGAGCTTTTTTCATCAACAAATCAATGAAAGGATGTGTTTTAAGTGTTTGACATGCAAAATTTCCATACGATCTATTTCTAATATGCACAATTTTGTACTAAAGTTTCTACTTTTGGCTCTCTTATAAACTTGTTACTCAAGTTTGGTTTTTATTGTAAAATACCAAGAACTTCTTGACATTCTCCTTTGACAGTATTATAATTCTCTTTTTATAGTTTTTGGCCCAGACACATGGAAGTCCTTTTGTTGTAAAGTTAAAGCAGACATAGAAACAGCTCAGTCATCAGAAACCACAAGTAAGTATAGAACCTTTGTATTGATAGCAATATTTTTAAATTTTGGACTCAGGCAAGCTGATGAAGTGCTCTTAAAATTGATTTGGACTGACGATACAGCCAGTTGATATGATGCTGAAAATGAAAAAAATAATAAAAGAACTATGGGTTGTTTCAGAGATGTCAATGGACGTCCGATTATGGTTACTCCAAGAATCTGACCCAAAAAATTCCGGTATGGATCCTCTGTTTTTGGACACCAATTGATGATATTGGGTCTGGATCCAGATACAGTTGGGTCCATATCAAGTACCCGAATGATATAAAAAAACAATATATACTTAATAACATATCCTATTACTAAAATTTAATAAATACTAATATATAATCTATAACACTATTAGAAGAATATATTTGGATATTGTGTTGTGCTCTGGTTCAGGTACAGCAGGATCCATCAGAGTTAGGTCCAAGTGAAACGAAATAATTGGTTATGGGTCTAAGTTCACCACAAACCTGACCTGTTTACATGCCTTGGCCGTTTGTAATTGATATCTTCTGGGGAAAGGGCAAGAATATTATTGTTTGTAATTGATATCTTCTGGCCGGAGAGCGTGTGCAAGGGAACAATTTCTGGTGATTAACTACACCTTGAAAATGAAATTGTTTTGCTAGTTCATGTAATCATCTTATATGTAGTATCAACCAGCACTACTTTTGGTAAACTTCTAATCCACAACCACCTATGTATCTGACTGATTAGGTGTTTCAACTGCCTTATACAATTAAGTTTACTTCAAGGACAATTCATAAGCTCATAGAAACCTCACTGATGCTCTCTTGAATTCCAACCCTCTAGGCTGGGTACCAAAAAAAAAAACGTTAAATTATTTCTATTTTGAAAGTTTGAAACCATACTAACTTTGCTTATTGTTTATTTATTTTTTCTGTGCATGTTGGCAATCAGAAGAGACGGAGCATAAACTGCCATTCCCCCCCAATTACTACACATTCTTCAGCTTCTTCCAGTTTGTATTGGAACTTCTTCTCATTATTTTTGGATTAGGTTTGTATACCAATCTTCCCGTAGCATACCGAGGGAGTAGATTTTGATAAAATTCTGTGATGTTTCTTTCAGAATAGCCAATGGGCAATTTGTGTCAATATCTTTAGTTACATACGCTCTATAAATAGCCATTGGCTATTCTTTACGAAAATACTGAATGTGTCGAGATGTATGTCCAAAATTTTAACTCTTTCAACTGGTCAGATAGTTTGATTTCATGTGTCCTAAATCCTAATGCAAATAGAGATGTGATCATGTATGTTCAAAATTTTGACTCTTTCAACTGGTCAGATGGTTTGATTTCATGTGTCCTAATGCAAATAGAGATGCTATCAACAGTTTAATTTTTCAACTAATTAAGTTGAGCAAAGCCAATCTTTTAGCCTAATATATTATTCTAACAAATTGACAGGATTCTTTAAGGTAACCAAGATGAAGGAGAAAAAGCGGAAGCACACACATTCATTGCAACTTATGAAAAAACTTGTCGAAAGTGCAGATTTATGGGAGGCTGAAGACACTGGTTCAAGGCCCCCCGATGACTCTTTTGACAATTTTGAGGGTGAAAGAATTGATATGTACAAAGAATTGCTAGATGCATCATTAGATGGGCCTGTCAGTGCGAACGGCACTGCTCGGCTAGACGAAAATTCTAAAGGTAAGGTAAAGAGTGGCTGGTCCATTCGTTTACGATTAACAACCCAACCTGTGCAACTCGCATGCATGCCATTCATGGTTGAATTGATGGTTGAGGAGGTGCCTCAAGGGTGTCCTTGCACACACACACACACACACACACACAGAGAGAGAGAGAGAGAGAGAGAGAGAGAGAGAGAGAGCCTAATAAGTGTAACTCTTGATTAAATGGCCTTAACTTGGAAAATTTTCATATTAAGTGTCATTTTTTGTATATTTGTGTGATCAATCTAGTAGTGAGTAAAAGTTCCATAGTTTTAGAGTTCAGAGTAAGAATGATAACACTCCTCTGGGAAAGTGCTCATTATGATGACAACGGCAAGGTTGATAGGAATTTGATAAGCCCCTTGAGACAAGCAAAATATTCTTTTGATTAGATGATGACAACCTTGATTTTATGCCTCAAAGATTAATGGCGTTTTACACATTTTGTATCTTTTCATAAAATTGACGGTAGATGAGTATGGTAGGATCATTGTCAAAACTAGGATGAGTTAAATAGGAAACAACGTCACCAGAGCAGGGTTCTAATTATTGGATATGTTTCATCCACAGCATCACTCATTTTAAAAAAGAACGTTTGTTAGTCATTGTCCCATTTTTCACCATTAGGTTGTTACAACTATAAACCAACACAGCTAGATCATTTCTCATTATTTGGTATAACAAAACAACAATAAATATGTGAAGTTCAGCAACATGTTATATGTGCTTGTGTTCAGTTTAGACATTTAATTATAATGTTCGCAGTCTAGCAGTTTCTCTCATGTTGTGTTTTTCTCTTCAATTATGAAATCTGTTATCATTTCGATATATATAAATATTTTCTAAGGTGTGGATAAGTTATGAAACTTTCGGGCTGTAGATATTTGTGATCTAGAGCAGTAGAGCAATGATCAAACATGATATCCAAGGTTTAATTTTGTCAGATAATGAAGACGAGATCAAGGACAGAATGACAATGATCCTTGAGGAACCAAAAACTGGTATTGCAAATCGTCGCAGCAATGGCCACAAGAAAGAAAAGAAGGGAAAGGCAAAACATGACAAACAAGCGGATAAAACACAGACAAAAGAATCTGATAAAAGAAGGTAGTTCTCACTCTCAATCTCTCATTTTTTCATTTCTTCATTGCAGTTTTAGATGCCTCTTAAATCTAAGATTCGCCTTTCTTCTAAACTGTGAAAGTACAGAATGGGCTTTATATGGATGAGACCATTCTGTAACAAGTATGGATGATACCAACTTAAGAGCCTCCAGAGTGATGTGGAAAGTGCAGTTAGGAGGCACTCTCCTAATGGTTGGCTTAGGAGAAGCGTGGGTCATCGGCTGAGATGATCTAAGAAAAGATGTACAAGTCATTTTTCACTGTTGATGTTTGATTGCATTAGAGTTTCTCCAGTGTTATAACTTTGTAAGTTGTAGTTGAGTAAATATATTGTTATAAAAGTCACAATGCAATTCATCATCAGAGGCTCATTCCCATCAATTTGGGGATAGCTTAAAGAATTCCACTGTTAAAGTACGCTGGACCGGTGAAAAAAGACATTGCTAATTGTTATAATTGGCCTTCTTTATTTTTTATAACAAAGAATATACAATGAAAATCCATCCACAATATGTTGACAGATGTGAAGGAGAAATCACCCTTCTTAGTTGCGGCAAAGATGGGAGTGACGGAGATGGTAGCAGAAATTTTAGATAAATTCCCGGTTGCAATCGACGACATGAATCAACAAAAGAAGAATGCAGTGCTATTGGCCGTGGAGAATAGGCAACCTAGTGTGTACCACTACTTGCAGGAAAGGTATCCTAAAAAGGAGAGTATATTTCAGAAGGTAGACAGTGAAGGGAACAGTGCACTTCACTTGGCTGCATCCTTTGGCCACAATCGCCCTTGGCTCATTCCTGGTGCAGCTCTGCAGATGCAATGGGAGCTCAAGTGGTACAAGGTGAATCTCTCTCTCTCTCTCTCTCTCTCTCTCTCTCTCCCTCTCTCTCTCTCTCACTGACACACACACAACAAATGCAGAAAATAGACTTGGACCACCCAAATCCAACCCAATTATTGTTGGGTTCAAGTTGAGCCCTGGGAACTCATGGAATTTGGCTAGTTTGTTTATCATTGGTTCAATAATATGGTAGCTGAGAGATGGTCTATTTTGTAGACTATAGCAATGTAGCATTGCAAGTTACTGTTCCCAATGTCCTTTCAACTGGTATCATCATCATTATTTTCAATGCCTTATTCCATCTATACGGGATCAAACCCTTTTTTTCCCGTAGTTCCCAGCTTCACTAATTCAAGAAAATGGGTCCATCTTGTTTTTGGTTCATATGAGCAGTTCATCAAGGATTCCATGCCCCGCCATTTCTTTGCACACCTCAACAGCAAGCGTCAAACTCCAAAGGAAGTGTTAACTGAGACACACAAAGAACTAGTCAGGGTTTCAAGCAAATGGCTAACAAACACAGCTGAATCTTGCTCAGTCGTTGCGGCACTTATTGCAACAGTGGCTTTTGCCTCAGCAACCACTCTTCCAGGTGGGGTGAAACAGGACGTAGGCACCCCGGTCTTTGAAGGTGAGCCCTCCTTCGACATGTTCGCCATCTCTTCCCTGGTTGCATTGTGCTTCTCTATCACCTCCCTTACCATGTTCCTCTCCATTCTCACTTCACGCTACCAAGTCTGGGACTTCTACTATAGTTTGCCATCCAAGTTGATACTAGGCCTTTCCTCGCTCTTCGTCTCCATCGCTTCCATCTTAGTATCCTTTTGTTCTGGCCATTTCCTTTCCATCAAAGACAAGTTGAAGTTTGTCGTCTTTCCCATTTATGCATTCACATGCCTACCCTTAACACTATTTGCTGTGGCTCAGTTTCCCCTTTATTTGGATCTCATAAGATCTATCATGGCACCTGTGCCAAAACGCAGTTTCGAGGTGACTTCTATCTAGTACTTCATCCATACTTTTGGTTACAAGTAGTTTTTTCGCGTGTCCTCTTTTCTTTTCTTTTTTTGGCAATTTTTATTTTTGTTTGATTGGCCAATAATCTTCAGTATGTGATTTTGTGGTTGAAGTTGTTTGATTTACACTGAGTCGATTTCTTGAATCATAAGTGTGTGATTTCTTGCATATGTAATTGATATAAGGCTATGTTGATTGATTATGTTCTTGCACGGAAATCAACATGAGGAGAAACGAGTTGATTTCACACGGCCCTGTTAGGATCCTCTGATATGGGTTTTCTTACACTTCAGTTACCCGTAAATTTAAGTATCAATAAATGGTTGTGACAGAGAACAAACTACTGTGAGTCTGTGACTTGTAACTCAGGAACTCAAGCTATCCAAATGCATGAGCCTTCATTTATGTGTAAACAGAGTTGCTTGCACTTGGTTTATATAGATCAAGATGGACCCCTAGATTTGTACTCTTCTAATATCCAGGCTTTTAAAACTGGAACAAAGTCCTTTGCTGAACATGTGAACAAGGATCTAGAATTTTCTTTGGTGTACGGTCTTTTCTGAGGAAATTCTGTGACGAACTTCTGGAGGCAATTTGACACAGAAAGGAACTTACGTTCATCAATCCTTCTTTTGAATATCAGTTTCATCAAAGGAGAGAGAAAAGGGTGCTCTTTATTTTAATTTTCAACCCTGTTCTAATACTTCAATATTATTTGAACAAACTGTGGCTAATTTGGAAAGTTACAGATAAATTGATGTCGGTTGGGTTCTCTGATTACTATGGAATTATGTACAGCAATAGTAGCGACAGTGGGACTCTCAATTAGTGGAAATTATTTGGAATTTGGATTAGACTGCTTGTTTCTTGTAATTGAATATACATAGGAATTGTTAAGACTTCAATTTCTAAAAACAATTAAAATTGAAGTAACAAGGGTGAATTTTGAACCCCCGCGCGCTCACACACCAAAAAAAAAAAAAAGAAACAGAAATTGAATCTAGGAAAATTGAATAGCAATTCAAGTCCCAGGAGAGCGAGTGTTTCTACTACTTCTCTACCTCTAGTCATTCACACCTCGCCTCATTAATAATTCTAGTTGGATCCCATTTGACCATGAACTCACAAAACCAAATTCCATGCAAACACGAAGGCCTTGCGGTTCCATATCTTTTATCTTATGCTACTTGTGTCATAAGTTAAATGTTACTCTTACGGTTAAGTTTGGTGTGACAATTTTCCAACATAGTGTACTGAGGATTTTGTATATACCCCTAAGGTTTTTATAATTTGAAAAATAAGCCCCTGTTGTTTTATTATTTGTAAAAATGTCCCTACTAGCATCATCATGTGACCCGACCGTGGACCCCAGCGTGTGGGACCCATTGCATGCTTAATATCTAAGCGATAAGTGCCTTGCATAGATCATAGTTATTGTAGTTAAATAGATTTATGAGTTTTTTAACAAAATGGTCCCTGTGTTTTCGTAAAACCCCAAAGACACCTGCCCCTATACTTTTTATTTTTAATAAGTATCCCTCCAATGAAGGTCAACCTTAACAAAAGCAAGGTTTCATTCATTTCTTACCCCTATTTTTTTTTTTAAATCATTCTATTGGCACACAAAGTGTTTCTCTTCCCATACATTCAGTTTTTTAAAATACAAAAACCCATGAAATTACCTTTTTGCCCTCCCCCTCCCCTCTCTCCCCCCACCTCACCTTTCACCTCCAGCATCGACACTAGCACCGGCACCGGCTTAGACATTGGCGGCCGACCCCTCTCCTCCCCTTCTCTCTCCCTCCCAGTGTTTTCTCTCTCCTCCCTTTCTCTCTCCGTCTCCTTCTTCCTCTGCATTTATTGGAAAGAGAGTGGCTACAAATAAATGCAGAGGGTAAAATGGTAATAAAAAAACCAATAAATGCAGAGGGTAAAATGGTAATAAAAAGAAAAAGGAGAGCAAGAAAGGCAAGTTGCTTGTCGTTCTTTTCCGTTGAAGTTGACCGTCAGTGGAGGGATACTAATGTAAGAATATGAAGTGCAGGGGTGTATTTGAGGTTTTCTTAAAACATAGGAGTCTTTTTGTAAAAATCTCTAGATTTAATTGTTGAAGTTGGAATTTAAATGCATTATGTTATAGATAATGAGAATAATTAATGTTCCTTGGAGCGCCCATTGAGTGGGCCCACATCATCATCATCATCATCATTAAATTCATGCATTTCCTTTTGTACGGGCCTAAGTTGGGGACCCAGTTGAGTTGCATTTGCAAGGTAGGAGGTAGGAGTTTACATAATGTCCTGAAAGGAATCCAATCTGTACACTGGAAAATCATGTGGACAAAAGCAAAGAGTGGATTTTCTAATCTAATAAACATTATTTTTCACTGATTCTCGTCAACTGCATCGGATTTGCCTGCTAAGTCGGTCTTGTTTTTCACACCTGGAATGCAATAACTCCCTCCCATTAGGAATCCTCAGAGAGAATAGCATAGTTCCAGGCAAATGAAAGAATCCTCTGCATAGAATTGAAAACAAACGTAGTTAAATTGAAGTTAAAATCAGATAAATCATGTTAATAATATAGACGAAATTCATTTAAAGTCCTGTTTATTGATATCAGACTAAGATAATTATAACAGCTTAAATAAATACATGTCAAAGTCAAATAACTTCATATCAAACTCAGATAAATTTATGTCAAACTTAATTAAATTCAAGTCAAGATGATTTCGATTGATTGAGGTCACTGATGAGTTGATTTTGCTTCTTTCCGCAGTTTCTTCTTCTTCGCTTTCGGAATCTTAATTTTGCTTAAGGTTCGAAGTGTATGAAACGTCTCATAATATTAAAGGCGGAGCTGTTTAATGACGTATAGAGTATATAAAGAGAGAGGCGTTTTTGTCTTTTGACTCATTCATGTTAAGAAGAGGACCACTGCTCTATGAGAAAATGTTTGGACCCCAGACTATAAAACGGTAATGTCGAGGGATTGCTCCAAACGCCCAAACTAATCTTACTTTCTCTGAATTAGAGTTTCCATTTCAAGAGTCAAATTTAAATATGAGTTTGTCCTTTCAAATCTTAAAATAACAATGGACCATTTGAATCTCACGATTCAATCTTTTTTTTTTATTTTTTATTCTATAATGAGAGGTTTCCAAGCCCTTTGTATTGAATAATCTTGACGAGGCTCAGAGGAGCAGAGCCAAACTCTGCCTGTGAACCCCAATGTTGATAAGTGCAGGTTACAAACCTTTAATATACTGGGTGTAACTGTGCGGTCCTAGGCTAAACTGTAAGCTACCCTCGAAATTCATAGATGCCAATCATTTAGTGTACTCACTCTTTTAAAAGTTTATCTCAAGCCCGCCAACAGGGATTATATAAAGGAAC